>CM028369.1:40449262-40931762 GCA_016624345.1 Platycodon grandiflorus | reverse complement strand
CATGCACATGAGACCTTGTTGTTGTGGGATGAGGAGTTGAACAAGAGCCCAAGTACGAAGAGGAATGGCACGGGCTGGTGTGGGCCATGAACAAAGGGCTGGCTCGGGCATGTAGTACTAGCTGTAAAGAAGATCAAATAGCAAAGAGAAATGTGTTTCATTGAAAAATACATGTCTAGTGATAAGCATGCGACCTTTTTGAATATCATAACATTTACCCTTTTAGCATATTGTGTCATACCCCAAGAATACACAAGGCGTAGACTTGGGCATAAGCTTGTTGCGAATGTGGGGCACAAGGTAAGGGAAGCACATGCATGCATCCGAATGTTTTAAGAAAACAGTAATTAGTTACACGCTTTAGAATTTTTGACACGGAGACATATACTTTAACTAATGCATGGCCAATTGATATAAGAAAACATCTATAGTGAAAGCGGGAGCCAAATTTTTGGGACATTAGATTGACTCAATAGACAAAACCCCATTTCAAAAATATGTTTGTGTTTTCGTTCAACCCCTATTTTGGCGTGGGGTATACGGGCAAGTAACTTGGCGTCTACTTACATAAGTATTTAACAAATTGATGATTTATGAATTCACCCACAACCCCCTCCCCACTTTGCATCGGTTTCACCATTTTAATCGTTTGCACACCAAAGATTTTCCAACTTGAGTCTTAAAACTAGAAAAAAACACATATCACATCCGATTTTTGCATGATTAGGATTAGCCAAACAAGTCGTCCACAATGGAAAACTAATAATGAAAACTAGAAACAAATTGAACGATGGAAGGTCCCCAAACATCCAAATAAATGATATGACGTTGCTTTACGGACTTAAGTCACAGTATTAAAAGGCAATTTAGATTTTCCCGTGGGACAAATGAGACATTTCTTTTTCATGGGTCTCATAAGCGAGAATTGGATTTAATTAACGAAGACTAACACCGAGAAAAAGGGTGGTCTATGTGGCGTGCCAAGTGGAGGTGGATGCATTTGTTGACAAGAGCGGCGAGATTGATTTTAAGCGTGGGCACAAAGGGCAAATGGTAGAGGCCTCTACCACCCGAACTACTACAAAGAGAATTGTCGGCTTCATAAAGATTTCCTTCACACGAGAATCCGAAGCCGTCAAATTGAAAAACGATTATTATACAAAGAAATATTCTAATTGACATTAATGATTTATGTATTGTTGAAAGCAGAGAACATTTTCAAAAAGAAATTACGGGAACCACTAGCAAGATAAGATGTGAATTACCAATAAAAGATATGGGTAATTTTAAACCAATAGCTATAGAAACCGGGTGATTTTGGAACTAATGAGACAAGACTTCATGAAAGGAAGCCATATGATTGGTAGCACTGAATGAATCCGGACAAACGACAGGAGCTATTGAGATGAACCTTGATGTGTGGGAGAGAATTGGGTTTGGGCACGATAAGGGTATGATTTTAGTATGAAGGTTACGGTGAATAAGGTTGGTGAGATTGATACGGGCGAGGGGACAAACTAGGCATTGTATTCCGTATTGGTACGGTTGGCCTAAGTTGGAGCTACGTATCCGGACCTTTTACGAGACAAGCAACATTTGTATTGGTAACTTGGAAGTGATTGAACGAGAATAAGGAGAAATGTTGTGGTGTTTTATTGGCAAAATTAGCGGTAGGAGGATTAGGATGGGTTTCAACCGAAGTAGTTGGAGTTTTATTGGCGCAAAAGCACTAGTGGGATTACTTAAATTGGTTTCAACTTGAAGTATTTGTGAGTTTAAGGGTTGCAAAGTTTATGGGTTGCAACGTTTGAGTTGCAAAGACGAGGTAAAGATGGAACTCCAATTTAAGTAATTCTTAGTATTTAAATGATAATGGCCCATATAGGATTGGATGTTAAAGAAAAGTGGAAGAGGTGACCAGGAAGATGACATCGGGTTGATAGAGTTGGTGACACTAGAGGTTTTGGTTGAGTTCATGGATTCATCTCCCATGGCTACTTGGTAGCTATGATATCATCAAAGACCGACATAAATCTTAAGAACGATTTTAACTCACTCTACAAAAGACGAAGGCAACGAAAAACAAAATAAAAGAAAAAGTAGAACATGCACACATGTAGAGTCAATAGTTGAGAGCCCAATTTTATACAAAGACCAAGGTCAATACAATCAATCAATGTCTAATCTTTTATACGTTAGACAACATGGAAAATAAATTACAAAATAGTCCTAAACAAATGTACCAAGAAAATAAACTATGCAAAAAGTAGTACTAGGCCTTGGGAACTACTAACATATCCTAACCCAAAAATGACCACCTACGGTGGACATGATGGGTTTCTAAGGAGCCAATCGTCGATTACCGCAAGAAGTCGATATATAGAATTAGTTAATAAGCGTAAACTTTTTTAAAAATAAAATGAAATCGGGTTAGAATGCGTACCATTTGATAGAATTTGTGGCCGCGGAAGACTCCTCATACTTTCTCCAACAAGTGTGTGTCTCTAAACAGATCACGCGTCTTCGACGTTTGAGACCTGCTCATGGGGAAAAAAAGGGGAGTTAAAATTAAATCCATGAGCTATATTTAATTTATTTATTTTATCTCATAGCAATAAAATATATATATATATATATGAAAGTAGTACTGTACTATGGATGAGAATCCATCAATCCAAGTGATATCTAAAAGGCGCCATCGGATCTTGTTTGCTCTCACATGTAGCGATAGTGAAGCATACAACCGAAACATAAACACATACACATATGTGAATATCTTTAGGACCCTTCCATGCCATAAATTGATCATAGCTATGATCAAACAGCTACTCCCTCGACAAAGAAATCCCGGAAAAAAGTTAATTGAATATTTAATCCGGTTTTGTTTATTTTCACAACTAAAAATCAAAAAATACAAAGCCTTGTAAAATCCCAACTTTGAAACCGTAATACTAATAAAAGAGCACTCGCGACAAAAACAACTATTTGCTCTGCGACAACGAGATCTCTCCGGGTTTGATTTGTCAAATGCGTATGTTGACCTAGCTTCAATAGGGTCATCCTCACGGTCATCCATTCAGCACACGCGCCATACGGGTGGTTTCCGGCAGGCGACTCGGCAGACACCTTTCCTTTAGCCAAAAACTTATTCGGTTGGCGATGGCGTCCGGTGAAGTTTTGCGAATTTTACTAGTCGTGCTTGCGCCTATCCTAATTCGGCCTAATCACAAGATGTATGAAGAGAGAATTATTTTTAAACTCTTGATGTCATTAGAAGGCACGATAAGGATCGCTTTCAGTCTTTGAAAGGTACAAATGTCGGACTCACGTAATTGTTCTTTACGCTCGTGAATTACGTTGGCCTTGCAAATGGATGGCAAAAGGCTTCTAGGAGACTAGGATCAATGGATTTTTTGGAAGAAAAGGCACGAACGTTGGCGAAGTGTTTTTAGCCAAGGAGAGAAATAGATCTCGTAAGTTTTTCGGTGTGGAGGTTAAAAGTAAGGGCGGTCTTGGGGATTTGTATACCGAGAATATACTAGAAGCTAGATGGGATTAGGTGGTGGCCAAGCTTAGAAGATTCTCTCGGACTAGTTGCGGGCGACTAGTTGTGAGAAAAGGAGTTTTGGCAAGTCTTTCAAAGAGGTGGTTGAGATCTGCCATGGCGAACTTAAATCTTCATACTTTTCAAAGATCATCCGGTTGTGGATTTCATGGTGAAGGAATCATGTGATGGAAATTTGAAATTTCTAGAGATGTGTGGGAGGTAGGGTGGGCGGTTTGGGACAGTCCCATTCCTCCCGAGTCGAGTGAAAAAGTGGGTGGATCAAAGGTGGAGGGCGAATTTGGAGGGTTAGGGTGGTTGATATGAATGGTAAATTCTTTTGTCTAAGTTTCGTCTAAGGAGGAAGCCCTCGTATTTTAGAGGAGAAGAATTGGGTAATTAATCTAATGCCCCTGTTTTTGAATAGCTAGGATCCCATTGGATGTTGTCACCGTGAAAATCAAAAGCCGGTGTCATGTGGATAAGGGCGTTGGGGTTACCATTGCATTTGAGAGGAAAAGATGTTTTCCAAAAAAAAAAAGGTCAGATGTGTGGAGGCTTTGTCACGGTGGATGAAGCTACAATGCAGAGGAAAGATTTGAGATGGGCTTGGATTCTCATTTGATTCAAAGCGAAGATGTCGTCTTAGCGTTCGAATTGGAGTTGGAAGATGTATCTTTGTTGTTCGATATAAGAGACTACGGCTTTTTGTTATCCTTGGAGTGTTTACGGCAACAATGGTGGTTTTGGAAGACGAAGGTGGAGAGAGGGGAGAAGAGGATGAGTAGTCCTCACGTGCGCGTTGGAAACGCCAACGGTGCGACGACGACGAAAAATCCACCACGGTATCAATCGCGCACATGGACCGGCGGGAGTTTAAATTTTGAAATTGCTAGATCTCTCGTGGCTTTGGGTTCTCAAAAAGAGTCTTATAGCTTCGGCTCTCAATTTAGAAATAATTCTAAAACAGATTTTGGGCCCAATCACGGCCCGAGTTTAGGAATGGGAAGGCAGTAGGGGAGGCCAGTCTATCTCGGCTTATAAAAATTGGGATGGTCCGAAGTCCAAGTGGTTGTAGGGGAAAATTAAGTGGGCCTTCCTTCGCATTTACGGTCAGCGAAATCATATCAACATAGGGCTTATGGGCGATGGAAAGGATGAACCTTTCGAATCGAAACAAGACTGCGTTGTGACGACCGAGTCGGGGTTCGATGTTGAACCCCAACTCGGTGCGCCAAACTAACAAGAACAATCAAAGAGAGCGAGTTACAAAAGCCCAAAACTAAAACTATGCAGCGGAATACAAGTTAAAATGTGAGTTTCAAAACTCGAACAACAACTAAACAGAATAAAGCGAGCCACAAACTCAAGATTAAACCGTGCGGCGGAATACTAACAACAAGGCGGTGGAGTAACAAATGAACTTGAGCCTCAAAGCTCGAATATCAAGAATCCCAACATATAATAATAACCTCCACGGCTAAACAATACGCGGAGAACAACACTAAAGATAAACCCAATAATTAAAACCTCAACGGCCAAATACACGAGCCGAGAATCAAAAATACTTAAATACCACGAGTCGGGAATCCAAAATAATATAGTACGACAACCGGCGCAACTACACTAGTCGGCACCAAAATACAAATCTAACGAATACAACTATTTCTACCCATAGACTAAGTTTACATAACTTAGTGAACCTCACAATCTCACAATACAAGAAATTAGAAGGAAATGACAATATAAATACATCTTGCTAACTCCAAGCTCCAAGACTCGCTTTGGAACTTAACCCGCAAACCGAGGAGGTTGTTGGGTGAGTCTAAAAGACTCGTAAGATACTATAATGTATTGGGTGCTATAAGTATGAATGCAACAAGATAAACCAAGACTCTATATGCACTAAACTTGGTAACAATTCTAACTTAACCATTAATCGACAAGTAACAATATGTGACTATATGGCATGGCATTATGCACAACAATATAACAGAAAGTAAACATGTAGGAGCACATAAGGTCAACCAACCCCATACCAACGAGAGGCTCAACGATCGCCAACCGTCCCATACCGGTTGGAAACCATGACCAACATTCGCTTGAATAGGAAGCACACAAGGATAATGTAAATACATGAAAGTGGATACGGTGGATCGAGGTACACCTCCGAATCCTAAATAATACTTCCGACCTTGTCGCTCCATTACAAATTCAATAGATCATTGTGATCTTTCGCTATACACAAATGGAAAGGATTGATAGATGAAACCATAATGGATGATTGTCTTTGCCTGCTGCTTTACACAAATCATAAAGGGCCGATGCTCGTATCCCAAAACAAAACAAATGTACCCGATCGCGTCAAGCACAATCTACAAGTACTCGTTGTGAACCATTTTACGTATTCACATAAATGTACCCGATCGCGTCAAGCACGATCTACAAGTACCCGTTGTGGACCATTTTACGTATCCACGTCGACGTATTGCTCGGTCCCCACGACCCGAGACAAATACGGATCTAGCCACTTACAAGTATCACAAGGGACCGGTGTCCGTATCTCAATGCATACAAAAGAATGTCGACACTACACGACGCCGTTTATTCCGTTCAACGTGGGGCTAGAAACCCCTACCGTGGCCAACGGTAGGGCATGGCAGATGTATTGGCCTTCGGCTATTACGTAGACCCGACTCCCGCAATAACCGAGCGTCAATACACCCCCAAATGCACATATGCCACTGGACTCGATGCAATGCACAAGTAGATGTTTACTCGTCATTTTAAACAATTAAAGTGTGTTCTATTGAATCACAACTCAACAATATCAAACATGATGTGTTCTATTGAATCACATACCCAAATCAACAATATGTGCTCGTAAATATTAAATACACCCTCAATCATCAAAGTAGGATGATTGTCCTCTCGCAAACTAGAACGAACACATCATGTCCGTAATCACCGAACATGTAAACTAAACAAGACAATAGGCAAAGTAGGCCTATTGTACAACTTACCATCGAAAAGTGTCCGTGCTAGCGAGACACACACATAACCACAAATGTAAGGTATTCTTACCGTATAAACAACTATCAAATGATGTCCACAACGTGGACTTATACATCACAAGAAGAGGTGATTCACTCTTAATCCCAAAATAAAGTAACATGTTCCTCACATGTACACAACGTATAACTCCACATAGCCAAATCGTCTAAGTCCGCTAATGCTAGACTTCACAATCACAACATATGTAAGTCTACTCATACTTACACCCATTAACCAATATATAACCATCACATTTAACTTAGGATCTCTATAGTATCCTATGATCACTTGAGACATTTTGTCTCATGTATAATATAAACCATCAAACAATATTATCGTCGCGTACTATGTCTATCATGATCCTTACAAGTCTCATGTCATCTACATATCACAAGTCTCTTGAAACATATCATTTCAACCTATTATTGGGTTGTAGGAAATACACTCCATATTACTAAATTACTCATCATGACATTTTCTTATAGTTCAATGTCCCAATTCATTAACTTATTATATCAATAACCCAATTTGATTCAATTACCACATATATAAATTCGTGCACAACCGTATTGTTACAATCACCAAATATTCCACAAAAATCCAAACATTATTATTCTTTCATATTTATAAAATAGACATCTTGAACTACAATTTACCACTTTAAAATATTCCAATCGGAACTATAATCACCATAATCTGCTCATTTTAATTCTAAACCAATATCCAGAAATTTCTGTCAACGAAACACATAATTCAATTCTGCGCAGCGTTCTTACAAAATTCACCAAATATTATACACAAGTCTAAATATTATGAATCCTACATACCCAGAAACTAAACATCCCAAATTACGATTTACCATTTTGAATCAGTCCATTTGGTCTTATATTCATCGACATGCAACCACAACAAGTTGGAATTACAATCCAGAATTTCCAGAAACAGCCTACTCTGCGCAGCGATAAAACACAACCTAAACGAGATACTTACCGACCTCTAAAAATTATGAAAATTTACAGAGAACAACCTAACATACATAAGAATAACATATCCAAAATTCATCAAATTCCCAATAGTAGATTAGTACCAGAATTTTCACGAAAATAGCCCAAAACAGGGACTGCAATTAATTCGAAATTCAGGTGTTTTTCATTCTAACTTGTAACTAACAACTCACCAAATATTCTACATATGTTCAAATATTATGAATCTTATATACCAACAAACTAGACATTCTAAATTACAATTTACCATTTTAAATTAGTCCATTTGGACTTATATTCATCAACATGCAACCACATAAAGATTGAACTACAAACCATAATTTCCAGCAACAGTCCATTCTGCGTAGCGATATAACAAGACCCATTTGAGGTACTTCCTAATATCAAAACTCAATGAAAATTTACAGGACATTACTAAACATATTAATGTAAAACATATCCAAAAATCATACAATTCTCATGGACGGATTTTTCCCAGAAAATTCAACAATATGCCTTAAAATTGTGACAAATCTGATTTTTATAACTAAGCATTTACTTCCAAATATTATCGTGTCTTCTCCCAATTATACATGCAACCTCAAACAACAACACAATATATCATAACATTAGTTAGAGCAACAAATCACATGTTTCTTCCAAGGATTTAACACAAAAATGATCAACTAAAACCACCTATATGCTCTACTCTTCCATTTCATCTCATAATCAATCAAAACATTATAGTTACTTACCTCTACCAAAATTAAACCATGAAAGTCAGCATGCAATCCATGGAAAGTGTTCCTCTTGTCAAGAGCTTCGCAACGGTGAAGACGGATCGTCGATCGGATAAGTGAAGCTCAAGATATCATCATTTCTCTCTCTAAACTCTCTCTCTACTCTCTCTCTTGTTCATGGTTGAAGAGGACGAAAATGAAAGATATTTTAGGCCTCTCATGGTGTTTAAGAGTCTGAGAAAGCCTGGTCAAAGAGTCATAAGTTGTTGCCTAACCTTGGTCAAAGCAAATTGGTCAAATGGTGAAGTCACTTAAAACCTAGTCAAAGCTGTCCCAAATCTGTTCTCAGTCAACTTTAAATACATGCCTAGGATAATGTACAAGTCCAAAAATTACAAATAATATATGGTTTTAAAGGTCTTTGAGTCTAGTTTACACAGAATCAAACGGTTTGCAAATCCGAGTTTTGTAGACAAATCTATGGCCAAATTACTACAGACTGTTCGGATGGACATAAATTCGGGTTTAAGCATGTATCCATGCTTTTGTGTGTATCTTTTTCTATCTTAAGGTTAAAACACACTCAAAACTCAACCTAATCAACCCATATTGATGCACGAATGACAAAGAACTCAAGACTCAAACATACCCAAAGTTAAACACACGAAACAACACTCGAATTGACCCGACATACGAGTGAACTAGGAAGGAAGTAGGATCGGGGTATTACATGCGTGATATCGCTTTCAAGCCCAGTGGGTGATTTTGGAGACTGGGGAGTGTGATCGAAACAAAGGTGGTTCAGAATGGGGTACGCCTGATTTGACAGGAAGAGAGAATTAGATGGGATAGGCAACAGAGCAGGAAAGCTTGTCTTTTCATTGATGGCGAATCGAAATTACATGAAGGAAATTCTAAGTAGAACCATTGTGCCTAGATATGAGCTCAAAAGCAACGGCGTTAGAACAGGTTTTGGGTAAAACTGGGTTTATGGAGTCAGATTGGGTTTTGTGATGGGGTCAAGGAAGCATGCTTTTCTCAGGGGCTCGAAACTTAGCAATCATGGAGCCATGAAAGAATTTTGGAGAATTTTCAGCATAGCCAATAATTTGTTCCCCGTTAGCAATGGTGCGGCCAAACGAACCTTAAGGATTTGATATGTAAGTGTGCAATGGGATGGAGGAGGACATTTCGGTATGGATGAAAGAGCCAAAAGTTTTGGTATGTTTCTTGGAATGTCTTGCGCAGGTTCAAGGACAAAATTATGGACTTGGTGTTGGAAATAAAAAGAAGCTAGAGATCATCGGGGAAAGAGAATAGTAACAAACGTAGTAAGACTCATGCAAGGTGCAATTAGGAGTTGAAACAATTAATTGCAATTTAAATTTCTAACAATTGGAGATCAGGGAGGGGGTAGGAAGGAGAAAAAGGAATATGAGGTGATTATGCATCTTCGATTTATATCTTGGAATGTGTGGGGTTGATTGAATGATTTGGCCCAAGAGACATGTGGTTAAGGCAGCTCTAAGGAGATGCAATCTCATGTGGTTTGTCTTGAGAAACTAAAATGGAGGTGGATAGAATGGTGATTATCGGTATGGGTGGAAGTAGATGGGCTGATTGGGAGCATTTAGGGCAACACAAGGGTTTTAATTATGTGGGATAGCCGTCTTTACTAGATTGGGAACGAAGACACGAACTTACTCAGTTTCTTGTCTCTTAAAGTTGGTGGAAAATGATAAAATTTGTGTTTCCTCAGAGTTTATGGTCCCTCCTTCGATGCTTCCGGAAGGTTTTGTTGGTGGAGTTAAAGATAATCAAACATAGGTTGAACTTTCCATGGTGCATAGGGAGTGACTTTAATGTTATTCGATTTCCGCATGAATGTTGGTTCCCATGGTTTTTCTCATGCAATGCTGGAATTTAGCAATTTTGTTAACGAGATGGAACTGGTGGACTTGCTATTAGCGAAGGGTGCTTTACTTGGTTTAGAAATAGTGATAGATCCCTGCTCTAGAATAGACATATTTCTTTTGTCCGTGGATTGGGACGAGTGCTTTAGTGGAACTTTTCAAGCACGCTTGCCGAGGATGATTTCTAAAAACGTTTCATTGCTTCGTGAATGTGGGCGGATAGTCAAACGGAAATCTGTTTTGGTTAGAGAATATGTGGCTTAAAGGAACCTCGAAGTGAGCTTAAGATATTGTAGGATATTCTTGTTTTAGGATGGCGAACAAGTGAAATTTCTAAAGGACGATCGAAAGCATAGAAGAAGGAGATTTTCGGTAAGATAGATTTGAAGCTAGAGAGAGCTTCGGAAGAAATCGAAATCGGACGCTAAAGAAGGCACAGGAGGGTATACTAGGGAGGATAATGTTCGTCGCGCAGATTTTACGAAGGAGATGAGGAGATTGTTGATTAGCGAAGAGATTTGTTGGAAGCCAAATTCCCGGGTGCAATGGCTTAAGGAGACAAAAACACAACGTTCTTTCATCCAACGGCTAATGGTCTCAAGTTGGCGAACCAGATCCCTGATTTTGTTATATGTGGTGCTTTGTTGGAAGATAAGTCTTCTATAAAGAATGGAATTGTGGGATTTATCGACAACTTTATTCTGATTATGGTGACCAACGTCAAAATCTTGATTGGGTGTCCTTTAAAGTGTTAGAGCATGAGGAGAAGATTTTTCTAGAGCAACTTTTTTAGAGGAGATTGCTCGGCTACGGATGAGTGGAGACAAAGCCCTAGGACTGATGGTTTTTCCATTGTTTTTGTCAACATTGTTAGGAGGTGATTAAGGTCGACATTAAGGAGGTTTTTCAATTTTTCCATGGAAATGTGTTTTGAAAAAGTTTGAATGTCTTTTTATCGCCTTAATACCAAAGAAGAAAGGAGCAACGAAATTAAAGATTTCAAGTCTGTCTAATTGGTGGTTTGTACAAGCTTATTGCTAAGGTGTTATTCCTTCAATTGAGAAAGGTGATAGGTAAGGATATTTTAGAGACACAACATGTCATGCCTTCATGGGGGAGAAACAAACTATTGATGCATTTTTTATAGTCAATGAAACTGTTGACGCTAGAATTAGGAGTGGAGTTCCTGACTTACTATGCAAATTGGATATTGAGAAAGCTTATGATCATGTCACTTGGGATTTCTTGATTTATTTGCTGAATAGAATGGACTTTGGAAACATATGGAGTAAATGGATTTCATTCTATATTTCTTTCGTGCGTTAATCAATATTAGTAAGTGGAGAGCTGCGGGTTTCTTCTCTAGTTCGAGGGTTTGCGCCACGAAGAACATCTTTCTCCTTTTCTTTTTATTCTCATCATGGAAGCCTCGAGTAAGTTTCTGGATAACAGAGTGGTTGGCGGTTTCACCGGTGGTTTCAAAGTGGGAAGGGATAGAGATTCAGGTGACGGTGTCACAACTTCAACTTGCGAAGATATTCTCGTCTTGCGAAGCTCTCGTTCGGCTATTTACGCCTTGCTATGTTGTTTTTCAGCAGTTTCGGGGCTTATGATTAACATTTCTAAAAGTGAGATTATGCTAGTTGGGAACGTGGAGAACATTGAGTCTTTGGCTCTTTTTTCCGTTGTAAGGTCGCTTATCTTCCATCCTCTTATCTTGGTCTTCCTTTAGGAGCATCTTTCAAAAGCAAAATTATTTGGGACCCGGTGATTGAAAGATTTGAACATCGTTTGGAAGGGTAGAAGAAGCAGTTTTTGTCTAAGGTGGGTAGGCTTACTCTTATTGAGAGCACTCTTTCGGTATGCCCAACTACTTCATGTCTTTATTTGTTGTTCCCGCCTCAGTGTGTAAGTGACTAGAAAAGGAAAAGGATTTTTTGTGTGAAGGATCGATGGTGGAGCAAAATTATCATTTGGTCAAATGGGATCAGGCGTGCTCCGGTGTGAGAGATGAAGGGTTAGGGATAAAGAATCTCGAATCGTCAAACAAGGCTTTGATGGCTTAAATGGTTATGGATATACATGGTAGAAAAAAGCAATCTTTGAAGGAAAGTGGTGGTGAACAAATTTGAGGAAGGGGATCAATTATAGTTTCTCAATGGGATTTCTATGTCTTACAGGGTGGGTGCCTGGAAAGGGATAAGAAAAGGTTAGGAATTGTTTGAGCGCAACATTTCTTTTGAGATAGGAAATGGCTCTTTAGTTAAAATTTGGAAACACAAGTGGTGCGGTAATATGGAATTATGGAGAGCTTTTCCCTAATCTTTAATTCTTTTTTACACTTGAAGAAGGAATAGCCACTTGGACTCCGGTCTTTAGGATAAATATCCAAGATTGGGAGATAGAATCTTTTGCCCAGTTTATAGAGAAAATTTACTCTCGGCATATTGTTGGAAATGGAGAAGACAGGGTGCATTGGGAGGGAACAAAGAGCCAAAAATTCACTACTAGATCGTACTTTCACTTTTTGGACCAACGAATAGATTCTCATAGGGGACAACTTGCGGAGTCGTAAAAAAGTTTATGTGAGGGGTTTTATGTGTAAAGGGAATAGGGAAAGTGTTAACCATCTCTTGATTCACATTCCGGTGGCAAGTGAGTTGCGGAACTATGTGAGCAGTCCTTTTAATCTCTCATGGGTTTTGCCATGATCAGTCAAGAGTTATTTCCCCTCTGGTCTTTTCTTTTATAAACGCACGAGGAGAAATTTCATTTGGGAAGCTATTCCTTTGGGACTTTGTTAGGCTATATGTTCGAGAATGAGGAAAGTCCATTCCGATTTTGAAAAATCTATTCTTCACACATTATCTTTTTGGTGCACAGAGTCTGCCGTGCCTACCACCAATTCTTTTGTAAAGTTTATGGATAGATTTTCTGTAGTCTAGTTTCTTTTGACTATACACCCAACGTCACCTCGTTTGACGCCTTTAGTGTGTGTGTGTGTATACATATAATATATATGTATAGGGGAGTATTCAATGGTTACTCCATCTCTCTAACCATCAATGGTTACTACAACTATTGGATCAAAAATCAAAGGTTGAGATTAATTGTATTAAATGACTCACCTACTTGCATTAATTGCATTTTCTAACTAACCATTAAATCATAGCCTTAGATTTTTTATCTAATAGATGATAACAATAGTAAACATCAATGGTTAGTGAAATGTAATAACCATTGAAAACTCCCTCCGATATATATATATATATATATATATATATTTACTCTTACTTATCAAAAAATAAATGCTCATAAAAAGAGCATTTACATTTCCAGCACCAATATTACCTTCATCTGATTAAAAAGAACATAAGAAATAAAAATGAAAATAGATCTTACCAGTAGAAAGTTAGTATAAGGTAGAAGGTAAGCCTCCCCCTTATACTAGGCGGAATATGTCGACTAAGAATGGTTCTGGGCCCAACGATGATGAGTATATATATGTGCTCTATCATCATAGCAGCACAAAGTGCGATGGATGAATAGCACAAAAACTCAAATACGAGCCTACTATCATGATGCACTATGTTTGTGATCAAATACATATTAGCCTGCAAAGAATATGGAATTCACTGAGATATTCTGAGAAATGTAGTTTTATTTTGCACTATGTTTCTATCAGTGAATTCCATATTCTTTGCAGGCTAATATGTATTTGATCACAAACATAGTGCATCATGATAGTAGGCTCGTATTTGAGTTTTTGTGCTATTCATCCATCGCACTTTGTGCTGTTATGATGATAGAGCACATATATATACTCATCATCGTTGGGCCCAGAACCATTCTTAGTCGACATATTCCGCCTAGTATAAGGGGGAGGCTTACCTTCTACCTTATACTAACTTTCTACTGGTAAGATCTATTTTCATTTTTATTTCTTATGTTCTTTTTAATCAGATGAAGGTAATATTGGTGCTGGAAATGTAAATGCTCTTTTTATGAGCATTTATTTTTTGATAAGTAAGAGTAAATATATATATATATATATATATATATATCGGAGGGAGTTTTCAATGGTTATTACATTTCACTAACCATTGATGTTTACTATTGTTATCATCTATTAGATAAAAAATCTAAGGCTATGATTTAATGGTTAGTTAGAAAATGCAATTAATGCAAGTAGGTGAATCATTTAATACAATTAATCTCAACCTTTGATTTTTGATCCAATAGTTGTAGTAACCATTGATGGTTAGAGAGATGGAGTAACCATTGAATACTCCCTATACATATATATTATATGTATACACACACACACACTAAAGGCGTCAAACGAGGTGACGTTGGGTGTATAGTCAAAAGAAACTAGACTACGTAAAATCTATCCATAAACTTTACAAAAGAATTGGTGGTAGGCACGAGACGTGCACCAAAAGATAATGTGTGAAGAATAGATTTTTCAAAATCGGAATGGACTTTCCTCATTCTCGAACATATAGCCTAACAAAGTCCCAAAGGAATAGCTTCCCAAATGAAATTTCTCCTCGTGCGTTTATAAAAGAAAAAGACCAGAGGGGAAATAACTCTTGATCATGGCAAAACCCATGAGAGATTAAAAGGACTGCTCACATAGTTCCGCAACTCACTTGCCACCGAATGTGAATCAAGAGATGGTTAACACTTTCCCTATTCCCTTTACACATAAAACCCTCACATAAACTTTTTACGACTCCGCAAGTTGTCCCCTATGAGAATCTATTCGTTGGTCCAAAAGTGAAAGTACGATCTAGTAGTGAATTTTTGGCTCTTTGTTCCCTCCCAATGCACCCCGTCTTCTCCATTTCCAACAATATGCCGAGAGTAAATTTTCTCTATAAACGGGCAAAAGATTCCATCTCCCAATCTTGGATATTTATCCTAAAGACCGGAGTCCAAGTGGCTATTCCTTCTTCAAGTGTAAAAAGAATTAAAGATTAGGAAAAGCTCTCCATAATTCCATATTACCGCACCACTTGTGTTTCCAAATTTTAACTAAAGAGCCATTTCCTATCTCAAAAGAAATGTTGCGCTCAAACAATTCCTAACCTTTTCTTATCCCTTTCGTGCACCCACCCCGTAAGACATAGAAATCCCATTGAGAAACTATAATTGATCCCCTTCCTCAAATTTGTTCACCACCACTTTCCTTCAAAGATTGCTTTTTTCTACCATGTATATCCATAACCATTTAAGCCATCAAAGCCTTGTTTGACGATTCGAGATTCTTTATCCCTAACCCTTCATCTCTCACACCGGAGCACGCCTGATCCCATTTGACCAAATGATAATTTTGCTCCACCATCGATCCTTCACACAAAAAATCCTTTTCCTTTTCTAGTCACTTACACACTGAGGCGGGAACAACAAATAAAGACATGAAGTAGTTGGGCATACCGGAAAGAGTGCTCTCAATAAGAGTAAGCCTACCCACCTTAGACAAAAACTGTTTCTTCTACCCTTCCAAACGATGTTCAAATCTTTCAATCACTGGGTCCCAAATAATTTTGCTTTTGAAAGATGCTCCTAAAGGAAGACCAAGATAAGAGGATGGAAGATAAGCGACCTTACAACGGAAAAAAGAGCCAAAGACTCAATGTTCTCCACGTTCCCAACTAGCATAATCTCACTTTTAGAAATGTTAATCATAAGCCCCGAAACTGCCTGAAAAAACAACATAGCAAGGCGTAAATAGCCGAACTGAGAGCTTCGCAGAAGACGAGAATATCTTCTGCAAGTTGAAGTTGTGACACCGTCACCTGAATCTCTATCCCTTCCCACTTTGAAACCACCGGTGAAACCGCCAACCACTCTGTTATCCAGAAACTTACTCGAGGCTTCCATGATGAGAATAAAAAGAAAAGGAGAAAGATGTTCTTCGTGGCGCAAACCCCTCGAACTAGAGAAGAAACCTGCAGGCTCTCCACTTACTAATATTGATTAACGCACGAAAGAAATATAGAATGAAATCCATTTACTCCATATGTTTCCAAAGTCCATTCTATTCAGCAAATAAATCAAGAAATCCCAAGTGACATGATCATAAGCTTTCTCAATATCCAATTTGCATAGTAAGTCAGGAACTCCACTCCTAATTCTAGCGTCAACAGTTTCATTGACTATAAAAAATGCATCAATAGTTTGTTTCTCCCCCATGAAGGCATGACATGTTGTGTCTCTAAAATATCCTTACCTATCACCTTTCTCAATTGAAGGAATAACACCTTAGCAATAAGCTTGTACAAACCACCAATTAGACAGACTTGAAATCTTTAATTTCAGTTGCTCCTTTCTTCTTTGGTATTAAGGCGATAAAAAAGACATTCAAACTTTTTTCAAAACACATTTCCATGGAAAAATTGAAAAACCTCCTTAATGTCGACCTTAATCACCTCCTAACAATGTTGACAAAAACAATGGAAAAACCATCAGGTCCTAGGGCTTTGTCTCCACTCATCCGTAAAGCGAGCAATCTCCTCTAAAAAAGTTGCTCTAGAAAAATCTTCTCCTCATGCTCTAACACTTTAAAGGACACCCAATCAAGATTTTGACGTTGGTCACCATAATCAGAATAAAGTTGTCGATAAATCCCACAATTCCATTCTTTATAGAAGACTTATCTTCCAACAAAGCACCACATATAACAAAATCAGGGATCTGGTTCGCCAACTTGAGACCATTAGCCGTTGGATGAAAGAACGTTGTGTTTTTGTCTCCTTAAGCCATTGCACCCGGGAATTTGGCTTCCAACAAATCTCTTCGCTAATCAACAATCTCCTCATCTCCTTCGTAAAATCTGCGCGACGAACATTATCCTCCCTAGTATACCCTCCTGTGCCTTCTTTAGCGTCCAGATTTCAGATTTCTTCCGAAGCTCTCTCTAGCTTCAAATCTATCTTACCGAAAATCTCCTTCTTCTATGCTTTCAGTCCTTTAGAAATTTCAGCTTGTTCGCCATCCTAAAACAAGAATATCCTACAATATCTTACGAAGCTCACTTCGAGGTTCCTTTAAGCCACATATTCTCTAACCAAAACAGAGATTTCCGTTTGACTATCCGCCCACATTCACAGAAGCAATGAAACGTTTTTAGAAATCATCCTCGGCAAGCAGGCTTGAAAAGTTCCACTAAAGCACTCGTCCCAATCCACGGACAAAAGAAATATGTCTATTCTAGAGCAGTGGGATCTATCACTATTTCTAAACCAAGTAAAGCACCCTTCTGCTAATAGCAAGTCCACCAGTTCCATCTCGTTAACAAAATTGCTAAATTCCAGCATTGCATGAGAAAAACCATGGGAACCAGAACATTCATGCGGAAATCGAATAACATTAAAGTCACTCCCTATGCACCATGGAAAGTTCAACCTATGTTTGATTATCTTTAACTCCACCAACAAAACCTTCCGGGAAGCATCGAAGGAGGGACCATAAACTCCTGAGGAAACACAAATTTTATCATTTTCCACCAACTTTAAGAGACAAGAAACTGAGTAAGTTCGTGTCTTCGTTCCCAATCTAGTAAAGACGGCTATCCCACATAATTAAAACCCTTGTGTTGCCCTAAATGCTCCCAATCAGCCCATCTACTTCCACCCATACTGATAATCACCATTCTATCCACCTCCATTTTAGTTTCTGAAGACAAACCACATGAGATTGCATCTCCTTAGAGCTGCCTTAACCACATGTCTCTTGGGCCAAATCATTCAATCAACCCCACACATTCCAAGATATAAATCGAAGATGCATAATCACCTCATATTCCTTTTTCTCCTTCCTACCCCTCCCGATCTCCAATTGTTAGAAATTTAAATTGCAATTAATTGTTTCAACTCCTAATTGCACCTTGCATGAGTCTTACTACGTTTGTTACTATTCTCTTTCCCGATGATCTCTAGCTTCTTTTTATTTCCAACACCAAGTCCATAATTTTGTCCTTGAACCTGCGCAAGACATTCCAAGAAACATACCAAAACTTTTGGCTCTTTCATCCATACCGAAATGTCCTCCTCCATCCCATTGCACACTTACATATCAAATCCTTAAGGTTCGTTTGGCCGCACCATTGCTAACGGGGAACAAATTATTGGCTATGCTGAAAATTCTCCAAAATTCTTTCATGGCTCCATGATTGCTAAGTTTCGAGCCCCGAGAAAAGCATGCTTCCTTGACCCCATCACAAAACCCAATCGACTCCATAAACCCGTTTACCCAAACCTGTTCTAACGCCGTTGCTTTTGAGCTCATATCTAGGCACAATGGTTCTACTTAGAATTTCCTTCATGTAATTTCGATTCGCCATCAATGAAAAGACAAGCTTTCCTGCTCTGTTGCCTATCCCATCTAATTCTCTCTTCCTGTCAAATCAGGCGTACCCCATTCTGAACCACCTTTGTTTCGATCACACTCCCCAGTCTCCAAAATCACCCACTGGGCTTGAAAGCGATATCACGCAGGTCTTGTTTCGATTCAGCGAAAGGTTCATCCTTTCCATCGGCCCATAAGCCCCTATGTTGATATGATTTCAGTTGACCGTAAATGCAGAAGGGAAGGCCCACTTAATTTTCCCCCTACAACCACTTGGACTTCTGGACCATCCCAATTTTTTATAAGCTGAGATAGACTGGCCTCCCCTACTGCCTTCCCATTCCTAAACTCTGCTGGGCCGTGATTGGGCCCAAAATCTGTTTTAGAATTATTTCTAAATTGAGAGCCGAAGCTATAAGACTCTTTTTTTTGAGAACCCAAAGCCACGAGAGATCTAGCAATTTCAAAATTTAAACTCCGCGGTCCATGTGCCGCGATTGATACGTGGTGGATTTTTCGTCGTCAGTGTCGCACCCGTTGGCGTTTCCAACGCGCACGTGAGGACTACTCATCCTCTTCTCCCCTCTCTCCACCTTCTGTCTTCCAAAACCACCATTGTTGCCGTAAACACTCCAAGGATAACAAAAAGCCGTAGTCTCAGCCTATATCGGAACAACAAAGATACATCTTCCAACTCCAATTCGAACGCAAGACGACATCTTCGCTTTGAATCAAATGAGAATCCAAGCCCATCTCAAATCTTTCCTCTGCATTGTAGCTTCATCCACCGTGACAAAGCCTCCACACATCGACCTTTTTTTTTTTTTTGGAAAACATCTTTTCCTCTCAAATGCAATGGTAACCCCAACGCCCTTATCCACATGACACCGGGCTTTTGATTTTCACGGTGACAACATCCAATGGGATCCTAGCTATTCAAAAACGGGGCATTAGATTAATTACCCAATTCTTCTCCTCTAAAATACGAGGGCTTCCTCCTTAGACGAAACTTAGACAAAAAGAATTTACCATTCATATCAACCACCCTAACCCTCCAGTCCTCCACCTTTGATCCACCCACTTTTTCTCGACTCGGGAGGAATGGGACTGTCCAAACGCCCACCCTACCTCCCACACATCTCTCTAGAAATTTCAAATTTCCATCACATGATTCCTCCACCATGAAATCCACAACCGGATGATCTTTCTTTGGGAAAAGTATGAAGATTTAAGTTCGGCCATGGGGATCTCAACCACCTCTTTGAAAGACTTGCCAAAACTCCTTTTCTCACAACTAGTCGTCTCGCAACTAGTCTGAGAGAATCTTCTAAGCTTGGCCACCACCTAATCCCATCTAGCTTCTAGTATATTCTCCGGTATACAAATCCCCCAAGACCGGCCCTTACTTTTAACCTCCACACTGAAAAACTTACGAGATCTATTTCTCTCCTTGGCTAAAAACACTTCTCGCCAACGTTCGTGCCTTTTCTTCCAAAAAAATCCATTGATCCTAGTCTCCTAGAAGCCTTTTGCCATCCATTTGCAAGGCCAACGTAATTCACGAGCGAAAGAACAATTACGTGAGTCGACATTTGTACCTTTCCGGCTAAAGCGATCCTTATCGTGCCTTCTAATGACATCAAGAGTTTAAAAATAATTCTCTCTTCATACATCTTGTGATTAGGCTGGAATTAGGATAGGCAGCAAGCACGACTAGTAAAAATTCCGGCAAAACTTCACCGGACGCGTGTCAACCGAATAAGTTTTTGGCTAAAGGAAAGGTGTCTTGGAGTCGCCTCGGGGGAAACCACCCCGTATGGCGCGTGTGCTGAATGGATGACCGAGGATGACCCTATTGAAGCTAGGTCAACATACGTACTTGACAAATCAAACCTGGAGAGATCTCGTTGCCGCAGAGCAAATAGTTGTTTTTGTCGCGAGTGCTCTTTTTATTAGTATTACGGTTTCAAAGTTGGGATTTTACAAGGCTTTGTATTTTTTGATTTTTAGTTGTGAAAATAAACAAAACCAGATTAAATATTCAATTAACTTTTTTCCAGATTTCTTTTCTTTGGAGGGCAGGCTGTTTGATCATAGCTATGATCAATTTATGGCATGGAAGGGTCCTAAAGATATTCACATATGTGTATGTGTTTATGTTTCGGTTGTCTGTTCACTATCCGCTACATGTGAGAGCAAACGAGATCCGATGGCGCCTTTTAGATATCACTTGGATTGATGGATTCTCATCCATAGTACAGTACTACTTTCATATATATATATATATATTTTATTGCTATGAGATAAAATAAATAAATTAAATATAGCTCATGGATTTAATTTTAACTCCCTTTTTTCCCCATGAACAGTCTCAAAACGTCGAAGGCTGCGTGATCTGTTTAGAGACACACTTGTTGGAGAAAGTATGAGGAGTCTTCCGTGCGGCCACAAATTCTATCAAATGGTACGCATTCTAACCCGATTTCATTTTATTTTTAAAAAGTTTACGCTTATTAACTAATTCTATATATCGACTTCTTGCGGTGCATCGACGATTGGCTCCTTAGAAACCCATCATGTCCACTTGTGTAGGTGGTCATTTTGGGTTAGGATATGTTAGTAGTTCCCAAGGCCTAGTACTACTTTTTGCATAGTTTATTTTCTTGGTACATTTGTTTAGGACTATTTTGTAATTTATTTTCCATGTTGTCTAGCGTATAAAAGATTAGACATTGATTGATTGTATTGACCTTGGTCTTTGTATAAAATTGGGCTCTCAACTATTGACTCTACATGTGTGCATGTTCTACTTTTCTTTTATTTTCTGTTTTCGTTGCCTTCGTCTTTTGTAGAGTGAGTTAAAATCGTTCTTAAGATTTATGTCGGTCTTTGATGATATCATAGCTACCAAGTAGCCATGGGAGATGAATCCATGAACTCAACCAAAACCTCTAGTGTCACCACTCTATTCGAACCCGATGTCATCTTCGGTCACCTCTTCCACTTTTCTTTAACATCCAATCCTATATGGGCCATTATCATTTAAATACTAAGAATTACTTAAATTGGAGTTCCATCTTTACCTCCGTCTTTGCAACTCAAACGTTGCAACCCATAAACTTTGCAACCCTTAAACTCACAAATACTTCAAGTTGAAACCAATTTAAGTAATCCCACTAGTGCTTTTCCGCCAATAAAACTCCAACTACTTCGAAGTTGAAACCCATCCTAATCCTCCTACCGTTCTTTTCTTTGCCAATAAAACACCACAACATTTCTCCTTATTCGTTCGAATCACTTCCAAGTTACCAATACAAATGTTGCTTGTCTCGTGTAAAAGGTGCGGATACGTAGCTCCAACTTAGGCCAACCGTACCAATACGGAATACAATGCCTAGTTTGTCCCTGGCCCGTATCAATCTCACCAACCTTATTCACCGTAACCTTCATACTAAAATCATACCCTTATCAGGCCCAAACCCAATTCTCTCCCACACATCAAGGTTCATCTCAATAGCTCCGGTGTCGTTTGTCCTGGATTCATTCAGGTGCTACCAATCATATGGCTTCCTTTCATGAAGTCTTGTCTCATTAGTTCCAGCAAATCACCCGGTTTCTATAGCTATTGGTTTAAAATTACCCATATCTTTTATTGGTAATTCACATCTTATCTTGCTAGTGGTTCCCGTAATTTCTTTTTGAAAAATGTTCTCTGCGTTTCAACAATACATAAATCATTAATGTCAATTAGAATATTTCTTTGTATAATAAGCTGTTTTTCGAATTTGACGGCCGGATTCGTGTGAAGGAAATCTTTATGAAGCCGACAATTCTTTCTTGTAGTAGTTCGGGTGGTAGAGGCCTCTACCATTTGCCCTTTGTGCCCACGCTTAAAATCAATCTGCTCGCTCTTGTCAACAAATGTGCATCCACCTCCACTTGGCACGCTCACATAGACCACCCTTTTTCTCAGGTGTTAGTCTTCAGTTAATTAAATCCAATTCTGCTTATGAGACCCATGAAAAAGAAATGTCTCATTTGTCCCACGGGAAAATCTAAATTGCCTTTTAATACTCGTGACTTAAGTCCGTAAAGCAACGTCATATCATTTATTTGGATGTTTGGGGACCTTCCATCGTTCAATTTGTTTCTAGTTTTCATTATTAGTTTTCCATTGTGGACGACTTGTTTGGCTAATCCTAATCATGCAAAAATCGGATGTGATATGTGTTTTTTTTCTAGTTTTAAGACTCAAGTTGGAAAATCTTTGGTGTGCAAACGATTAAAATGGTGAAACTGATGCAGCGTGGGGGGAGGGGGGGGTTGTGGGTGAATTCATAAATCATCAATTTGTTAAATACTTATGTAAGTAGACGCCAAGTTACTTGCCCGTATACCCCACGCCAAAATAGGGGGTTGAACGAAAACACAAACATATTTTTGAAATGGGGTTTTGTCTATTGAGTCAATCTAATGTCCCAAAAAATTTGGCTCCCCGCTTTCACTATAGATGTTTTCTTATATCAATTGGCCATGCATTAGTTAAAGTATATGTCTCCGTGTCAAAAATTCTTAAAGCGTGTAACTAATTACTGTTTTCTTAAAACATTCGGATGCATGCATGTGCTTCCCTTACCTTGTGCCCCACATTCGCAACAAGCTTATGCCCAAGTCTACGCCTTGTGTATTCTTGGGGTATGACACAATATGCTAAAAGGGTAAATGTTATGATATTCAAAAAGGTCGCATGCTTATCACTAGACATGTATTTTTCAATGAAACACATTTCTCTTTTGCTATTTGATCTTCTTTTACAGCTAGTACTACATGCCCGAGCCAGCCCTTTGTTCATGGCCCACACCAGCCCGTGCCATTCCTCTTCGTACTTGGGCTCTTGTTCAACTCCTCATCCCACAACAACAAGGTCTCATGTGCATGCTATTCTATCACCACATGTTGCTCTCCCATTTTATCTCTGCTCGAATTTGGCCCACCAACACCAATCTAGGATGGGTCTCCATGCCCATCATTCCTCAACTGCCCTATGTCGTTAGGGATAGTGCCCTTAAAGCTATTTTGAATTGTTTTTTATTATTCATAAAATCAACATTATTTATGAATATTTGTACTTGTTATCAACATTTTCTTGAACATTATAGAAAATTCCTAATTTATTTAGAGCTTGTTTAGTCTGCGTTTTTCCAAAATGCAAGGCCAAAACAGTATTGATCAATTAGCGTTTCAATCTTTGCGTAAAAACAGCATTGAAACGCCCAATCCCATTTATATATATATACATATATATATATATATATGTATATATATATATGTATATATATATATATATATATATGTATATAGGAAAGAAAAAAGGTTGCTTCAAATTTGATGACGAGTTTGAATTTAAATTTGTAATAGAATTATTTTATCTTGGAAATAGTTGACATATATATATATATATATATTAAATTTGTGATATTATTTTTTTAGCTAACTTACTGTGGCGTGGAATAGACAATAATACAAAAAAATAAGCTAGCTACACGTAAGAAAAACAAGGGAAAATTATATAATTAACCATCGTACTAATTGGGGCTTACTAATTTCAGCAATGTACTTTCAATATCCTAAATTTGACCAACCTACTCTCAATTTAGGTGCGATGTGGGCCCTGCCGTCAAAGCTCCATCCAAAAATTTAACGGGCATGTTGATGTGGACTCTATTGACTGAGTTAATGTTTGCTTCCTTAGTGTAGAATTGTAGTGTAATGATGGACCTTGATCAGATCCAGTTGTGAAATTCCTCATTTTTTGAACATTAGGTTAATACAGTCCACATCAGCATACTTTTTAAATTTTTGGATGGAGCTTTGATGGCAGGGACCACATCGCACCTAAATTTAGAATATGTTGGTCACATTTGGAATATTGAAAGTGCGTTGGTGTAATCAGTATGCCCCAATTAGTACGATTGTTAATTATATAATTTTTCCGAAAAAAATATTGTATCCATTCCCTCTAAGAATATTTTTTATTTACTAGAAATAGGGTTAAGTGGAGCAGAAAAGGGAATTGAAAAAATCATAGCAGTACGAGAAAAGGATCGCCTTTAATTACCGACTACGGGAATGGGAATGAAAAAACTATAATGGAGTGAGAATGGAAAAGTAAATGCCATATCATCACGTCGCATTGCCATCACTAGGTCCACCACCATCACATCTAGTTATTGAGCCATTTAACTCCAAAGTCTCCCACGTTAACTCCAGTCTTTACAATTGTCGGTTCTTTCATATATTTTAGTTCTTGACGCTTGCTTTCTCCTTTCCTTTGCCTTCGTGTTCTTTCATTTTATATTTGATTGTGGGTTTAAAAATTGGATTCCAATCGGTTCAACATTCGGCAAGACACATTGTGGTTTTCTATTTGATTCAATCTACGCTAAAGGTTTGGTTTAATTGATTAGCACTTGTTGCATATTTTATAGGTCTATTTCAATTCCATGTTTCATTTGTTCTTGATTTTTCTCTCTCAGTTGAAAATCCCAATAGAAATTCATGTTCAAATGACTCCTTTTTGCACTTTCTCAAGCCGAGCAAATCATTCTCAAACGAGCCGACCTGGAAGAGTAATTTTTAGGCTCCTCACTAAAGAGCTCGAGTCTTGGTCGAAAATGAAAGGCCCAGCTGGAACCCCCTAAAGCTCAGCTTGGTTTGGCTCGTTTGCTGCCCCACTTGAGTTGAGGGGGAGTGTTATGAGAGTTTGAATCTGTTTTTAAGGATTGGAATCCACTTGGGTTTAGGATTTGATGTTAGCCTTCAGAATCCTCTTCGGTTTAGGATTGACGTTAGAGCATGTGTGTGTGTGTGTGTGTATATATATATATATATATAAATATATATACATAAATACATATATATATATGTATTTATGTATATATATTTATATATATATATATATATATATATGTTGTACTCTGTTCAGTTTTATAAGACAGGAAAAGATAATTAGTACTATTTCCATTCTCTCTCTCTTTCCTCTTTATGTTATAGCCATTGTGTTAATTGAAAAGAGTTATGCTGCAAATTTAAGATTTTGAGAGCGACAATGAGAGATGTGTTGAAAAGAGACCAAGTAGGGGAAGAGACTCCAAAGAGACCAAGTCATTCCTCGCATTTTTATAAATTAGTATAGGTATACCACTTGGATGCTTTATCAAATTACTCTAAACATTGATTTCCTAAGGTCTCAACAACTTTACCCTCGGATGGTCATTGTTGCGGTCATTCCTTGTTGGAGGTTATCATGCGGTCTCTACTCTACATATTAGATATTCTACTCATCTTCTTAAGTTTTTTTATTTGTTTACTGGATATCTCGGGCTCATCGTTGGTAGTAATAGCCCCCAAAAAAAAAAAAGTAAAAAGAAATCCTCTCCCTCCCTTTCTTTAGATCCCATTTCAGCTCTCTCGAAAATGCATCACTTCCTCCTCAATGTATACTCCATAATCTAAAATGAAAAGTCAAACTTTTAGGTTATTAAAATTGTAATTGTATTTATCTATATTTCTTTTATTATGTCTGCCTCTCTCTTTCATACCCTATCTTTTGCATCCAATTTTGCGGGAGAGGCACCGAACAAGCTGTTAATTATTGGCTAGTTTTTGGCTAGACATATCACAATTCATCTCCAAAAAAGATCCAATGGTTGGTTTTAAAACCAAAGTTTCAGCCCATTCGTTTTGGGTGAAAAATGTATAATCCCTTCGTTCCTAAATTACCGTCATGTTTGACTTTTTTTTTATCAAATAGGAAACTTTTTAAATGCAAATTTGACGTATATTTTTTTATTTTTCCAAAATTATAAAACAGATAATTCGTAGTACTTTTAAAATACTACAAATTACATGTTTTATAATTTTGAAAAAACATAAAATAATATATGTCAAATTTGCATTTAAAAACATCCTTTTGACCAAAAGAAAAGTCAAACAGAACCATAATTTTGGGAACTGAGGGAGTATATGTTTGTCACGTAATTTATATTAATTTGTTCATGATGTATATATGTTTGTTTGGAATGTATATACTTTGTTCAAAAAATTAGTCCCAAGTTAGGGAACTCATCGAGTGCAAGAGCCGAAATCTTCCCACCCTCGCCACTACAATAGTTTTGAAATTTGAGGTGTCTTTCAATCTTGTTTTGGATTGATTACTTACTTTACCTGTGTTTGTATGCCCTTCTTCTCCCTATTTGTGAGTATGTTTCTTTCAGCCTAGTGTAGAATCTTCCCACCCTCATTGCTACACTACTTCTGATTATGAGTATGTTTCTTTCAATTTTCTTTTGGAGATTTTTTTTTTTTTGATAAATAATAGATATATTAACCACAACGCCAAAACAGGTGGTTGTGTCCTTTGTATACAGGGAGTATACTACCAAAAGAGCTATACAATCAAAATGAAACATCTGAAGACTCTACACTAGGCTCCCCAGATCTTGGAAAATTTTCAGCGCACCAGAAACAAAGAGTCTGAAAAGTGTCCTTAACCTTAACAATGTTAAATTCCACGTTTTCGAAAACCCTTCTATTCCTTTCCTTCCAGATATTCCAACAAATGGCCAAAGGGGCTGCTTCCCAAAATACATGCCTCCTTTTCCTTTTGTAAAGAGACCAACTCCTGATAAGATCTAAAATGGATCTAGGCATAACCCAAGATATATTGACAAGACAAAAAAGAGTGTTCCAAATCTCACTAGCACTAGTAAATGATTCACACTCTCTTCATCCTTTTCTACATGAAGCACCAGTTCACATAGACCTTTTCCTCGCCCTTAGCCTCCCGCGAAGCTTCCCAAGCAAAGAAGGCTACTCTACAAGGAGCCTTTGATTTCCAAATAACCCTCCATGGATAAGAAAATCTTCTACTTTCTGTCAACACCAAATAAAAAGACTTCACTGAAAATACCCTCTTCTTTGTCCCAACCCAAAGCACTATATCTTCTCTGTCATCATTCATTGATGGAGTACAAAGTAATTGAAGAAACTCACCAATTTCTCCAAGTTCCCAATACTGAAAACCCCCTACGAAAAGAAGGGTTCCAGGTTGCTCTACCTCCCAAAATCTCTAGAACCGATCTGACCATTTCATCTTGATTTACTGCAAGACCGTAGAGATTAGGAAACTTTCTTCGCAATTCCATATCTCCGCACCAAATCTACTTCGAAAATCTGACATGCTCACCGTTCCCTATAGCAAAAGAAATTTCCTTAGGGATCCAGTGTGATGACTTCCAACTCCATATTTGCCCACCACCACCTGCCACCACAAAGCTTTTCTATCAACTAAATACTGCCACATCCACTTACCCAAAAGCGCTCTATTAAAAAACCTGAGATTTTTAACTCCCAGACCCTCTTCCCGAATGTTATAGCAAATTGTATCCCACTTAACAAGGTGGTATTTCCTCTCCTCCGAACAGCCCTCCCATAAAAAGCCTCTGGCCAATTTCTCCAATCGATTCAAAACTGATACTGGAATCAGGAACAAAGACAAAAAGTAAGTTGGAAGATTGGCCAGGGTACTTTTAATCAAAGTCAACCAGCCATCTTAAACCTTTCGCCAACCGGGTTCCAAATAGTCACACTTCTGGATGGAGCACCAAGCGGAAGACCAAGATAAGACGCTGGAAGAAGAGCAGCCTTGCATCCAAAAAAAGAAGTCAAACAATCCAAGTTCACCACTAAACCCACCGGAATGATCTCACACTTGTGAATATTTATATTTAATCCCGACACTTATTGGAAAAATAAAAGAACTAAACGAAGATATCCCAATTGAGACCTATTAGCCTCACAGAAGACGAGAGAGCCATCCGCGAACAAAAGATGAGAAACCATCAGCTCAGACCCAATGACCCCACTTTCAACCCTTGAATAAAACCGCCCATGACCGATGTATCCAAAAGACGGCTCAAAGCCTCCATAATCACAAGAAACAAAAAAGGGGATAATGGATCTCCTTGCCGAAGACCTCTCGAACTCGAGAAGAAACCTGCTGATTCCCCATTCACCAAAACAGAAAATCTCACCGTAATTCCTCTACTTCTCACCAAACCCCATTCTACCCGGAAGATAAGTCAAGAATTCCCACTTGACATGGTCATACGCCTTCTCGATATCCAATTTGCAAAGCAAACCGGGCATCCCACTCCGCAACCTTGCATCAACCACCTCATTGGCTATCAAAGCTACATCCAAGTGTCGTCCTCCACAAGAGCATGCTACAAATCTGAAATTACCTCGCCGATCACCTTTCTTAAACGATTCGAAAGGACCTTTGCTATAATCTTATAAACCCCCTATGAGACCATGGATCTAAAATCCTTCAAGTCCAATGCTCCCTTTTTTTTTCGGAATAAGAGCGATGAAAGACGCATGAAGACTTTTCTCAAAAATCTCAACATCATAAAAAGAATGGAACACCTCCATAATGTCCTCCTTCACCAACCATCGGGACCCGGAGTTTTGTCTCCACTCAGACTACGCAATGCTATAACTACTTCCTATTTCGAAAATGGCTGCTCTAACAAAATCATGCTTCGTGCGACAATGATTTAAAATCAATCCCATCTAACTCCGGATGCCAATATCCTCCACCTTTGTAAAGCTCCTAGTAGAAATCCATTATCCCTTGTTTAATTTCAGCTTTATCTTCCACACTTCCATTAAGCCTGAGTCTACGAATCGAATTACCTGACTTGAGCACTAGCCATCCGATGAAAGAACTTGGTGTTCTTATCTCCTTCCCTTAACCACAAAATCCGAGATTTTTGCCTCCAACTGATTTCTTCATTGATAAGAAGTCTCTTGATAATCTTCAATAAATCACAGTGAGTGACTTCCTCGCTGTTGAGACCTCTCTTACTTTCTTATTCGTCTAGTCGTCTAACTTCTTCCATAGCATGAGATATTCTACTTTCTATCCTCCCAAATGTCTCTCTGTTCCACACCTTTAAATCCTCCTTAAGAAACTTTAGCTTTCTCACCAACTTGAAGCACGGCCTCCCTACAACCTCATAAGACTTCCACTTCGAATGCACCCAATCCATAAATCCAGTTTCAGTTAACCACATTTTCGAACCTAAACGGGGATTTCCTTCTATCCATACTTCCACATTCAAGCAAGAGGGGCATGATCCGAGATAACCCTCGAAAGACAACTCTGAAAAGTCCCACTAAACTGCTCGCCCCAATATGCTGAAAAAAGGAATCCACCTCTGAACCATGTAAAAGAGCTCCCTTCTAAGGGTAAATCAACTGTGGCTTCCATGTTAATGAAGTCATTAAACTCCACCATTGCCTGAGATATCACCCACGATCCAATTCGTTGTTGGGGGAAGCGGATAATATTAAAATCTCCCCATTGCACCATAGAAGATTCCTGCCTCACCTCTCTTAACTCAACCCATAAAACCCTCCAAGAGTCATCTAAACACGGACAGTAAACACATGAAAAAACCAAGTGAAGCCGTCCTCCACACCTTTTAAAACATGAAACGGAGTGAGATCCAAAAAAACTGCCTAATTTGGAGAAGACTCTGATGTCCCACATCACCAGTATACCACCAGAAGAGCCCCAACAGCCCCAAGATGAACCCAATCTGACTATCTGCACCCCCCTCGCCACACTAACTATAATATTTTTATTGATCGTCCCCATTTTAGTTTCTTGTACACAGACAACTTGAGGTTAGCGCTTTCTAATAACTCCTTGAACGATCTGTCTCGTCTCTTCACGCTATCATTTAAGCCCCACACATTATTAACAGTGATTTCTTTTCCTCCTTCTCACCCCTTCCTTATTGGTAACCCCTTCGAAGTTTAGACTGCAACCCAATTGCTTGAGCTCCCTCATGATCCCCTTTCGAGATTTACCCCTGTTTACAGCACCCCTTTTACTAGAAGCAGTTCGTCCCCTTTCAATTTCCATTAGCAAGTCCACAATTTTGTCTTCATACCCCACACAAGACACTCCTAGAAATCTCCCAAAATCTTTGCCCCTTTTTTTAACCCAGCATGAGATATCTGACTTCCCATCTTCGCTCACAACAAGCTCAAGACCACTCAAATCCTCGGGCCTGATCATTGCCAAGGGAGAGCACTCTATGATTTCTTCTGTATCAGCTTTCGTACACTCAGGCGTCTGCAGAGGAGCTTCATCCTCAACGCTAGAATGTGACTTATCTGATTGAACGTCGACAAACCCCTCCTTTTTCCCAAATTATGATTTCTAATAGGTGTCGCCCATTTATGCCATATCCCCTTTTCTTGACAAAAACCTCATCCTACCCATCCACTACATACTAATTCCTTAACGATCTGACCGCACGTCGACTTGCAGCGTGTTTGCGTATACTTCAAGAGTTTGCCTTCGCTTTGGGCTCTTCTATAGCTCGATCCAACCCCGCTAGCCTGATTGGCAAAGGATGTCACGAGAATTTTTTAATGTTTGATGGAAGAGGCCCCGAAAGTTTTCCCCCAAATTTAGCATTTATCTGCATCTCCACTAGTCCATCGGGCCACTTTGGATTTCGCAAAGATGATGGCTCGCTGGGAATTATTTCACCCCTATCCTAACCAACCGGCCCAAAAGCCCTAAAATCTTCCTCTCCTTTCCGAAGTCTGCTCGGGCTTTTTTATAAAAATTTCTGGGCTGTGAACAGGCCCACTTACAAAAGGCTCAGAAGCAAATGCCTTAGAACCTTTATTCTTTGCTCCTATAATACTTCCCGAAACGGCTTCGTTTCCAGCCTGCTGGGTTCTCGACCCTAGTCCTCTTTTCTCCCCCAAAACGGCACCGTCAGAAGGAACATCAGATTCAAAATTTGAATCCTCACTTACCCACGTGCTCCGACTGTCACTCGTTCCAGATCTGACTTCACGCCATCGTCTTTCCCCTACTCCATCCCTATACGCGTGCTTTCAACTCCCCACCTTCACCCCTCTCTCCGTCTTCTTCCTAAGACCACCGACATCATTATCGAAAGGATTCCAATGGTGGCAAAATGTGGCGGTCTCCGCCCATATGGGAACCACAAACATACGTCTTCCAATGCCAATATGAACACAACCCTGCACCTTCTCTGAGAATCAAACAAGGATCCAAATTCATCTAAAATCTAGTCTCCTCTCTATTGTTTCGTCTATCGCAATAAAACCTCCACATCTACGGCCAATTTCCTGAAAGACAGTTGATCCCCATAGATGAAGGGGCAACCCTAAACTCTTACCCTCGCGACCTCCGGCCTGCGGCCATCTCGATAACAACATACCACTGCATCTCATCGATCGAGAAACAGGGGCAACTTCTTTTCCTCTAAAATACGAGTAGCTTCCTCCTTCGACGGAAATTCAAACACCAAGTATTTTTCGTGCATATCCACCACCCTAACACCTCGGCTATCTTCCATCTTCGATTCACCCAACTTTGGACTTCTGAGGGCATGGCACTCTCCAGACTGCCAACCTACCAACCAAGCATCTATCAAGAAATTTCAAGTTATCTGCACAAGATTGTTCCTCCACCATGAAGTCCACATCCGGTCGGCCTTTACCATGCGCTATATTGAGCCTTAAATTAGGCCATGGGGGAATTTCCACCACCTCCTTGAAGGACGTCTTGACATTACTCTTTATGCCAAGATTCTCCTTTGAAGAACGACCAATCTTGTCCCCTGCGTCTGAGAGACTTACAAATCTTCGCAGTTTCTCAGCAACCAGCCCCCAACCATAATCCACTCCAAACTCAGGGATACATATCATTCCGGACCAACTGATTCCCCTAACCTCCAATCTGATAAACTGCCCAGATACGTTCTTCTCCTTTGACACCAACACTACTCATTGCTTTTCTTGCCATTTCTTCCAAACACTTCACTGATAGAAGAGAATCTCCTCAAACAATCACACACACATAAGAATTCATAGTAAGAGAGGGAAGCCTCATGGGGTCTTCCCCTTGATCTCTCCACCAGCCTGAAAAGAACACCCTTTTTTTCATAACTCCTGAGAACATCAAACGTTTTCCTCCCGACCTGGAAGATAATCCTCTCCTCAGAATCTCTCATGAGCAAACTAATTTTAGATCATCCAGATTGGAACCCTGTGCAATACAATTAGCAGATACACCTCTGATCTTTTGCGTGCAAAGACCTAACCTTCATATTTCACATATGAGCCCTTCCCTACTGAATGGCTAAGATTAATTGCATAAAAACTAATTAACCTTGTCAGAATCAGATTACACATTGCATCTATGAGAAAGCATATTATAAAATATATTCAAGATAAAAGGAAGTCTTACTAGCCTGACTGATCATCTGGGTAGGAGTTATAATGCGGGGTTCAGGTATTGCTAGCTTTGTATGCGTTTCTAAGCAACAATCTTTTCCCTTTCATTTGTCAAATTGATTATACTAAGATTATGTGAAGCTTAGTTTGTTTGGGATCTTAAAGGAACTATTTTTAATTTATTTTTGGGAGTTAGTCTAGTTATTTGAAATCATTGGCGATAGCATGTCTACTCAGGTCCCACACCCTTTTCATTGAATATCAATTTATGGTCCAACAGAAAATGTAAGGATTGACTTTGATTAAATTTGTTGTTGGGAACAAAATGCTCCATGTTAAGATAGAAAGCCCATTCTAATTTAATAATTGACTTTGATTAAATTTACTAATAGATGGACTACCAAAACCCATGAAGGATATTCTACTTGAGTATGTGCAATATGTCAAGCCAGAAATCATGAAGTTTTGTTAAATGAGCTTGAAAGCAGGTGTGTTATTTTTCCCTACTGGTTCACGTGTTACTAAGTATTGTGATGCCAAAGGATGCGTGTAAAAAACTTGCATGGTTTTGATGAGGGTGTATATGTTTAGGCATCCATAACATTGATCGAGTGCAACAAGGTTAGGAACACAGTGTTCCGAATCCACAAGAGGTATCCTTATAGCTTCGTTTATTTATAAAAGGTTTAATATATAATTTGGTCCCTGAACTTTACACCATTTTCTGATTCGGTTCTAGAACTTTGACATTTCCTATTGTGGTCCCTAAACCGCACTTTAAGCCTTCCAGTTAGTCCCTCAAGCGACGGCCGTCACTAAACCTGTTAATTAATGTCTAAAATACCATAAATACCCTTATTACATGATGAGTGTGATTCCACGGTGGACAATATTTGCTTACTTGGAATTTTTTTTTTTGCTAAGTTAAAGCCCACTTTCTCTCTCTCTCTCTCTCTCTCTCTCTCTCTCTCTCTCTCTCTTCTCTCTCTCTCTCTCTTCTGGTTTCTCCCTCTCTCTCTCTCTCCCTCTTCTTCTGGGTTCTTTGTAATCACACCTAGAGAACCGGAGAATTTCATCGATGAATTGATTAGGGTTTGAAGAATTGGGGGAATTTCATCGACGAATTAGATTAGGGTTTGAAGAAGGGAGATGATTATGGTGAGGGTTGAAGATTGGTGACAAGGATCGGAGAGTTTGTGGGATCGAATGGATTCAAAAATCAGAAATCGATGAATGATTTTGGTTGGGGTATGGAACTGGTAAGGTGGGGAGACGGTGGGGACTTTTTGGGGATTTGAAGTTTGACCAGGAGCGAATCCCAGTAGATCCCCCTTCGGCCAAGAAATTATTGCTCGAGAATCCTTCGGTCGCTCTTTCAATCTCTTCATGACTGAATCTTCGTGGGGATTTCCCTAAAACAGGTGCTTTCGCTACAAAGAACAAAGAGGGAGGCGTTGGTGGCCTTTTGATGGAAAGAGACATGTCTCTCCTAATGCTTGAGGTTCGATCCAGAGATGGAATAGAGTTCTTTGCAAGAGCTTGAAATCTTCTCGTACTAATCGATACCCTTCTTGTAATCTGTTGTCTTGGCTCATTCTCATCCCTTTGTTTTTGCCCCAAATTCCAAGAATCGACGATTTCCTTCTTTGGAATTGGTGTCATCGTGTTGTTTTGGCAACAAAATTTGTAGCCGTGTTTTCAAATCGAAAAGTTAGCGTATCATGAGTATTGGAACTTAGGCCATCGATCCAAGACGATGGGAGTTGTTACATTGTTCTAAACAGATTATAAGTCCACGCAAAGCATGTCGGTCTGTGGGATCTATGGGGATTTGATCGAATGGATGATTTTGGTTGGGGTTTGAACCGGTAAGGTGGGAAGACGGTGGGGACTTTTTGGGATTGAGGGGGGGGTTAGAATGATGGCTTGTTGGTGGTTGGTGTGAGGAGGGATGTTAATCGCCGAGCACGGATGGGCGTAGGCGGTGGAGGTGATGTGTCGGACCATGTTGGGGGTGGTGGATATACAATCGGACCGCCACAATTTATGCAGGTTGTTGTGTTGTTTCCGTGGAAGTGGTGGTGGTGATAATCACTGGATGCCGTGTTTGGTGGTAGGAGGAGGTGGTGGTGGTAGTGGATGATTTGAGTTTTGTCCTTATTAGATTAAGATTGGCAGTCTAGAAAGGTTTCTTGAGATTGGGGGGAATTGGAATTCGTTTTTAAGGAGAGTGAGAGATTGATAGCTTGCATTTGATTTTTAAATTATTTATTGTGGTTTAATTTATTAAAACAATTTTTTTTTAAATTAATACAGCCATAAAATATATATGTATATATATTCTAATTTAGGTAACAATTGTATATTAATTACATGATTACTATTTAAATTAATATAAAATTTTATAATTAAAAATTATATCTCTATTACTATTTATTCTCAAATTTATTAATTAAATTCCAACTCAGCTCTCCTTGACCACCTAGGAATAACACTTGGCATTTAGTATGGGCATTTTAGGCATTTTAGACATTTATTAACGTCAAAAGTGACGGCAGTCACTTGAGGGACGAACTGTAAGGCTTAAAGTGCGGTTCAGGGACCACAATAGGAAATGTCAAAGTTCTATAACCGAACCAGGAAAAGGTGTAAAGTTTAGGGACCAAATTATATATTAAACCTTTATAAAACACATGTAATTTTCGTAATCTATTTGTTTACTTCTTGTATTTGACTCGAGTCATTTCGATAAATATTTGGGACTCTGCTCCTTATATTTCTTAATTGAATAAGAATTTGATCTTTGTAGGAAAAAAAAAAACTCCTATTTTACTCTTTCCTATGAAGCATGTGAGTTTGAAAATGGTGCGTTCTTGACAATGTTGCGAAGTGAAGTCTTACCTTTCCACTCTATTTTTCATTTTATTCAATGTTTCCCTCAAAGCAGATAGTTCTACTATCTGCTTTTCTCTAATGTTGTAATATTAGGTGGATATGCTATCTATCTTTGAGGTTGTTTGGAGGCCTTCATCAGCTTTTTGACTTTAAAATTATGTGTACACTGTCAAATGTGTTCAAGTTTGAGGTTATGAAGCATGTGAGTGATTGACAAAATATGTGTCATAAACAATCTATTATGTATAAAGTGCGCCAAGAGTTATCCTACTTCTTTTCTTAAAGAAGAAGACTTATCAGAAGAAAATAAAAAACGTAACTTTTATAAAAAGTATTGGCGAACCTTATCAGCATAGGCTTCAGCAAGAAAGGCGCTCACCCAAGAAGTGATGGTGAAGATCAAGGATGTCGCCACAACAGTGGTGCCGCTATCACCACCTACGGCTCGCATAAGATGCTCTAAGTCTGCCATAGCTGCAAAACTTGACATAATAAGAATCAATTAGCTTTTATTAGAATGCACTATAACATTGTCAGACAGAGGAAAACATAATCGATCAAAGTCTTGGTATATGAAAATGAAATAATCATTTCTAATAGGGAAATGAAGCAAAACATTCACTATGGTGGATGTAAAGGGGATTAGCCTTGCTATTACAATCACAGGCAAAAGATAATTTTCAAACAGTCTAATATTTTTCTTAAAAGTGTAAAGTTCTACGTCTCTTGTTGTTCATACTACTTTTGTATTACAATGAATCTAACATTCATTATTTCCTTACATCTAGAGTCTAATATAAGTATTCTATGTACAGAAAACAAACTCTCATGGCCTCTCACATAACCATGGAGAAAGATCTTGCAATCCTTGGAACTGACTTTGCCTCCATCCAAGAGTTGGTAGACCAAAAGTTTGACAAGCTATTTGTGAACTTGCAGAAATAAAAAAGACCACTTAAACTCTCAATTCAACATAATAGACCCTGTAACCTAACAAATTGAACATCAGTTGTGCTCAGGGAGAAAGGTGCGGGCAAACGCCCAAAGGGAGAGAATGTGAATGTCAAAAGTAGCCACCTATAACCAACTAAACATCAACATAATTTATGAAACTTTTGGTCAAACAATGAAAGCGACTATTCTGCAGACATTCAAATAATAATTTCATGTTTTCTTTGTAAGATTCTGGGTGTGGCATCGGTACCAATGTGCAACTTATCCCTTAAGGTCAACAACAACAAATAAATTGCTATTTTGAAAGACAAAGAAAAAGATGGATCCCGAATAAATTATAGGAGCCTTGGATTAGTCCGGATCATGAAATACAGGTTACCCCATGTCCCTGGCAATAGTCATATTTATTAATGAATCCCCTCAAGTGGAGGCCTAATTTGGTGCCCATTCATCGTGAGGGTTCCATCCCTCTTTCCTGTATATATATTGCCCATTCCACTTAGAATCATTTCTTTACCGGATGTCACACAGTACCTTTTCAGATGCATTGTATACTTGCAAAAAAGGACTTTGTTAGAGAATAAAGGGTATTATGAAGGGTGCTAGTTGTAACATTATATGTTTGATATTGACGTATATATGAATACCCTAGCTTAACTATTTTAGTGTTACGGCTTCTAAATCATACTTTATTCTTCTTTGCTATTCAACATGGTATTAGAGCAGTAATCTTCATAAGAAACCTGCACTGATTGACTTAAATCTTTTCATCTATTTTTTTTTCCTTTTTTTCTTTCTTTCTTTTCTTTCTCTCTTCATGACCGAGTAGAGACAGAGGTCTCATTAAGCTGTTGAGTCGCCAAATTTGCGATGTACTAAGTCGCCAAGTGTGCGACCTTGATGGAGAGGCAAGACAACCCAAGACAGGTGTGGAGACTGAGTTTTGTATGCAAGGACGGGCCTAGGGTTCTGTATAGTGTTGCGCAGCTAGTGTGTCCCCTTTCCTCTTGTGTTATCACCTTCAACCTGTTGTTCTTGTGTTGTTCTTGTGAGTCACGCGCCATCCAGGGGGGCTCGCCTAGTGGAGGCAACGCCGGAAGCTTCTTTCCCATCCTCGAAAATAGTCGCGTCGCTGGAGCCCCAGCCACTCGCGCGTCCACCTAAATTTTGTCAAGATTTTAGGCTCATCGAACTCGCCTGGCTTTCAGTCATTTCCCCGTATGATTGGTTTTTGCGTTGGAGGTGTCTTTGGGTGTGATCTGGTTGAATGGTTACTTTTATACTCCTCCGATTTTGTGATTTAAAGCAAATTTTGTTAGAAAAATCGACATACTTTTGCCAATACTGTACGACACTGCATAGCCGAACACCCCTGAGGGTGTTCAGCACCCCATAACCGAACAGCCTTAAGGGCGTTCGGTTAGGGGGTGCCAAACAGTATTGAATTTTTTTTCCTGCTTACCTTGTTGGATTGGATCGATCTAATAATGATTATGTATATGCATAACAAACATATGCTAGGAGAAGACCTACTGGTTCAAACAAGAGACAGACAATAACAACAGCAAGAACAACCACAACAAAAACAACAACAACAACTACTACAACAACTACTACTACAATAACAACAATAAAAAGAACTACAACAACAACACTCACCTCATGATTATAAGTATGAAAGAGGAGGCAGTGTTGAGGAAGAGGATGAGGAAGAAGAAGAGGCATTTGCCCCATTTCCTGGTGGGCCATAAGTTCCATCATTGCTGACTACCTTCAAGGATCATGTAGCAGCATCAATTTGGAATAGGGAAGAGTGAGCGGTCTTGAAATGTTTGAATCACACTGCGAAGTTAGAAGAGTGGGTAATTCGTGATCATGAATTAATGAAGAATCTTGTCAATAGCTCAAAGCTTACGGTGTCTATGGTCTCGTATGAAGAGGTGGACAAAGTAATGGTCTCGGCTTTTGTGGAACGGTGGCATCCAGAGTGAATACTTTCCACATGCCCTTCGGAGAGATGATAATCACACTCGATGATGTGTATTGTCTTACAGGACTTTCAGTGACCGGAATTCCAATTGTTTCAGGACGGAGTGTGGGCTACACACTCGAGGAGGTTAGGGATTTGTTGGGAGTAGATTACTCTGAGGCAATCATTGGGATGCAGGGTGTCAGTGGATCATCATTAAAGTTAAAGTGGCTGCGTGAGACATTCCAAGAAGATGGTGCAACTGAAGATCCTGTTGCATGTGCTAATTCAGCCAGAGCATATCTATTGTACACTCTGGGTTGCACTCTTTTCACTGATAAGAGTAGCACTCGGGTCAACACTACGTACTTAGAGTTTTTGGATGATCTTGCAGTGTACATAAGTATACCTAGGGGGTTGCAAATCTAGCGTTTCTGCATAGACAACTAGGGCAAGCGTTTTGAGTAGAGATTAAGCAGATGACTGGATATTCCACGTTATTGGAAGTAACATACTTATATTTCCAGTTATTTTCATTGCATTCAAATATTAGATAAATAAATTATATGTTATTATTTATAGTAAATCTGATAAATGTTGTGTTTTATTGCATGTAGGCATGGATATATGAGCATTTCCCAGCTCTTCGGCCTGGATATAGCAGTCACTATAAGAATTAATGGCCACTTGCAATGAGGTGTGTTGAGAATAGGGATCTAAATTTATAATGACATTTTTTTAATCTATGTACAGGTGTATTTAGAAGTTGGGGGGGGGGTTTGGGTTGTTAATAGCAACTCTCCCAACCAAAATGCTTTGATTCTTTTGGGTGTGTGTTGGCAGTGTGTGTGGTCCTATATTTCCCTCTTTCTTTGGTTGCGTACTGCTTTGATTATGTTTTTAATGCATTCTTTTTTTTAACTATTTAATCCTAAGCATGAATTCCTGTTGATAAAAACGGGCCAACAGACGACATCTCTCTCCGTGAGATCCTCACATCATTAGGTATAAAGTACTTAATCTAACTTAATCTTTTTTATTTGTATTTCAATTACCCAATTCTGTGTCATTATATGCATTTATGGAAGCGTGCTCTATAATTTGTTACTTAGACATTGATATTTGTCTGCATTTCCAACGATTCTACATTGATTCTAGAGATTTGGTAGGGTTTTATGTGATAGTGGAGACAATATTCTCTTTTGCTTTTCTTCTTCAGGAATATGATTTGATAAAATCTGATTTTGAGTCTGACCAAAATTAGTAAATCGTAAATGTTTACGACTTTTATGAGGAACCTCAATAGTCCCAAAATCAAGTATCAACTACAGATGATTAAGGACATATAATTCTGCTCCGGAGTACTCTGCGAAGCACCTCATGATTTTGGTTATTCGACTTCTGACATTCTTGGTCAGCCAAGTACTTACAAGACTAGTTAGATCCTATGTGAGTAATTCTCGGCAATACGATTCGAGCTAGAAATATATAATAGTCTAGTATAGCACTTTGGTATCATTTCTCCGAATAGCACAAATTTTTTTTACTTATTATTATTAATAACAAAAAGGTTTTAAGAAAATCATCCATGGAGAGACAGAGTCAAGTGGCTAATTGATCTCCAATGCCACTACTTCCATTTAAGGGCAACTAATCTATATGAATTTGCCTTGATGGGTTACAATTCCTCTTCATTAGACCGAAACAGAAATCCTTGAAGATACATTAACTAGTAAAGTACTAGATGAGGTTCAACTTAAATTAATCAAAAAAATGGTGTTTATTATGGTCCCCTTGACTTCAATTAGTTACATGTACTGTTAGAATTCTTAAACTATAGAGCCAGTTATCTGCATTTCATTGATTGACCAATATGTCAGCTTATGCTCATGGTTTGACACAGGTTAGAAAACCATCCAACTCATATTGCAGCTCCATGATGTATAGTGAAAATTCTAAAATTCCAACACAAAGAATCCCAATGATATTGGAATAGGAAAAAGTTAATTATGGTAAATCACAGAAACCATCAAGAACTGAGGCTTTATTCCCATCCATCCATTATATAAAACAGAGAAACATGGGAAGGATATATTATAGTCGACCCCAAGTAATTTGGACAAAGGCTGAGTTGAGTTGTAAGAGAAGGATATATAAAGAACATCACCTAGAAACATGAAAATGTAAAAGAAAGTTGGAGAAGTTGAGATAAAGACAGATTTATTGATTTGAGGCGAGGAAGGGTGTATTTGGGGTGATCAAACAACTGATAATATCGAGAAAATCAATGCAAGAAATTACAGTGAAAGCCTAAGAATGTCGATGCAAATCACTATATAATGTAACATGATTGGGAAAACTTAAAGGTACAAAATGTTAAGAAAGCAAACCAAAGATACGGCATTATGCAAAAATCAGTCCACGGCTACAATAATTTAGTGCCATATATCTAGTACGTAATTAATAAGAAAACAAGCGCAGATACAAAACAAAGAAAAGAAAGAAAGATCTCACCTCAATCTGTTGAAGTTTGGCTTCAAAAAGCTTTTCCCGGTCCTCCTCCTACAAAATTCAAAGAATAAGAACGCCTCAAGCCCAAATGAAGTCGCAAGTCTCTCGAAGAAACCAACATATAATACATCCTACCTTCGATACCTTCCACCGTAAACCGGATGAGCAAGAATGAAAACACGGTCAATAAGCATGATATTGTTCGATTTGTCATCGAAACCGGATGAGCAAGAATGAAAACACGGTCATTAATGAGATTATACAACTGGGAAGAACGCATCCACCATGGCACCAAATACATATGAGTCGTCATCAAAGTAAATAATTTATAAGTATATATATATATATATATATATATATATATATAGGAACAAGCATTAAAATTTCGTAGGCGCTTTTTCATATGATAATGCTAAAACAGAAATAGGCAAATTCTTGAAATAAAACATTGATGGAAAAGAGATACAATACGTAACCCGATACACGTCTACTAATAATCGCACTAAAACAAAATGAAATTAATCATCAATATATTACAATAACACTTGCCGACATGGCATGAACCGCATGGCTACACCGGCTAAACATCGACAACCAAGGAGCCGATAAAAGAAGGAGCAAATTCATGATTGGAGTAGATGGCACCTAATGGATTACTTAATCTGTCTTCATGAAAAATATTTACAAATGTACCTAGGGAACTCAAAACTCAAGAGCTCAAACTCTTCCAAAGAAAATCAAGGCAACACTACACCGTGATATAAATAGTCCATTTTCTATGGATCTCCTAAGTAACCAAGTCAATATTTCAACCGCTCAATCCTACCAAAATACCAAATTTGCATGCAATTTTAATCCTACCAAGTTAAGCGTAGATTTCCTATAAAGACGAAACGAAAATACATTCACATTGAGACAATAATACCTACACCGGCATCAATCTTCCGCCTCCGCTCCCGGTGTGCCTTCGCAGAGTTACGTCCTTTTGGTCCCTTCGCGCAGGTAGTACATTTCGTGGTGTTGGAGAATAGTCAAGGAGTAGGTGAGAAGAGAAGGTCCAAACATGCCGTACTTCCCAAAGACTACGAAAGCAGTTTCAGATCTGAACGCCTCTCAAACAACACTTTCGCACGTTTGTTCCTCGTCGATACTTCTTTCAGAGGCCCATGATGGCTATAGATATTGTTCAGATTTGTCACTGAAGGAACAGAAGCCTTTTTATCAAAGTTAAGGATTAATGCAGTTCCAGAGTACTCATTGCATTTATCATCCAAGTGACCAGCTGGTTTCTCCGCTGTTCCCTGTTTATTCTCAGAATTTGGGCTAAAATCAAGAGTTGCAAAAAGAAAGGGGGTGAACAGGTTTTGACATAAAGCAACGGCGACTTGAAAAGTTTCGGTGAGAGGATTGTGACTTGGGTATGACCTCATAATCACTACTGTCTGAGCGCGAAGAGGTAGATCCATAAATGGTCCACTTACATTCAGTCTGATACTCTAATCAGTGGTCCATAAATGTTACTTTTGATGCGCACATCCTATTTCCACATTCATTGCTCTGTACTCTTAATTGTACTTAATTCTGTTATTCCACTTACATTCAGTTTACCTCAAGGATTCCTAAGGTTCTCCAAAAGATTGTCCTGCTAGCTCTAATATAGGATCAGTTCCAATTCACAGTGGTTAGAACTCTACATGATCCAAGGGCAATGGCTCGATTACTGACCAAAAGGAAAAATAAAAGTAGGAAATATTCATAGGATGCTTCTATCTGTATTCATCAGTTATTCTAGATGTCGCTCACAATTTTAGATGCCTAACGTAACGTTGCATTACCTCATAGCCTTGAAAAAGCCAAAAAATGCTCTAGGTTCGATCTGGGAATCGATCTCCGAGTAGGTCTCGTAGTTCCTTGAGCTGTGAACTTCTATAGTTCCTTTATGGTGGGCTTACATGAGACGTGACATTTTCCTAGTATCATGCTAATTAACACTTTCACATAACTGCATCATGTTTCATTTTTGGTTTTTTTCTTTATCATGCATCTGCGAGCCTGTTTCATTTCCACATCAATGTGCAGAAGAATGCAATGATCGGGGTGTACTTATGGGCGCTTTATCTGCGGCCACCAGAACAACAGAGACATAATTGTAATGGATGCGATCACGGAGGTGCGGTTGCTACCGCGCAGAGTTCTTCAACTATCTGACCTGAACGTGTCTTCTTTCCAACTCTGATAATTTTATGTTATTTGGGAGTATGTTGGGTCGTAGGAATGTTAAGCCATTATGTTAGTAGAATAACTTGCCAAGACAGGCCATGAAAAGTTATCTTCTAATTAATTGGGTGCAAATTCAAGTTTTATGATGCAAAAACTCCATGATAAAGAGATAAAACTTGATCAATTAGTAATCAAGTCAATCATACACTAGACTAATAAAGTTAAGACTCTCTGCATATAGCTTCTCCATAAAAACATATATTCTTGTTTACACTACAAGACTGAAAGTAATCATAATTCAAAAAGTTTAACAATTTACTGTTAGATAACAAACAACATGAACAGTATACTACGTACAGGCATAAACCATTACTCTGCAATGTTGATTTTGCAAATTCACATATGATAAGGTGAATTAAGTCTCACAAAAACGGAAATACAAAGCAATTAATCTAATAAATACAATTAATCTACTTCTGCAACCAGCGTCTTTGTTTCTGATGCGACTTTAGGTAGCTATGTATATTTGTAGCTAACAATTCTTTTATTTTTCTTTTTCCATCATACAGACCTTGTCTAACAGATTTGTTGCCACTAAACAAGCAACTATTCGAGCTCTGAAGCTTCTAATATTAGGAATTTTTCTCCAAGGTACTCTTACATGGGGTTATGTTACCTTTTCTGAAACTTTTTCCCCCTTTTTTGAAACTTTGACACACGCACGACTATAACGGAGAAACAACGTGGGTACTATATATTGATTAAACCTTGTCTTTTGCATTAGAGCATATTGCTTACACTATTATCAGAAAAATATTACCGGACATTCTGTATTCTGTTGGTTCTCTTTCCTTAGTAACGTAGCTGTACTCATATCGTTGTGATTTTATTTCTCCAGGAGGCTATTTCCATGGCCTCAAGAATCTGGAATATGGCATAGACATTGAAGAGATAAGATGGACCGGAATATTGCAGGTGTGCTATGAAAGTGCTGTTACTGATGTCTGCCTCAACAGAGCATGTCCAATTTGTATCATTATATTTAACTACCTTTTGACAAAACCTTTATGTTTGTATGAATTTGACCAAAATGAAAATTTGAATATGTTAATTAAGCAAGTTTTTACATTGACTTGTTCATGCACAATAAAGCAAGTGGCTTCATTGTAGAGCTTTGTGGATAAGCTTTTTCTTTGTTTTATGTTTTGAGCTGCAACTTAATTGATTATATAATACACAAATCTGTATTTTCAAACGTTCTATGAAAAAATAGAACATTGCTTTACTATAATTACTATTTATTCTTATTTTTTCATTGATTCGTTAGAGAGAGAATTAATGCCCGTTTTAGTGCTCGTTCCTTGGAACTGAAGTAGAACTAGTATAGATATGATTAACAAACTTTAAATGTAAAAAATAAGCATAAAAAGGGCAAGGTTGTAGAAACTGACCTTCACCCAATCAGCAATTGAAGTTGTGAAAAAGGGGCTAGCTCCAAGTATCCGCATTGGCCGCTGAGGGACATTGTGAAGAAGGTAGTTTTGTCATTGTCGATCCTTAAGGAAAACCCATGCATGAAGGAGGACCTTCTCCTCTTTAATGTTCGAGGATGTGAGATTTGGCTTAATTGGAGCGAGAGGAAATTGTTTCCTTATGATACTGCGTTGGGAAGGATAATACGTATGAAAACTCTAGTACAGTTGGAAAGATACAGTTCGGGTGTTAAAAATGCAGATAATAACACCCTAATCATTTTTCCAGATTAGCAAAGGTTTTATAGACGCCTTTGTTAAAGAAAATAAATAATAAAAATAAAAGACATAAATAAAATAAAATAAGAGCAATACTAATATATAAACAAAAGATCGCCTTTGTTCAATGTTGTGCTTGTTGTTTTCATTTTGAAAGTTTTGTACCAGTTTAAACTTCAGCTAATGCACCGAAATAACTTGATTGTAAAATTAAAAAATAAATGATAGAAAGACAATCATGCATTCTTCATCTACGTCTCGCAATTAAGTTCAATTTCAGTTATTTTTTCAGCACTAACTTCCAAGAGTAGAAAGTCTATTACCTCATACCTACAAGGATGATCAGACTTCTAAACTCATTGTCCTGTCTTCACTTCTCTTGCTGATTATAATATCCACTCGAACATTATGTTTTCTACATACTTCTAAAATGAGAAAAATTCCATATAGTGAATGCCTAGAGAAGTTTATCTGGAGGGTATTATTAAAAAGAAGAAGGTAGAAAAGTCTGTGTGAATGGAAAAAAGTTTGCACGTGAGGATGCAATGTTTCTATCACCCAACAGTGCTCAGGCATAGAAGTGGACAGGGGCAAGGAGTTGCTTTATCTGCTTGTATCAGAAAAGGAGAAAGAAAATATCGTGTTTTCGGTATTTTGGTGGTCGGGACAAGGTTTAAGATGGTTATATGCATCACCAAGATTTTTTTCTGTTTCTAGCAAGAAGACAAGGACCCAGGCAGGGTAATAAGAGAGGTTTATATGAAAGATCCTTTTTAGCTGAGAGGCATTTGTCAATAAGCATGCAGTTATCAAATGCATCAAAGGATGGAAGTGAGGAAACCAGAAGGTGTTCAAGTTAATGGATGTTCGAGATTGAGCCTTCTGCCAATGTGAGGACAAAGCAAAACAGAGAATGGAAAGATGAGAGAAGGGGTAGGAACAGAGCCATGCAGCCTTTCTGATTCTACGATTAGAAAACAGAGAATGGACGATGCTCACACAACATTCATGGAGCATACCTAGTTATCTCTCTGTTTTCTTTTTTTTGAAACCCAAAACGAAATGGCTCTCAGCATTTTACTACATCAAGCCTATGATAATACAAAAGGTTGGCAAAATCACAAAACATCCTTTCAAGAATTAATTCTACTTAGACGGAAAAAGATATTCATTAAAACACAACAATCTAACCAAATCTTAACCATTCAGGGATTAATTAGTGAGTTGTCTATAGTCACCTTAACTGAGTACCACAAAATTTCCCTTCTTGTTGGGGATTCAACACGGATAATCGGTGTCTACAAAAACCCCAAAGTCATAAAATCTCAATCTTCTCATGCTCTTTCAATAGAATAAAACCAAATTAACCTTTGAATTATCAAAAACCACAATCTGCAAAGAAACATAAAGTGACCTAATCTTCGATCCCTCACCAAACACTTATATTTCCACCGGTAACCATAAACTCAATTCCAACAAAGACACAAAATACGAAATCCCATTAAAACAGAAAATTCAAGACATACAACAGTTTGCACGCTAATTGGTTAAACACGGAACATTAAAAGACAAAATAGAACAACATTAACAATCAAGATCACAACTTTAACCCCAAAACCCTTGTTTATCACCAATTCCGCAATTTCGCACAAAACCCACCAACAATTGAGGAAGAAACTCAAAAAGTCAACACAAAAGATAAAACCCACAACCAATTTTGTAAAATATAACGTAAAAACGTAAAATCAAACAGGAAACGCGAGATCATACCTCTGAATGCAGTTGAAGGAGGTCTATCAGAGATCAGGAGAGCTACGAGAGAGATTGTTAGAGGGAGAGAAAATGGAAAGAGATGGGCGAAGGAATCAAAGAGATGGAAAAGGGAGTAGGTGAACAAAGACAATAGGGAGGGAGGGAGGGAGAGAATTTGTGAATATGGTAAACACACTCCTAGGAGATAATGTAACATCAACGCACGAGGAGAGAGCACTCGGCAGTCGCACAAAGAGATAGTCAGAGATGGAGACGGAATCGGGACTGCACAAAGAGATAGCCGGAGACACAGACGGAGCCGGAGACGGAGACGGAGACGCAGACAGTAGTAGCGACTCGTATGTTTTTGCTGGTTATGCGAGACACAGATCAATGAGGGGATTTTAACTTTTGGGGAAAATCGCGCGCGCCGAAGGCTACTGGGCGGGAGAGGGGAAAACCTGGAAATTTCTTTCATGGTTTACGTCGTCTATTAAAAAAACGTTGTGTAAATCAACTGTTAGACGAAGATTCTTTCAAAAACGTTGTTATTTTCTTGATATTATTACAACGATTTATTTAAAAAACGTTGTCATTGAGTAATACTAACAACGTTTGCTTATAAAAACGTTGTATTATAATTATACCACAATGTTTACCTATAAAACGCTGTCTAAAGTGGTTTTTTAACAACGTTTTTCTAAAAACGTTGTGAAATAAATGTTGTTAATGTCCAGTTTTGTTGTAGTGATGTAATGTTAGAATTCTTAAACTATAGAGCCAGTTATCTGCATTTCATTGATTGACCAATATGTCAGCTTATGCTCATGGTTTGACACAGGTTAGAAAACCATCCAACTCATATTGCAGCTCTCAATCTAATCCCTAAATCAGTGAATATGTTGACCACTCTTTTGAAAATCTACTCATATCACACATGTATTTAAGACAGTATTGCACTTGCTAACCCCTGTTCATTGTCGCAAGAAAAATAAGAAACGTATAGGTATACATGCATACTAGAAAGTTATCATTTATTCTGCTTTCAGAGCGTGTAACATTTCTAGCCTTTCTTTGGGCTAAGGTGCTCGAAATGTTAACACAGATAGCAGAAAGTCAATATGACAATTTCATCTACAAATACTAAGTGGAGAGAATTCTCTCTCCAATTTTACAAAAGTCATAGAGATAGATTTTAAATATTTAGTGTGCATGCACAATAGTCATCTTTAGTGCAATATAATTGGTGGTTACAGCCCAAGGTTATTTTAGAGAGATAGCAATTGAATAAATTGTATGGGCAATTAGGACCTTGATGACATTTTTGATGTTTTATGAGTAAAGAAAATGAATACCTCTTGTGATAGAGGAAAAATCCTTATATCATGTGATGCAAGAGTGTCTCAAAATCATTCATTCATGGCAAGCAAGCAATGGCTGAATTAAATAATGAAGAGAATGGCCTAAACTTGCTGTCAACAGGCTCTGTTTTGGGTCTTCTTCGAGTGCAGAACTGTATCATTACCATTTCGTGAAAACGACAAGCAATGTGAACTATCTGTTTTTATCTTTTCAAATATAATGTTGTTGATTTTTACGTGTGTGTGTGTGTGTGTTGGAGTTTAGTATGTGCTTGTTAAGTGTGGATGTGTTGTTTGTTTGGATGTGAATAATTGATTATGTATAGTAATTATCTATATTTTAGTGATAAAATATAGATATAAATGTAAGGAGTTATTGGCAATTCATCGACTAAGTTTTATTCAAGGTTTGGTAATCAAAAGATGTATACAATTGTGTATGCGGCTTTTAAAATATAGATATAAAGGTTTGGTAGTTTAAAGTATATTGGATTCTATGAATACCAAAGATTTGTGGTGCCCTTTTTGTTATATGCCTGTTAATTGAAATATGGACAGCAATTTTGATCAGAGCTATTCTTTTTCTCTTTTAGAAATACCAAAATTATTAATGCTTAGTACAAACTTAATTGAGTCTGTGTCTGTGAATTATTGTTCCTTCGTAGGCTTTCTGTGATTGGAATGCTTAACAGCATTGCAATTTGAAGAAGGAATTAAGAAAGTGTTAGTTGTTAGAATAGTATACTTACGAAATGGCTAAGTGAATAATTGATTATCTGTAGGCTATCTGTTTTTATCTTTTCAAATATAATGTTGTTGATTTTGTGTGTGTGTGTGTGTGTGTGTGTGTTGGAGTTTAGTATGTGCTTGTTAAGTTTGCATGTGTTGTTTGTTTGGATGTGAATAATTGATTATGTATAGTAATTATATATGAATACAATTCTACCCGTGCTCCTCACGGTTGTAGTCATATTTAGTGATAAAATATAGATATAAATGTAAGGAGTTATTGACAATTCAAGGTATATCAAGAATTCAAGGTATATCAAATGGATGTTAAAAGTGCATTTTTTTAATGGTAAACTTCAAGAAGAAGTCTACGTGGAACAACCACCTAGCACTACAACAAAAATGGCTTTTAACAACGTTTTAAAAACGTTGTAATATGGCAAAGACAACGTTTTTCAAAACGTTGTATAATCCAACGTTGTCGTAGGGTCCAGTTTTAAACAACGTTTTAAAAACGTTGTCTTAGACCAAAGACAACGTTTTTTTAAAAACATTGTCTTTGGTCTAAGACAACGTTTTTAAAAATGTTGTCTTAGACCTAAGACAACATTTTTTTAAAAACGTTGTCTTAAGTCTAATACAACATTTTTTTAAAAACGTTGTCAATGTTTTTTTTAAAAAATTTTTTAAATTCCTGGGTAACCTGTTCTTCCCATTCTCGTCCCCAAATCCACATCACATCCACAAAATTACAAAATTAAAGTTGGCAAAATAAGTTTTTGTATTTAAGATGCAAAAATTCATCACTAGTCCAAAATTCTTCATAAATACAGGGAAAGTTTCAATATACCATGATTACATTACTTGTACAAATCTGGACAAGAAAATATTACAAGCTGAAACAATGTCCACTTCCCTTTCTTCTCCCTCAGAAAGCAAATCTTGATCTACTCTTCCATTCACGACATTGCAATGTTGGTCCAAAAATCTCATTAACATTTCACGGCTGCAAGAGTTTTGATAGAAAGGAAAGCATGTCATTCATTTTAATTTATTTTGTAAATAAAACGAGCAAGGAATCTGAATAACATAGAGAGACTCCTTATTTGGTCCAAAGCCAAATTTTCGGTCAAACGGACCTCATCACTTTCTTCTCGATTACATATAATCACTATTCTTAACTACGAAAAGGAATCTAACAAGTGAAAGCTACACATGTTAAATGGTAAAGAAATAATGTTATCAGAGAATTTCATGGTTAATCCATAACCATTCCATTCAAAAAAAGATCTTGAACAATTGACCAACTCTCCATTCTCATCCTCCACTCTAAGATCCATTCTTGGAAAAGACTTAAAACAGCTAGTTTATGGACACAAGCACACATATAGCATAGGAAGTCATCCCAGACATATCCTTGATCAAGTTTCATTGTACCCCCAAATTATCAGGTAATTGATAGTTGATGAGAATCAAATTGACATAAATTGATGATCACACATATGCACCTCTCTTTCTACTTATAGTATCTCTATCCACCGCAAACAGGCAGCGGTTTTCCTTTCCTTCTTATTTTTGTTAGCCAACCTATTCAAATGATTTGCCTATAGTGAGGCATGAAGACCTAACCATTCTTTATAAGAGTCTTGATGCTATCTATGACAAATACGATCATTTTAGATTTATATATGTTTATCCAAATGAGGCCTACCGAAGTATATGAATAAACAGAAAGATACCACATATTATTCTTTCAAAGAAAAAATTGAACGAGCAGCACCCCACTTGATTGGAATGTATCAAACCCCATTTAACCATATCAGTGGATTTAGGCTTGCGCACCAAAATAACACAAGTAAACATCACATAAAGCTTCAACAACTTCTATCATAAAACGAAGAGAATGCACATAAGACAACAACTTTGGCTTGTGCATTCAAGACTTCAAATTAGTGCAATCAATACCTGTAAACTGCTAGTACCACAACCTTCAACAGTGATGGTTCCACCCGTGATGGCAGCACCAGCTAAAAAGTAACTAGCACTTGAAGCATCACCTCCTACAAAAGAACTTCCAGGAGACTTGATAAAATATTGATCCTTTCATTAATTTAGTTCTACTAATCTTCATAAGAAACTGTCATGCATCTCCCGTATTATTTGCAAACTTGTAAATAAACATTCGCATTCACTGTGAATCAATTGGTTATTTGACTTTACTGGCTCATTCTTTACTAGAAGGTAACTCTAGTAGCAGTTTAAAGCAGCCAAGGAAGCATGAGTAGACCATAGCGATGGTTGTCATATATTTATGAATCTACAATCTGCCCATTTTCATTGGGCTGACTACTCACTGAAAAGAAGTTTCAAAGACATTATCCTTTTGGCCTATACTTCTTTATTTTTTTCTTTAGGCTGGGATTAGTGCTGGTGGTTAGGGAGTGGGTGTTGTGGCTTGAGCAATAACATAACAGATATAGTCGTGGTTCAGTCATATTTACATATAACAGTGCTAAATGAGAGGATGTAAGCTACACAAGGATACTTCGCAGCAATACAAAAGTCTTATGGAATAAATGGTGCCAGATTTTTCTCTTAATCATGCCGCAAGCTCATAAACACAAATTTGGTAATCCAACTTACACTTGCATTCCAAAAATGTCCCTCTCCTCCCATATGAGTCTTCAAAATGCACCCTTTGTGCCGAACACTCGTGTGAATTACTTTTCTCAGTGTACCATGTCTTACTTTTGCTTACCTCTACCCACTCTTTCAGGAGCCTACTCTGTAACCATGTCATGCTCTTTGTTAGCACTCGTGCTACCTCTCCATTGAGGCCCACTTCTACACTACGAGTCCAGCACACCCCTGGCTTATTTTACTCAACCTGAGCCACTATACAAAAGCAAAATCTTACGCACTGCATGCAGCATGACCAGCAGTGAAGATTCTGGCATGCCTTGATTGGGTCCACCAGTATTAGGTTTCTGCAACCATAAACACCGCACCTTACTCAGACAGTCAGACCTGTTTACCACAAGAACATCCTTCTTCATGCATCTTGGTGATCTCGGTACCACGACAAACAGAAACTCAAGAAGATCCCGTCCATGCCCTCTCTTATTGGGGGTCTATCACCATGCATTTTTGCAACAACTGGCTCTTTATAGAGCTACTACAGGTGCAACTAGTCACCATCCTTTGACTACTTAGTAAGTTTCTGAGATAGTGATTGACTCTTTCGGTGTAGTACTCCTTGAGTCACCCACTCATGACCAGTCTAGGAGCCAATCAGTCATCTCTGCTTGGCACATGGTATCCACCATTTGGGACATTTGGCATCATATGGTAATAATTAACAGCTTGATGCATAGGTCAAGGCAAAATACAAAATCTGTAATTACTTTGTGCATTGGAACAAATAGAATTGTCTTGATATTCCAATGTGGTCAACTGGTCTTTACATAAAGATACAGTGACACCAACACAAATATCCTTTCCAACTTTCAAGAGGTAGATACTACTAAGGCAACATCTGAAGAAGGTTTTAAAAATGATGCAATCATGTTTCTTCCCATGAGAAGGGAATCAGTGTATATATATATATATATATATATATATATATATATATATATATATATATATATATATACACACACACATATATATATATATATACACACACTGATTTAAGTTAGCATCACTAACAATTTACTAACTCAACAGGAATGGAGTAATGGAAAAATCATTTTCACTCATATTATAGCACATGTCTCATGAACCCAAGTGCTATGACTGCTCTCTTAATTGTAGATAATAGTTATTCTATGTCTGTATTGACTGGCAGTAGATGTAATCATGATTATCCAAAGGGTTGAATTTAGAAAAAGAAAATTAGCTTTTTCCCTATTCATAAACTAATAGAGTACAAGATTTGCTAATCTAGGACAAGAATAGAATCATACCATGCTAGCAGATATGTCACCTTTTCACACCAAGGCACCAACTATGAACTCCAAAGCTACGAGATCAACCAATGTTTGAATCAGTGGCAAGACTAACGAGATTTTTAGCTGTTACAATACAAAGATTTTTAGCAGTTGCAATGTCGCACAAAGATTAATTCACTTGCCATAAGTAATCAATACAAAATTCATACCAAATTTGATCAGTACATTAGCCAGGAAAAAGAAATTCTAAGAAAATTACCGGGACCCAAGATTCATCATTTTCAACATGGCCATGATTTTGATGATGAGTCCTGTGGCTAATTCTCCTGTAATATATTCAAGAAATTAAAAATAAATTAAACAAACAAGGGAATTTCATAAATTTTAAGAAAAATAAGAAAGAAATAATAAATAGGAAATAAAATTTCAAAAACATACCCAGATTTACAAACATGCCCCAGCAAACTAGCATAATTATTACATTAGTATTTAGTACGGACAGGAATTTGTACTAATGAACATTCAGATTAAATAAGACCATCCCAAGTCAAAAAAATAAATTCCTCGGGCAAAAGGAACCAGAAGAATCACACATTAAAAATTAACAAACATCAGCTTTTCATTGATGCAGCTGCTCAGCTTGTATTTGCTTAGTCGCATGAAATCTCTGTAAGGGGCAGAAAAGAAGTTCTAAATTTCACAGGTCCAAAATCTGAAAATGGTGTTCAAGTCATCAGTTTGGGATCTTTCCATTGGTTTTAGACCACCATCTCAGCTGATGACGTGGTTATCTAGGACATATTTTCTCCTTTGACATGTGGTGATATAAGCAACCTAATTTCCTCTTCTCTATGCTGAATTACGGTGCCCTATATTCTCCGACCCCTTTGAGGAGACCACCTCCATTTCACGTTGGTGGTCTATAACTGATTCATTCCCAGCCGGATTTTTGAAACAAATGTCCAGAGAAATATGGAGAAACCTTAAACTATAGCCCATTATGTTTGATTAAAATGCAAAATTTTCATTAGATTTTATTTCATCGTCTTTCACCCTAAATAAAAAGTTAGAAGACTACTCAACCAAAACCACATTACAGTCCTTAATAAGTAGGTGTTCAAGAATGACCCTGCTTGTTCGTGTATTATATGAGGGAGAAGAAAACAAGAAGCAGGAACAATCCACCCTACAGACACAAATATATCAATAGCACCATCATTGCTTACTTGGCGATGGTTCCCAGCAGTAGTCAAAAGGGCGTCTCTGTAATTCTTTTTCCTAGTAGGAGAAATTAAAATGCTATACAGTTCGTATAGAGAAACTTTAGTACTAATAATACTAAGAAAAACTTACGTTAAAAGATTATGCAACATCCAAAATCAGTGGTCCATCCAATTCTTCACATGAGGCAAAATCTAGTTTGTCTAGCTCCTCACTAGCCTCCAGATAATCAGCATTAAGGGTATATCCAAACAGCTTCATCAGCTTCGTAAGTGCTTTCAGATGTAGATAAATTTCCCTTACTTGAGGATGTCTCTTGTCCTTCACCATGAAAACATGCACGTCACCTTGAATTTCAATCCAACTGTAGCCCGGCTGTTTAACAACACCTCGCTGCCTCATAAGCTTTCGAACTCTTGTAACATCCCTCAAACTTCCAAGCTCAGCATACATGTTTGACAGAAGAACGTATGGACCAAAATTGTTGGGATCAATGTCTAAGAGCTTCTCAGCCACATATTCCCCTAATTCCAAGTTGCTATGAACTTTACAAGCTGCAAGCAATGATTCCCAAACAACAGCATCGGGCTGCATTGGCATAGTTTTAATTAAATTCTTTACTTCAATGAGGCGACCTGCTCAACCAAGTAAATCAACAGCATCGGGCTGCATTGGCATAGTTGCTATCCTATGACATTGGCATAGTTTCAATTTTTTTGATCACGTGGGATGGTCTTATTTCTCCATCGTCGCTAACATAATGATCCTCATGGATACTTCTCACCAGGTTATCGAGCAAGTGAAACGGAATCAGCCCAGATTTCTTAGGCTCCCTATAGTACTTTCCTAGAACCGGCTTAGCCGCCTTAGTCTGCACACCACAAAAAATAACACAAAATTTAGTTGGCACAAACAGGTAGTAGTATAACAAATTGATTATCAATGAAAAGATCAATTGATCATACCGCTTCAATCAAGTGATAGTGAGGGATTTGAGGGAAGAGATGGTGGACGACATGAGTACCAATGTCATGGTGGATATTATTGAACAATCCATAATCACGATCAACTGTTGTCAGTCCTCCCCTTAAGTAACTCCACTCCTGAACAATTACAAGAAAATCAAAATTTGTAAAAAAATATTCTCTTCGACTAAAATTTATCAAGAAATATATAACTACCTTGCCACGATACCACGGGAGTTTCTTCTCATAGCCATGGTGATGCAAGTACGTAACTAAATCCAACCACATTACAAAGATCTGAAAATATTATTCAATCTCCTCAAGTTAATAAAACGGAAGGCCAAAAAGAAAAACAAACTAACAAAAAGCTCGGAAAAATTGAATAAATTTGTAACATATATACCACATAGGGGATGCCATAGAGTTTAAACAAGAGGACAGGGCCAATAGCTTGGGACAAGACCAAAAGCAGAGCAACCATATATAACAGACCAACACAAGGTAGATGTCACTATGTATAAACAATGAACACATGATTCAAATTCTTAGCAATCTGAAGAGAAAGAGATGCTTACCAAACGATTTCCCCTGTAATACACAAATAAGCAACTCACGAACCCTCACGAAAAACACATGATTCAAATTCTTAGCAATCTGAAGAGTAAGAGTCAAAATTAGAGAATCCTTCCCTTTAATTTGGGTCAATACAAAATTTGTTAAAAATTAGGGCACTATTGTGCAAGCAATGTTAGGGAAAAAATTAGGGAATGAGATAGAGATAGAAAGTGAGAGAGCCAGAGAGATAGAGAGAGGCGCTTACCAAATGATTTTCGACCAGCTGTAGCAGCAACGCAAGTAGAACTGGGGATTTTGTTGTAGAGACTCTGTTCGTCATGTCTATGTCTATGTAGTGTGAAAAGCTGTAGGAGGACCAAAGATAGGGTGAAAGTATAGCTTATTGGGATGCTCTAAAGACATTCAAGGCAAGGGACTTCTTTTTCTTCGTAGCATCTGGTGCTTATATGATCGCAGCAGCACACATCTCCACAAAAACTGTCAGTACTCCAAAGAGACCAAGGAAAAAGGGAGAGTGTTAACTGCAGGGACTTTTGGAGGATAGTTCATTTCTTTCACCTCCTTACCCGGAATCAAGGTCTTAGTCAGTGGATTGGCTTGGTGAAGACTAGGACAGATGAGCCCGTAAAGAGAGGAAAGATGGAGGGAGATTTTGACTTGTGAGTTTTAACATTTAAACAAACCGCCCAAAATGGCTACAGGCGGGAGAGGAATACCTTAAAAGTTAAAACACTTCGTTGGGTTAGACAACGTTTATGAAAACCGTTGTCTAAAATTCCCGTTTTAGACAACATTTTTAAAAAAACGTTGTCTAAAATTCCCTTTTAACAACGTTTTTTTAAGAAACGTTGTCTAAAATGGAATTTTATACAAAGTTTCTTAAAAAACGTTGTTAAAAGAAAATTTTAGACAACGTTGTTTAAGAAACGTTGTCTAAAATCCCATTTTAGACAACGTTTGTGAAAAAATGTTGTCTAAACTGCCCTTTTACACAACGTTTCTTAAAAAATGTTGTCTAAAATTCCCTTTTAACAACATTTTTTTTAAAAAACGTTGTCTAAAATCCCTTTTAACAACGTTTTTTAAAAAACGTTGTCTAAAATGCCTTTTTAACAACGTTTTTTAAAAAACGTTGTGCAAAAAACGTTGTTAAAGCCTATTTTTGTTGTAGTGTAGTTTCATTGATAATTCAAGAAGAGAAGACGTATACAAACTGAGGAAAGCACTGTATGGACTAAAGGAAGCTCCAAGGGCCTCGTATGAGACCCTTTCAAAGTTCTTGATAACCCAAGGCTTTGTAAGAGGTCAAATTGATTCCACTCTTTTTATTATGAAGCATAAAGATCATTTTTTGTAGGCTATCTGTTTTTATCTTTTCAAATATAATGTTGTTGATTTTTACGTGTGTGTGTGTGTGTGTGTGTGTGTTGGAGTTTAGTATGTGCTTGTTAAGTGTGCATGTGTTGTTTGTTTGGATGTGAATAATTGATTATGTATAGTAATTATATATGAATACGATTCTACCCGTGCTCCTCACGGGTGTAGTCATATTTAGTGATAAAATATAGATATAAATGTAAGGAGTTATTGACAATTCAAGGTATATCAAGAATTCAAGGTATATCAAATGGATGTTAAAAGTGCATTTTTTTAATGGTAAACTTCAAGAAGAAGTCTACGTGGAACAACCACCTAGTTTCATTGATAATTCAAGAAGAGAAGACGTATACAAACTACACACCTCTTTTTGGGGCAAGAGAAACCAGAAAGAATGAACTACACACCTCTTTTTGGTTTTGTCCTTTAGTTAAAATTAATTCTAATTATATACTTCCCTCCGTTCCTAAATTATTGTCTTCTTTTTTTTTGTCCGTTCTAAAATAATTTTCTTATTTAAAAATTTTTCTTTTTAGAACATCACTTTTACCATTTTACCCTTATTTTTTCCCTACTTTAATTATAGGCCACATACACATGTGCATTACAGAAAATTATACATTATACTAATATTAATAATTAAATCAATTATTTTTGGTCAAACAAGACAATAATTAAGGGACGGAGGGAGTAGTAGAGAAGAACATGCACGTGAAACTGAGATTTTTCCTGCCCTCCTTTTCTTTATCCCATCTTCAAAGGTAATCAAAGAATATATTGGAATATATTGTGTATATATTGGAATATATTGTGTATATTTTGAGCGTACAGGAGTAGTCAATCACATACCCCTTGACTTTGTGCCTTTGTTGGCTTTGCTTCTCTCTTTGCTAAATTAAATTTTATTTTATTTTTTCTTTGCTAAATTAAATACTCTCTGTTCCAAGAAAGAAAGCAAGAGTAAGTACTTACTCTGTTCAAATCTACCAATACCTCATTATTGAGTAGATATGCTATTATACCTGTGAGTCTGTTATTTGAATGGATAGAAGCCAAATAGGCACGAGTAGTGACCGAGAAGAATAATTCTAGGTTCGGGTGGGGCTATGAGATCAAGCCAATGATAATAGAACTAATAATTTCAGGTTCGGGTGGGGGTGGGAGTGGGAGGGTGGGAGACCTCCTTAGTTTCGTTGTCATTGAATTGATCTTATAGCCCCTTCCGTACCCGATCACCCCTAATACCCCCACCCATATTTCAACTCCTTAGAATATAAAAAATTAGTACATCTCTTGTCCGCCTAACCTATACCTTATTATTGAGTAGAGATGCTATTATGCATCTCAGTCTGTTTTTTGAATGGATAGAGACCTAATAGACACCGATAGTGACCGAGAAGACAATCAATTCTTACAATCCCACTGAACATACTACAAATATAGGTTAGACCAACACCTAATATAGGTTAATCCATCTCTTTATCAATGTTGTTCGTATATCTTGTGATTCTTTTTTTTCAAATATCAAAGTGTTAAAATATAAAACATGATATACATTGTGGTACCTCTCTCTAATAGCTTAAGCTTTTAGAGTAGTTGGTTACTTAACATGGTATCAGAGTTCCAAGTTTGGCAAGAACAAGGGTTCAAATCATCCTGCTTGCATTTATCCTAAAAAAATATACAAAGGGTACGTATTGACCTTATATAAAGTGCACCTCTCCACGTATGCACGTGAATATACAAAGGGTACGTATTGATCCTATATAAAGTGTATCTCTCCACGTATGCACGTGAGGGAGAGTGTTAAAGTATAAAGCATGATATACATTGTGGTGACGCTCTCTAATAGCTTAAGCTTTTAGAATAATTGGTTACTTAACACAAAGTGATCTTCATCAAACATAGGGACTTGAGTCATGTTAGAGAGTTTGAAAAGCCTTGGAAGACGCCACGGATCAGTCTTTCAAGTTGTTAAACTTGGAAAATATATTTTTCAATAAAGTTAAGCTCTGATAAGTGATACCAATGGTAAGTCTACTTGGCGACTAATAAGGCTAGGGGGGCGGGTGAATAGCTCTATAAAACTTTTTATATTTTCATAAAATCTTTTGTAAAAACTTGCTGCGGAAATGCTTAAGAAAATATCAACTATTACCTTGAAGTGATCGATCAATAGTGGATAAACAACTTTACACTACTGGAAAACACGTCATTACTGTTGGAGAAATCCGACAGTAATTAAAAAATTCCGACAGTAATTATGGATTTACTGTCGAAAACGCTCCGACAGTTTTCGACAGTAAACCTTCGACGGTAATTTCTCTCCGACAGTAATTCGACAGTAATTACTGTCGGAGTTAAACCGACAGTGATTACTGTCGGATATTTTGACAGTAATTACTTTCGGTTTAACTCCGACAGTAATTACTATCGGATATTCCGACAGTAAAACGATAACGACCATTAACAATGAGTTAGTTTACTGTCGGATTATCGTTAAATTTTTGACGGATATCCGACAGAAACTGACTGCCGTTATTTTTTTACTGTCGGAGATCCGACAGTAATGTTAGCAAATCTTTTTATTTACTATCGGAGCTCCGACAGTAATTTTAAATAAAAATAAAAAAAATTAAAATTTTAAATTTCGAAATTCGTTTTTTTCACCTGATATAACAATTATATATACACACAATTATATATACACAATCACACACACACACACCATTGCAACAATATAATTAACAAATAAAACATAAATTAAATTAAAATTAATATATATACAATCCAACAAGGTTTACAGTAGTAAAATAATGTGTCTACTGTGGAGGGGGGAGGGGGGTCAAATAAATTACGGACAATGGAAGACCTAGTAGGCTGAGGCTGCTGCTGCTCCATGAACAGTCGTCGCAGCTGCTCTAGCTGCTCGGACTGCTGCTGCATTAGCTGTCGCTTTAGCCGATTCTCCTCGACCTGCTGCTCCATCTGCTGTCGCGTCAGCCAATTCTCCTCGGCTTGCTGCTGCACCAGCTGCTCGAGAGTCTGCGTCTTCTCGATCAGGGCACGCTCAATAGCTGACCGGTGCGTAGGACCAGAGGACGCGGTCGCCGAGGAAGAAGTCGATCCGCCTGGTCTCAACACAGCGGCGCAGTGGTCACCAAAGCCGTAGAGGCGATCTCCCCTCTTCTTCCGTGACTCCGCAGTGACCGAATGCCAAATGTTGCCGACAAATGGCGTCTGCACGTCAGGGGTCGTCTGGACAAGCCCCTCGGCGACCTGCGTGTCCATATTCGCCTTATAGGCATTCTGTGTCACAAAAACATAAAAACATTAATATTAACATTTACCATTAACTAATAAACAAAATAAAATTAAAATATTTTAAGTAATACTTACAAATGCTCTCTCTGCCGTCTCATCGACAAAGACAAATGGCGAATCAGCACCAGGAGGAGCAGGAGTGGTGTGGGTCGCAGCAAATAAATCAGTGTAGGGTACCTCGGTACCATAATGTCGATTTTACAAAATAATAAATTAAAATTAGCGAACAATACATATTAAGGTATAACATGATCAACTTATAAGAAAACAATAAAAACGGCCTATATATACTCAAACCCTACTAAGACAGCCTATTTGAACTCAATCCATTCTCATAACAACCTATTAAGACTCAAATCATTATAAAATAGTCTATTTACACTCAAACCCCTTCTTAAACAACTTATTTATACTCAGAGCCCTGCTAAAACAACTTATTTACACTCAGTGCCTTCGAAAACAACCTATTTACACTCACACCCTTCTAAAGCAGCCTATTTAAACTCAAAACCCTTTCATAAAGGCCTATTTACACTCAAACCTTTCTAAAATAGTCTATTTACATTAGATTTAGGATTAGGGATAAGGATGTGGTTTAGGATTAACATTAGGTTTAGGATTAGGGATAAGAGTTAAGTTTTAAGTTTAAGGATATGGTTTAGCGTTAGATTTTAGGTTAAGGGTAGCGTTTAGGGTTAAGGTTTGAGGGTCCATTTTAGGTTTAGGGTTTAAGGATCCAGTTTAGGGTTTAGGTTGGGGTTTAGAATTTAAGGTTGTGATTAAGGGTAAAGGTTGGGGTTAAGGGTATGGTTTAGGGTTAAAGTATGGTTAAGGTTAGGTTTAAGGGTTTTGGTTTAAGGTAAAGGGTATAGTTTAGGGTTAGGTTAGGTTTTAGGGTTTCGGTTAAAGTAGGGTTAGGTTAGGGTTAAAGTAGGGTTAAGGTTAGGTTTAAGGGTTTCGGTTTAAGGTAAAGGGTATAGTTTAGGGTTATGTTAGGTTTTAAGGTTAAGGTCGTGGTTTAAGATCAAGAGTAGGGTTTAAGGTTGTGACTAGAGTTATGGTATAGGGTTGGTGTTTGCGGTTTAGGGTTTAAGGATGTGGTTTAGGATTAACATTAGGTTTAGGATTAGGGATAAGAGTTAGGTTTTAAGTTTAAGGATATGGTTTAGCGTTAGATTTTAGGTTAAGGGTAGCGTTTAGGGTTAAGGTTTGAGGGTCCAGTTTAGGTTTAGGGTTTAAGGTTTAAGGGTCCAGTTTAGGGTTTAGGTTGGGGTTTAGAATTTAAGGTTGTGATTAAGGGTAAAGGTTGGGGTTAAGGGTATGGTTTAGGGTTAAGGTTAGGTTTAAGGGTTTCGGTTTAAGGTAAAGGGTATAGTTTAGGGTTAGGTTAGGTTTTAGGGTTTCGGTTAAAGTAGGGTTAGGTTAGGGTTAAAGTAGGGTGTATGTTAGGTTTAAGGGTTTCGGTTTAAGATAAAGGGTATAGTTTAGGGTTAGGTTATGTCACGACCTGACCCGAGATCCTATTTGGAATCTCGTCCGGTTCGCGAGACGGGACACAAAATGCACAATTTAAAAATCACTTTTCGTGCAAAAACCCTGTAATGCAAGTGTATGTTTATTTGAAAACCAAAACAATATATCACGACACACAAAAGCCAGAAACGATCACGTAACATAACCAACAAACCCGCGAGCTAAGAAGCTCGGGACTAACATATCACATTATCAGAGTGCGCGGAATACAAAAATAATTAACATCATTTACAAAGCCTGACATCCACGTCGGCATATACAAAAGAATATAAATGAAATAACAAGTACGGGACTTCTACCCAACTTTACAATGTTTAAGTAACAAGTGTACCCTCGGCCTCACCAAAAGAGAAATACCAAGGCTCAAGGAGCACTACCAAAAGAAGACTGCGGACGACGCCAGACAACAACGAACTATCACTGGGGGTTTCTCGCAGGCTCGGGATCTAAGGAAAACAATAAACAATGGACGGGGTGAGTTATAAAACTCAATAAGCTACTAATGCAACAATATGGCATGCGAGATGCAAGCAGTAATAAGAATGGCTTATAACATGGTTGACATAATATAATCATTTCCAATCATCATCACATCGAGTAATTCATAACATAAGTCACATAGCATGCAACTCACATAGGTGCAATATGTAACACATATAAAAGGATACCGTCGAGGTACACCTCCGACATAACAACTTCCAACCAACCAACTAATAATACCAATGAAGAGACCGTTGATGTCGTACCCGATCATCGAACCAAATAACAAAACCCAAGTGAACAGTTTTCCGTATCCACGTCGACGTGAAGACTCGGTCCCCAACGACCTGAGAAACAATCACGGTATAGCTTACCAAGGTCGCGTTTATTCCGTACAACACTTAGCACTATAACCCCTACCGTGGTCAACGGTAGGGCGAGGCCCAGTGTATTGGCCTTCGGTTATTACGTAGCCCCGGCTCACGCAATAACCGAGCGTCAATACACCTCCAACAAATATGCCATGGACTTAAACAATGCTCAAGTAGATATTTACTCGACACATTAACAAATCAACCAAATGTTCAAGTAGATGTTTACTTAACGTTAAATAACGGCATTATACTCCAAAGTAGGGAGTATAACGACCCCAACAATAACATGCTAATGTACACCAAAAATTCTAGTACACATAGCCATATAACACCAACATCAAATTCAACAAAATACCATTATTCATATATCCCGTAACCAACTCCCAAACGGGTCTCTCGAGCATCCAAAGAGCTCACAAAACACACACGTGGTCTCATTAATTATCAAACCCTAACCGACTCCGTTAGAGTCATTTTAGGTTACTAATGATGACGCGTTACGAAAATGATCTTACACTTTAATCCTAGCATATTATCGCCCAATATCGAGTTTTCCAACATCATAGAACAATTAGCAACATATTTCACAAGTCCAAAAATGACATTCATGGCAAGAATCACATTCTCACTACTCTAGCATGTTAACTTCGCATATTAAAAGTCCAAGATGTCATATGAGACATAACATAGGAAGAAGAGGGGGTAGTAGCTTACCTCTCGTCGGAAAAAGCGTAGAAAATGGAAATCTAATCGGTGGGAAAGCTTCTCCTCGGCGAGACCTTCGCAACGGCGTGCTCGGATCGTCGAGATTCCTTCACAAACTCACAATATCACCACTTCCTCACTCTAAACCCTCACTTCTCTCTCTCTCTAAGTTCTATGGCAAAGGAGGATGAAAATGAGAGTGTTAAAGACTCTTTTGGTCACTTAAGTGGCTGAAAAATGGGCTCTCCCTCGGCTTGGTGACGTGGCCTCACAAGGGCCACTCAATTTAAATGAGAAGAGGGTTTTCGCGCAAGAGTTCAATCTGTCGCGCTTCGCACGGCCGTGCCAAACAAGCTGCATGGTCGTGCCAACCTCGCACGGTCGTGCCATAATGCAAGCACGGTCGTGCCAACCCTATTTTGCTAAGTCTAGAGTCTGGATGGCTTCGCACGGCCGTGCCAATATGGCTACACGGTCGTGCCAACCTCAAATTGTGATATCAACTCACTGGAAGGCCTCGCACGGCCGTGCCAACCAGGCTGCACGGTCGTGCCAAGGCTTATCAGTCCAACACAGTTTGTTTTCCTCCTTCTTTTCCCTAGATCCGATTACACCTCGCTCGCAACACGTCTCAAACACGATAAGTTACAAGACTTCAAGCAATAATATAGCACACGAAACACAAGAAATCATTCACGATAAAATGATGCAAATGATGTTATGAGATATGCAATACATGTATGAAATTATCTACGATATAATGATGCAAATAATGCGGGCGTTACAGGTTAGGTTTAAGGGTTTCGGTTAAACATGAAATAGATTCATTCAGCTGGCTTGTTTAGTTGGGAAATAGGCTTAGTGTGTTGAGTTGAGCCAAAATTTTCTAGAGAATGGTCCCTTACAAATTATGTCCCTGGTTTTCTGTGATTACTTGTCTAGGGTACTTTCTTAATAACTTTCGTTATCGCACTAACATACGTATATCTAACCAAACAATACATACACCCTAACATATAAATTTATACACAAAAAAAATGCGCAGAAATATACAGAAATTACATATTTTTAAAAATTTTAAAAATACATAATTACACATTTACTACACATTAACAAAAAAAATTCACAATACCACTTTGATTTTAAACACCGATATAGTATATATGTATCATTTCATTTTATCAAGCCAACATGAAGGACATGTAATATAGCATGCTTTCAAAACAATGAACAAGAAATCAAAGCAATAACTTACCCTACCACCCACATTAATATTAACATTATATATACCCACATTAAAATTACATTTAGAGAGACATTCACCACATTCATAACATGAACATTTCATAATACCACTTTGCTTTAAACACCGATATAGCATGTATCATTTCATTTTATCAAACCAACATGAAGTACATGTAATATAACAAGTTTTCAAGACAATGAACAAGAAATACAAACCCGTGTTACCCTACCACCCACATTAACATTAACATTATATATACCCACATTAAAATTATACCCACATTAAAATTACAGAATAATTAAAGAAAAATACATTTAACCACCAACATTAACAAAAAATTACGAGAAAACAAAAAATATATATATAAACAGAAAAAAAGAAACATACATTTTTAACAAAAAATGTAATACACATTTACACAGAATAAAACATAAAATTCATAAATATACACATTTATATTGAATAAATTCACAAAAAATAAATAAATACTCAAAAAAAAAAAAAAATAGAAACATACAAATATAAACAACAAATAAGAAACATACAATTTTTATACAAAATTTAAAACAATACATAAATTAAATACAAAAAATTAAAAATTAAAAAAATATATATACCTAGGGAGAGAGAGAGGGTGGTGGTGGCGTAGGGAGAGAGAGACCGAACGGAAGGGACGGTGGCGCGGCGGGGGTGGCGCGACGGAGGTTGCGCGGTCGTGGCGAGAGAGAGAGAGAGAGAGAGAGAGAGAGAGAGAGAGAGAGAGAGAGAGAGAGAGAGAGAGAGAGAGAGAGAGAGAGAGAGAGAGACTTTACAACCGGAAAGGGGCCATTTCGATGGGAATTTTACTTTACATTATTTCGGCTTTTAATTTTGTCGGAAGGCATATTCGTAGAATATACCTCAATTCGTAAAAAATTATTTAAAAGTAAATCCAACAAATATCAAAATATCCGACCGTCGAATTATTCCGGCAATTACTACTAATTAGCGTATTTCTAGTAGTGTTAGATCACTACGTATATGTCAATAATTTGAACAATATATATATATATATATATATATATATATATATATATAGGCTAACTGAATGATGCAAAGCTTTGGTTGCCCGAGCCTCAAGTAAACTGAGACTGAGTCAAGGAACACATAAACTGATAAAGATATATAAAGACAACTAATTCAAAGTGGTTCACAGTTTGAAAACTGGTATGTTCACTACCAAGTTGGCTAGCCTTGGATTTTGAAGTGCACTAATTTTATTAAAGATTCTATGTGATTACTAATGAAGCAGTTTACAAACAAAACTTGTGTTTGGGAGAATGAGTGTTCTAGATAGAACAAATCAAACTCGTGTTGGTACAATAAAAAATCCCTCAAATACTAAGTAGTTGTAAGGGATAACAGAATAATAATTGAACGTAAAGGCTGAGTACTAGAGAATGAGAATAAGTAGTAAAGACTCCTAGTAAATGCTATATGAGATGAGGAGGGGCACTTTGAATTCTCTTGAAGTGAGTATGTGTGCTTGAGAAATTGAATGCTCCAGTAATTTCTTCAAGTTACTTCCGTAGCTTTAAATAGGTGGGAAGAAGCTTTTAGCCGTTGAAACCTTGTTTGACACCTTGTTTGACTTGGGCATGTAATAGATGATCTTTACAGAAGGACACAGTCAAACAATGAAGAAAAGGTAGCAAAGCTTAAAGGAGAAATAGTCAGTAAATAAAAAAACAAATTTAGATCGTCAAAAAGATATGTCGCCCCTCCGGCCCTGCAAGTCATTTACTACACTTGTGCATCGTAGGCATGTGAGTCGTTCGTTATAACTTTCCAAACATGGGAGGTTGTCAATGGAGATGTGTAACCGTTTGGACCACTATAAACTCGTTCCCTTCAGAACACTCCATGCCAATTTTGCATGTACAAGTAAATAAATATATTATACTTGAGTTTTGGAGCATTCGCTTTATTTATATAGTTGATATTATATGTGTATTTCTCTCTCTCTCTCTCTCTCTCTATATATATATATATATATATATATACACTTTAAACTAAAATTTTATTTTAGTTATTTCCATTAAATATAAGTATATATTATAGTCATTTTGTTTATTTTGTAATAAATAAAACATGTATACACTTTATAACATAAACGGAGATATAAATCTCCGTAATACATTTTCTCCAGTCATATAATACAATGAACCCGTAGTATATAAACTCGAGCATGCAAACATAAGAGACCGAAAGGGCGAGTTGGGTGCGTAAAACCTTCCCAACTCGTAACTTAGCCTTCGAACCCACAATCTTAGTTTTTCTCTCGTTTTCTATATAAAAGAGGGTGACGACTCTGTTTTTCATATAAATGTGTTTTGCGCATTTATTACATACTTTTTATTTAGGTGTCCAGAGCGAATGAGCCCAGAATGATCTGCGGATCGGGGTGCTCACAATATGAGACATTACATTTTATTTTAGACTTTCAGACCCAAACAATACTAGTATTTTTCGGAATGTTGTGGTTCAGATGTGGCGACATTTTGCAAGACATCTGAAATGATGTTTGTTTCCCAAAACTATTTTTTTGATAAATCATTTTTCATTTTGTGACAGAAAAATCTAATATGACCAGGAGCAAAATAGTAATGACAAATATACTGACACTTTCTTGGTCTAGATTTTTTCACAAAAGAATTTTTGTGTGAAGAGTTTGAAATTTTCTCACCTTCGTTGATGAACATAGTGAGTTTGAAACCTAATCCAATCTTGCTTTCTTGACCTAGAGTCAACATTTCATCAAGCTTTGCTTTGCCCGAGTTTAATCGACACAAAGTCTCATTTGCCTTTTCAAGTTCAGATTTGGTTTTTTCAGAATCAACATCCTTCTTGGTGAGCATGCTATGGAAGATTTCTGGTCATCATTCTCTTTAATGAGACGTTCAATTATTTCTACAAGACAATTCATTTTCTCTTCCTTTTTTGTCCAATCATCATATAGTTCCTTATAACTTTCAAGTAAATCTAAATCGCAGTTTGAACCTCAGTGTCACCAATTATGGAAGAGTTGAGATATGTTAGGTTTGGCACATACGATTTGGCAGATGGGATCAAATGTAACACCTGCACCATTTGTATCATTTACATACACTTTATATATACATCTCATTTAGTATCATTGGCATTTCATGTACATTTCTTCACTCAAACATGTTGGCATTCATGTTGATTTCATACTTTTTATATGCCTTGATTTGTGTTTGACTTCGATGATCATTCGTAGTTGTAATGTTTTGCATTAATAGCCTTGTTATATTTCGTTTTGATTGTCTTTAGGATGTTTCTTGGACTTGGTTTGAAGTTGGGAACATCTTAGAATCATTTGAAATCTTTAAGGGATCATTTTGAACACTTTGAAAAGTCCCAGGCTCGCCCTAGCGTACCCTGGGCGCGCCCTAGCGAGCAACTTGTTGAAGGTTGCTCAAAATCAGACTAAAAGTTCAGCCTTAGCGCGCCCCCTGAGACAGCTTTTGTGATTTTTAAGTATGTTGACCATTTGACTTGTTTTCAATGGCTGAGATTGACCCACGAGTTGAGAGCTCTTGACCAGCCTTTCTTGGTCTCCTTAACACCATGGAAGTCTCTTTCTTGGTCTCCTTAACACCATAGGAGTCTCATTTTACTCCCCATTTCTTCATCTTCAATCTAGATTTCTAGAGAGAGAGTAAGAGAAAGAAAGTGTGATATCTTGATCATTCGGAGTCGGATTGAAGATCGTCTTCGCCATTGTGAAGCTCTGGACTAAGGAAACATTTTCCTTGGATTTCATGTAGGATTCCTTGGCTTTAAACCATCAAGAGGTAAGCTACTACCCCTCTTCTTCACATTTATGTCTTGGATAACATTTTAGACTTGTAAATTATGAAAATCACCATGTTTGTGTGTATGTTGCTAAATTGACCATAGAATTTTGTGGTTGACTTGTTGCATAGGTTGAGAGACTTGTTTTACATGTTAGATATACAAAGAATTGATACTAATATTTAAGTTTATGGTATAATTGATTCGCGTAAACTCGAACTCATTAGAAAAAAAAAAAAAGACTCTTAACGAAGTTCGTTAGGATTTCATAATCAATAAGACCACATGTGTGATTTGGGATTTCTTTGATGATTCGAGAGATTCGTTGGATAATTTGGTTACACAATTTGTGTTTGGTAATGTGATAGGTTGCATAATATACATATATTTTGTTGTATTTTCCCCTTGTTTTTGATATTTAATCATGCTTAGCCTTCGAGTTTTGATGTGTTTCTTATTCTTGTAGGGAAATGGAAGGAATTGTCAAAAATGGGCTCAATTAATTCATTTTGTGAGCTGGGAGGTCCAGAAGCTGAAATGGAGTAAGGCGTGGTCACGGCTTATCAAACTTCGAGTGCTGTTTTGCTGTCTTGATATAAGGCATGGGAACACTCAAGGCAATTTCGAAAATCTTCAGCAAGTGACGCCCCAGCTCCTAAGAAGTCAGTTTTTAGGTCTCCTAATTTAATTCCAAGAGGCCAAGTTTTGTATGGATGTATCTAGGCTAATTGTGGGAAAGGTGGGAGTAGTTACTCAATTTAGTGGGCAATCATGAGGGGAGTTACTCAATTTAGTGGGAGAAGTTACTCATGAGAGGAGTTACTCAAGGTAGTAATGGGGGAAATGAAGAGACTTTTGTAGGGTATTTATTTAAACTTTGTGATTAGCTCTTGTAACTCGAACCTTGGAGACACACATCTTTTCTAGCATTTTCAGATTTTTCTCTTTATTCTCTCACCATGTTCATGCAAGGCTAAAGTTCTTTTCCAACCATAGGATAATTGAAGATTCGGTTCTACATGACTTGTGAGATCTAATTGGTTTTATTTTGTTCTTCTACATCTCTATTATTTATATATTTCCTGCACTTCTTAATATTGTTATTTTGGTTAGTTGCACAAAAAGGGCCCTTTGTTCAATTGTCAAAATAACAAATCGCCATTTGGAACGTCGAATCCGTAATTGTTTGGCTGTTCTAATACTTGTGGTAGTTAGTGTAGGTGATTACAAAAGAAGTGGTCATTCTATGCTATGGAAGTATATAATCTAGTCTAAATGAACCTACATGTGCGTTTGTTGGCTAGAATTGGTGGTCTCTCTCATTCTTAAAGTGTTGATAGATTAAATTCTATGATCGTATCTAGGATTGTTTATTGGCAAGAGAAGTAATTAGAGAACGTTTCCTGATTATCGAGGAAGTAAGGAGAGATAGGTTGTTAGGTCGTACCAACAACCATAACCAATTTGGTAGAGAATAGAAGAATTATCTTTGCATCAATGATCAAGTCAATGAACCGTTTCTGAAGTTGCTCCTTTGGTTGGATATTTCATCATATTGAATCTCCCTTACTTTAAATCATTTTCTTGTTAATTTATTTCGATTATTCAACAATATCCAAACCCCCCCCCCCATTTTACTGTTTTCGTTAATTTCACAATTCTCATCAAAGTAAGTCAAGCCAATCTCTGTGGACACGACCTTGCTTACCACTATCACAAATCAATAATCTAGAAAAAGCAAGATTTTATTATTGTTGGTTTCGGCAACCATCAATTTTTGGCGCCGTTGCCGGGGATTGGTTTTTATTATTTGACTTGTTTTGATGCCCGTTCTTCTCGTGCGGAGGACCACCCTTGTACGACCCGAGATTGAAAAACCGCAAACGTCTAAGGAAGGAAGCTAAACTTCGAAAGGCACAAGCATCCTCATCGTCATCTCCCGAATTGGACATAGCACTTGACGTGTTGAACGTAGCACTTGAGTTGGCCGAATCATCTAGCGAATCTGAGCTAGATCACGACATGGCCGAAGAAAGAACTTTGAGGGAGCTAGCCATTCCGGATGTTGATCAACAACCACTATGCATTCAATACCCGGAAATGGAAGCGAATTTCGAGTTAAAGTCGGGCTTGATCCATTTACTCCCGAAATTTCGTGGTCTTGAGAATGAAGACCCTCACAAGCATTTGAAGGAATTTCATGTGGTGTGCTCAAGCCTAAAACCTCAAGGGGTCACGGAGGAACAAGTCAAGCTTCGAGCCTTTCCATTCTCGCTCATGGATGCTGCTAAGGATTGGCTATTCTATCTTCCTCCAGGGTCAATTACTACATGGAATGGAATGTTAAGGCTATTTCTTGACAAGTTCTTCCCTGCCTCAAGAGCTGCAAGTATAAGAAGGGAGATTTGCGGGATCAAACAAAGAGATACCGAAACCCTTCACGAATTTTGGGAGAGGTTCAAGCAACTATGTGCAAGCTGCCCACAACATGGGGTTTCCGACCAACTTCTCATCCAATACTTCTATGAAGGATTACTTCCGATGGAAAGAAGGATGATGGATGCCGCTAGTGGAGGTGCGATAGTGAATAAAACACCTCGTGAGGCTAGAGATTTGATCACTACCATGGCGGAAAATTCTCAGCAATTTGGGTTTAGACAAGATGCATTTTCAAGGAAAGTGAATGAGGTAAATGTATCATCTCTTGAAAATCAAATTGCTAGTTTGACTTCTCTTGTTCAACATATGGCCACAGGAAATATGCAACAGGTAAAGGCTTGCGGGATTTGTGCTGATATTAGACATCCAACTGATATGTGTCCTACACTTCAAGAAGGAACTCAAGAGCAAGCTAATGTGGTTGGAGGATTTCCTGTCCCACCACAAAATAAGTATGATCCCTTCTCGAACACGTACAACCCTGGGTGGAGAGATCATCCCAACTTCAGTTATGCACCTAGGCCTCAATTCATGAATTACCAGCCTAGACAACTTGCTCCACCACAGTCACAGTCAAATTGGCAACAACAACAGCCTTCCTCGAGCTCAAGCATGTCCCTTGAAGATATCGTGAAATCCCTTGCCGTTAACACACAACAGTTTCAGCAAGAGACAAAGACGAGTATCAAGAAGCTTGAAGATTAAATGGGTCAATTGGCAACTTCAATAAATCGACTGGAATCTCAAGGAAAATTGCCATCCCAACCGGTGGTCAACCCAAAACAGAATGTCAATGCAATTTCCTTGAGAAGTGGAATAGAATTGAAAGAATCTCAAGAAGAGCGACCGAAAGATTTTGTACCAGTTCCTCCTTTCCCTTCTAGGTTATATAAATCAAAGAAGGAAGAGGAAGAAAAAGAGATTTTTGACACTTTTCGCAAGGTCGAGGTGAACATTCCTTTACTTGATGCAATTAAGCAAGTACCTCGATATGCTAGGTTTCTCAAGGAGTTGTGCACCAACAAGAGGAAATTGAAAGGTAATGAATTTGTAAGTATGGGTGAAAATGTTTCAGCTGTCCTTCAGAAAAAATTACCTCCTAAGTGCAAGGACCCAGGTATGTTCACTATCCCTTGCAAAGTTGGTAATGTTAGAATTGAAAAAGCAATGTTAGATCTAGGTGCTTCAATCAATGTCATGCCATTGTCTGTTTATAAATCCTTGAATCTTGAATCATTAAAAGAAACTGGCGTGATAATTCAACTTGCTGATAGATCTAATGTTTATCCTCAAGGAGTGTTGGAGGATGTTTTAGTGCAAGTTAATGAGTTGGTTTTTCCCGCTGATTTTTATGTGCTTGATATGGAGGAAGATAGTTCATCTCACCCAATGATTTTGTTAGGTAGGCCTTTCTTGAAAACATCTATGACAAAAATTGATGTGCATGATGGTACTCTCACAATGGAATTTGATGGCGAAATTATTAAGTTTAATAATTATGATGCCATGAAATATCCAAATGATATGTCATCTATTTTTGCTATAGATGTCATTGATCCGTTAGCACATAAAGTATTTGATTTGAGTGGTGATGATAAGTTGAAAGTTGCACTTAATAAGGGTCTCACTTTTGAAAAATCACCAAAGCTTGCGAAGAAGTTTGAAATTGATTCTAACTTAGAAGATGCAATTCATGAGTTAGATTCACTTCCATCCTTGAAGCATGGTGTTTCTTTTGTTGAGTTGCCTCTTTCTCATACTAAACTTTTTCCTTCTATTGTGCAAGCACCAAAATTGGAAATGAAAACTTTGTCAGATCATCTTAAGTATGCATTCTTGGGTGACGGAGAGACTCTTCCTGTCATCATCTCCAATAAACTCTCCGCATTAGAAGAAGAAAAATCAATTCTAGTTCTCAAAGAGTTTAAGGCGACCACCTATGATGGAGGTGGTAAAGAAAAAAATCTTGAAACAGTGAATTTGGATGTTTCGAATTATTCTAATTGAGGTGCAGCAACGTCTAGCCAAAGACGTTAAAGAAAAGCGCTTTTTGGGAGGCAACCCAAACTTTTGTTTTGTTATTCCAGCAGTTTTTAGGAGGAGAAAAGCAATTTTTGCTCTTCTCATGGCAGACTGTGGTTTCGAATAAGCCGTGCCCACGCTCTATTGAAATTCGGCCACTGTCTTTGAGAAGTCTTCACAAGTTCCCTCCTTTTGTTTTATTTCCAGAATTTAAAAAAAAAAAAAACGTAAATTTTAAATTTAATTGGAGAATTTAATTTTAATTTTGGTTACATGTTTTCATGCCCTAGGTCAAGCAATCGTTCCTCTCTCTTATTGCTTCCGATCAAGATCAAGCGACCGTCTCGATCTCTCTGTCAATCTGAATTTCTCCGCCGTCGCTGCTTCTTCGCTGTTCCGGCACCGCTCCTTCAGCCCGAATTCGCCATTGCTGCCGCACCTTTCTCCTTAATAGTGGTACGCTGATGCTCTGTTTTCTCTCTTCCACCGCTCCAACATCAAGATCCTCTCTTCATCTCTTCATCCCTTGCTTCTGATTTCGCCATGAGAAGTGGTAAAGGGAGCCCTAGCAGTGCTTCAAAATCAAAGCAAGCAGTTGGCATGGAATTCGATCCACCATTCCCTCCGTCTCAGCAATAGATATGCATTCCTAGATGCTCTTTATTGTCAGGGAAGTTTCTCACTTCTTTTATTCTATCATTTTTTTAGTTAGAGCATCTATTTTTGACATTGGGGACAATGCTTGGTTTAAGTGTGGGGGGGATATTGAATCGACTTGGTTCTTGGCATTTTGAGCCCTTAGCATTTAGTTTTTGTTCTCTATTTTCCCTCTCCGAATCCTATGCTCCTCCCGATGCTTGTCCGTGAAAAAAAAAAAAAAAGGTTTTGTTTTGTGTGCGGAAATTTTTGTGAATTTTCAGTTTCATACCATGAGTAATTACTTGTGATGGTTGATTGTCGGACAATGTGTAGGGTCTAACACATAGAACCCTCTTTTTGGTGAGATTTGAGCCATGAGCATACATTACATATCATGCTCCGTTCTTTGTTGTGGGTTGTCATGCATTGTTGGTTTTTTCTAGAACTTGCATTGTTATGCATGTCTACGTCATCCCCCTTGATGAATTGGGTGCATTGAATCGAATGAGGGTGTTTAGGATAAAAACCCACCTTTTCTTGAAATTATGGCCTTTGTTTCTCAAGCCTACCCTAAATCATAACCCCTAGTGAGCCACATTGAGCCTTAGCCTTTTCCTTGTCTTTTCACTGCAATACAAGCCATGATATCCTTTTTTGTTGACCATCCCTCTCTTTGAACCTTGAATTGAAGCATTGTATAAACTCGTTCGTTCTCACTTTTGATGTTACTCGAGATAGACTACAAGTTGTGAAATTTTAGTGTGTCCAAGGTCTACTACTTCATTGTTCTCTTCTCTTGGAAATCCCCCAATGAAAAAAAAATGATGAAAAAAAAAAAAAGCAGCAAAAAGAAAAGAGCAAAAAAGAAATGATGAAAAAAAAAAAGAAGAAAAAGGAAAAGGGGGGGAAAGAAATAAAGAGAGATATAGAAGAGATCGAAAGAGGAAATAATTCAGAATTATCTTTCTTGGATGCATATTTTGAGATTAAAGTAGTCTTTTCGACGTTGCTTCACTTTGTTGATTCTTGAGTAGAAAAGTTTGTATGGTTGCTTCAATTTCATTAGCCTAAAATTCCTTTCATCATACCTTACCTCAGCCCCATTTCAACCCATTTTTGACCCTCAGATTTTTGTGCATCTTAATTTGTTCATAGGTGGAAAGGACATGATATATTTGCAAGCTTATGGTTAAAAATCTTCCATGTATTGACATGAGAGTTCATTGATATGTGCACCTCATACACTTTTGAGCGTAATGAGTGAATCTTGTGAGAAGTTGCTAGATCCTATGTGTTTTACGCTCAATTCAATTGTTGGGGTGATTACTCATTGGTGTTGGTTCTTGGGAATTGCAAATTTTGAACTCTTGTTTTGATGTGCGGAAAATATTTTGGATGTGGCGAAGGGAATGCGTGGAGGATATTGAGGGTGAAATAATGACATAAGCTATTTGAATGCTTGAGGGCAAGCATTGCCTAAGTGTGGGGGAAATTGATAGGTTGCATAATATACATATATTTTGTTGTATTTTCCCCTTGTTTTTGATATTTAATCATGCTTAGCCTTCGAGTTTTGATGTGTTTCTTATTCTTGTAGGGAAATGGAAGGAATTGTCAAAAATGGGCTCAATTAATTCATTTTGTGAGCTGGGAGGTCCAGAAGCTGAAATGGAGTAAGGCGTGGTCACGGCTTATCAAACTTCGAGTGCTGTTTTGCTGTCTTGATATAAGGCATGGGAACACTCAAGGCAATTTCGAAAATCTTCGCAAGTGACGCCCAACTCCTAAGAAGTCAGTTTTAGGTCTCCTAATTTAATTCCAAGAGGCCAAGTTTTGTATGGATGTATCTAGGCTAATTGTGGGAAAGGTGGGAGTAGTTACTCAATTTAGTGGGCAATCATGAGGGGAGTTACTCAATTTAGTGGGAGAAGTTACTCATGAGAGGAGTTACTCAAGGTAGTAATGGGGGAAATGAAGAGACTTTTGTAGGGTATTTATTTAAACTTTGTGATTAGCTCTTGTAACTCGAACCTTGGAGACACACATCTTTTCTAGCATTTTCAGATTTTTCTCTTTATTCTCTCACCATGTTCATGCAAGGCTAAAGTTCTTTTCCAACCATAGGATAATTGAAGATTCGGTTCTACATGACTTGTGAGATCTAATTGGTTTTATTTTGTTCTTCTACATCTCTATTATTTATATATTTCCTGCACTTCTTAATATTGTTATTTTGGTTAGTTGCACAAAAAGGGCCCTTTGTTCAATTGTCAAAATAACAAATCGCCATTTGGAACGTCGAATCCGTAATTGTTTGGCTGTTCTAATACTTGTGGTAGTTAGTGTAGGTGATTACAAAAGAAGTGGTCATTCTATGCTATGGAAGTATATAATCTAGTCTAAATGAACCTACATGTGCGTTTGTTGGCTAGAATTGGTGGTCTCTCTCATTCTTAAAGCTGTTGATAGATTAAATTCTATGATCGTATCTAGGATTGTTTATTGGCAAGAGAAGTAATTAGAGAACGTTTCCTGATTATCGAGGAAGTAAGGAGAGATAGGTTGTTAGGTCGTACCAACAACCATAACCAATTTGGTAGAGAATAGAAGAATTATCTTTGCATCAATGATCAAGTCAATGAACCGTTTCTGAAGTTGCTCCTTTGGTTGGATATTTCATCATATTGAATCTCCCTTACTTTAAATCATTTTCTTGTTAATTTATTTCGATTATTCAACAATATCCAAACCCCCCCCCCCCATTTTACTGTTTTCGTTAATTTCACAATTCTCATCAAAGTAAGTCAAGCCAATCTCTGTGGACACGACCTTGCTTACCACTATCACAAATCAATAATCTAGAAAAAGCAAGATTTTATTATTGTTGGTTTCGGCAACCATCATAATGATACGTTAAATATCGTAATTTTCGTGTGTTGGTTAATTTTGTGAAGTGAGATTATTATGACCTACTTGTGATATTCATGATGTTATTGTGGTTGTACTCCCTACTTTGGAGTATGACTAGTTTATTTTAAATGTCGAGTAAATATCTACTTGAGCATTTAGTTAAGTCCATGACATATTTGTTTGGCGGTTTATTGATGCTCAATTATTGCGGGAGCTGAGGCTACGTAATAGTCGAAGGCCAATACATCGGGCCTCGCCCTACCGTTGGCCACGGTAAGGGAATAGTGCCAATTGTTGTATGGAATAAACGCAACCTTAGTAAGCTATTTCTGTGGTAAATTTTCGGGTTGTAGGGACCGAGGGCACCCGTCAACGTGAATACAGAAAATGGTTCACATAGTATTATGGTATTGTGTTCTTGAGTTCTTGGTATTGGTTCATTGATTGAGTACGTCAACAACGGCTCTGATATTTGTATATTGATCGAGTACGTCAACAACGGCTCTGATATTTGGTATTTCATTGGTTGGTTGGTTGGAAGTATTGGTTTGGTCGGAGGTGTACCCCGACACGGTATCCTTTTAAAATGTGTTCACATATCATTCTTATGTGCTTCCTATACAAGTGAATGTTGGTCATGGTTTTCAACCGATATGGGACGGTTTGCGACCATCGAGCCTCTCGTGTAATATAGGGTCTTGTGACTTCCATGTTATACTTGTTGTAGGCTTTATCTTGGAAATGATATATGATGCAATAAAATGTTATACTTGTTAATATTAGGTCTTGCATCTAGCATGCCATATTGTTGCATTAGTAGCTTATTGAATTTCGACTCACCCCATTTCGTGTTTATTTGTTTTCCTTAGATCACGGTCCGGCGAGGAACCCGTAGCCAGTTGTTGCACCGTCTCGGCAAGCTTGTCAAGTTATTCTTTTGGTTAGAAGCTCTTTGAGCCTTATGTATTTTCTTTGGTGAGACTGAGGTTGTAAATGGTTACATAAACTTTGTAAAGTTGGGTAGATTGTGGTTATAACTGTACTTATGTTTTATTCTTTTGTTAGCACCAACATGGTGGTCGGGCTTGGTGTAAATATTTAAACGCTTGTTATTTCCTTGCACTCTAACTTGATTAATGTTGTTGTTTCTGAGCTTGTTGCTTGATGAGGTTCATCTTTACAAAATGTAGTTTGTGTTATGTTCTCCGGCTCGTTGTTATGCCGTTGAGGTTTTGTTTTGTTTTAAAAATCATGAATTTGCATTACAGGGCTTTAGCATTTAAAAAAATGAATTTTGAAATCCTGATTTTCTTGTGTATTGTGTTCTTGTCCTCGCGCACCGGACGGGGTTCCACATAGGATCTCGGGTCGGGGCGTGACATCACAGATGTGATCACATTTCGGGAAATATCTTCACAATGTTTTCGAAGAACTTCCCAAGCATCTTTGGCAGAAGTATGATTGCATGTGATCTTAAATAAGCTCATATCAACTCCCCCAAAGATGACATGGATTGCCTTAGAGTTATAATTTACTAAAGTAATCTCATTATTTGTCCAACTAATCTCAGACTTTTCTTGATAATATATATCAATCAATATCAATGAGTTTAGGTGGACTCCATCCAATGAGAACAGCACGCCAAGCCTTTTCATCAATTGGTTTGATGTAGGACCGCATCTTAACCTTCCACCTGGCGTAATTGGTTCCATCTGGTATATGAGGACGAAAATATGAAATGGCTTGAGATTTCATTATGGCTACAACCTGTGTGTGTGTATATATATATATATATATATATATATATATATATATATATATTACGGCTTGAGATTTCATTGTATTAAAACTCCCTAATGAGTATATCTAGAACATGATTACAATTCATCCATACAAAGTCAGTGTATGATTTTCTTGTATAACACAAAAACAATGGATGAAAAAGAGATTCAAGAAGTAGCACTGCTATTAGCTGGATGGTAGACGATGTCATGACATTAATGACCACATTCAGCTCTATTAAGACTTGTGTATTTTTTCTCTCTAAAACAGATCTCTCTTGGTTTTCTTGGGTGTCAAATGACAAAGCACGAACTCTTATTTATATAGGAGCCGAGAGACCTACAAAATAAGGAAATACACTATACAAAAGAATGTTATTGGTTAGAAAAAATAACTACCATATATACATAAATCATCCTATAATTATCTAATATATACCATACATACCATTAATCAAATCTTACCAAATATATTAATTATTTGAGATTGAATCAATCACTATCTATTTGATTTATTAAGAATCTCACCAAGAAAGACGAAAACTAATTAAAATCAATCAAATCTTAATTTAAAACAAATAATAATAATAATAATAATAATAATAACAATAATAATAATAATAATAATAATAATAATAATAATAATAATAATAATAATAATAATAATAATAATAATAATAATAATAATAATAATAATAATAATCAATGATTGATTGAGTGGATTCTAAAATCTAACACTTTCCTTTCCCCAGACTGATCTTTGGGTTCCTCGGGAGTCAAGGAGTTGAAACTCATGGTCATGAAAGGATTTCCATCGGCCCCAAATTTCTCAAAATCTCAAAGCAATTGCTCAAGGGTGATAGGGTAATTGATTTTCCCTTGGTCTATCCCATTGCTACGGAAACCACTACCGCATCTTCTCCAAGGGACACTACTCACAGGCCCAAGGGTTTACAAGGGAACCAAGGGCTTCAGGCCTCAAAATTTGTAGGCCTAAAATATATATATATATATATATATATATATATATACACACTATATATTTTAATATTTTTTTTAAAAAAAATAGCGCGTTCACAATTCTGTCCGGCAAGAGATCAATTTGCAAAAAGGAAGGGAATCGTAATTAACGCAATAGTTAACGCCAAACTCTTAGGTTTCCCCATATGGGTCACGCTCTAATTAACACAATAATTAACAGAGAATTAGAGATTAACTAATTAATAAATTTTACTTCTCCTCCAATCCTCCTCTATCTCTTCTCGTTCTCTCTCCTGCATCTTGCCGGCTGCCGCCCGACTGCGAGTGCTGCTCGGCTTCGTCGTCTTCATCTTGACACAGATTGAGTATTATTTGAAATTGCAGAACCATACGGCTTCGATTCTCTTTGTCACATGCACTGGAAGTTCGAAAGAAAGAAGAATTTGGGAATCTCTTCCATAGAAAATCACAATCTCGATCCCGTTCCACGGTTCCACCCTTGGCCTCTTGCTCGCATTTCGCAAATCGCAATTGACACATTGTAATTTGTAAAGAATAGTCTACGACCACTATTCACTAGTCAAGAAAGAGGTAAAGAAACTTTCTTTGACTTTATTAAATTATTCTTCTTCTAAAGAATTGAACAGATTGAGTATTCTTCATTTTTAGTGACCCTCATTTATTTTAATTGTTTATTTAATTATTTTCTCAATTCTTAAATTATTGCAGAAATCTCGTAATTGTTTCTGTTGCACTTGGCCCAACAGAGAATTTTCTTGACAGTCAGATCAGGTTTCATTGTTCTAACTTTCTTCTTTAGTCTTGTGTTTTGATTTATAGTCATTTAATTTAATTTTATGAATTTTGTGAAAAATAGATTTCTTTATTTATTTTAACTTATAGAAATGTCAACTAGAAAATTTGAATCAGGTTATTCAAAACTAAAAAAAAAAAAAAAAAATTGAAGCTTTGATTGAATCGCAAAAGGGGGCTATCGAGAAATTTTTCAATACAAATAAGAAAGTTGAAAATACAAGTGATTGCTCGTTGAATGAACAAATTAATAATGTAGATAACGATGAAAATGAAAATAGAGAAGAAGTATCAGTTAATGAGGATGAAAATGATGAAAATAGAGAAGAAGTATTAGTTAATGAGGATGAAAATGAAAATAGAGAAGAAGTATTAGTTAATGAAGATGAAAATGAAAATAGAAAAGAAGTTAATGAACAAGTAAGCGAAATTAATAAATTAGAAGAACTCACTACTAAAAATATATATGATCCTAGTCAATGGACAAATATTGATACAAGTTTGAGAGATTTATTAGTAGAAAAAGGTCCTATTAGAGTTGCTAATATAGATTTTCCTAAGAATGAATTTTCAAGACACTTTTCTTTATCACTTTACATTCAAAAGTTGACCAACGGTGAAAAACGTGAAAGAAAATGGTTGATTTATTCTCAAGATTTGGATAAAGTATTTTGTTTTTGCTGCAAATTATTTAAAGCTCTTCCTAGTACAAGTAGTTTAGCTAACGAGGGTAGTAAGGATTGGAGAAATATTAGTAAAAAGAGATGAGCACATTGTTAACATGAGTTCATGGATTGATTTAGAAATGAGATTGTTAAAAAGTAAAACAATTGACAAACATGTTCAAGAACAAATAAAAAGAGATTAGGAACATTGGAGAAATGTGTTATTCATAATTATTGAAGTTGAAACTCTTGGAAAAAATAATTTAGCCTTTCGTGGAACAAACGAAAAGATTTATCAAGAAAATAATGGATTTTTTTTAAATTTAATTGAAATGATTGCAGAATTTGATCCTATAATGAAAGAACACATTCGTTGAATTAAATATAATGAAATTCATAATCATTACCTTGGACATAGAATACAAAACGAATTGATAAATTTGCTAGCACATGAAATTAAAACAAAAATCTTTTAAAAAATTATCAATGCAAAATACTTTTCAATCATACTTGATTGTACTCCTGATGTTAGTCATCAAGAGCAAATGTCTTTTATACTAGGATGTGTGGATATATCTTCAAACCCAATTCAAATTTTTTGAATATTTTTTAGGATTTTTAAAAGTAAATGATACAACTAGAAAAAGTATTATGAATGAAATAAATTACCAGACTTGATATTAGTAACCTAAGAGGACAAGGTTATGATAATGGGTCTAATATGAAAAGAAAACATCAAGGTGTGCAAAAAAGGTTCTTAGATATTAATCCTAGATCATTTTATACTCCATGTGGTTGTCATAGTCTAAATTTGCTACTTTGTTTTTTTTTTATTTTTTATTTTTTAACCAGGTTTAATCCTGGGGTAGTAGTCCTGGTCCCTCATTGCTACTACCAGGAAAATCGCGGGATGTGCCCGAATGATACAGGGTTTGAGAACATGTCAACTAATATCACATACAAGGTCCAACCTCAGAAGAAAGCAAATTGCTTCCACCAAGAATCGAACCCACGCTGCATGCCTCCAGAATCTTGTGTCCCCCTCCTTTTACCACTCGGCTATGCCCCGGGGGACAAATTTGTGATATGACTAATTGTTGTCCTAAAGCTACAACGTATATATACTATATTTTCTTCATCTACTAATTAAAAAATGAAAAATTCTACAAGATCATATCCCTAGCCTAACTCTTAAATCGTTGTCACAAACACGTTGGGAAAGTCGTATTAAAAGTGTAAAAGCTTTAAGATTTCGAGATGCTTTATTGAAATTAAGTGAAGTTAATGACGAACCTAAAATAAAAAGTGAAGCTGATTGTTTAGCAACTTATGAGCTTGAAAAGTTTGAGTTTTTATTAGACAAGACTATTTGGTATGATATATTGTTTCCCGTAAACTCAGTTAGTAAAAATATGCAATCAAAGGATATGTGCATAGATGTTGCTATACAACAATTGAAAGGTCTTATTTCATTTTTTAAAAAATATAGGGAAGATGGATTTGAAAATGCTATAATTTCGGCTAAAGAAATTGCTATAGAAATGAATATAGAACCTAAGTTCCGTGAAAAACGTACTATTCGTAGAAAGAAACAATTTGATGAAATTGTTGACAATGAAGTTATAAGATCCCCCGAATAATCATTTAAAGTTGATTACTTCTTGAATATAATAGATAAAACAATCACTTCATTTCAAAAAAGATTTGAACAATTTAAAATGTATCAAGATATTTTTGGTTTTCTATTTAGCATTGAAAAATTAAGGTCATTGGATAATGAAAATTTAAAAGAAAATTGTCTTAATCTTGAACTTTCATTGAAACATAATGAAAACTCTGATATTGATAGATTAGATTTATTTACAGAACTAAAAAATTTAAGAGAAATTATACAAGTGAAAAATGATACACCAATTGACATACTTAATTATATAGTAAGAATTGATTATTTTCCAAATGCTTATATTACTTATAGAATAATGTTAACGATTCCCGTAACTGTTGCTTCGGCAGAAAGAAGTTTTTCGAAACTAAAATTAATAAAATCTTATCTAAGATCGACAATGTCTCAACAAAGATTAAGTGGACTAGCTTTATTATCAATTGAAAAAGAATTATTAAATGAAATCGATTACAATAATTTAATAAATGATTTTGCATCTCAAAAAGCACAAAAGATAAATTTTAAATAAATATACAATAATTAAAATATATATTTTTTAAAAGGCCTCATTTTAAAATTCACTTTAGGCTTCCATAAATGTTGGGCCGGCCCTACTACTCAGGCTCGTGTTCAACAAGATGTTGCTGCTAATGTGGTCTCTGATTTTGCCACATCAGCTCCTCCAGTCTTTGCTGGAATTTCAACCCCCGTGTCAGTCTCGTTTGTGCGATCCCAGATGCTAATTCTTGCACAACAAATTTAAGCAACCGAGCACCAGTTTACTTTCTCAAATCTCTCCAAGCTCAGTTTCAGCTCTTCCTTGTTTCCAATGACTCCTCCAATTCTGGTCAAAAAAGGGGAGAGAGTTCTAATGCAGGGGGAGAAAATGTTGAGTAATACATGTTTGTTTCATATCAATCATCGCAATCGATCGAGTTCTTTGCACGATAGAAGTGGTGAACAATTTCACAAGAACAAAAAGTAGTAGTTTTCATCAAAGAATGATAGAAAGTAAGAGAGAGACTAAGAAAGAGAAAAGTGGTTGATTTGTTGTACTTAAATTGAAAGAAAATAATGTAAAATGTATGTAGTTGCAAAAAATTATTGTGTATTTAAAAGAAAGATTGTCTGCGAGAGAAATGAATGGTTTTGTGGGGATGAAGAATAGGTGAGGCTAGCCCTCATGAATTCACTCAAACGAAAAACTGAGGATTAAAGAAGGATTTGTTGATGAGAATTGTTTATGTGGGGTTAAAATTTGGGGTAATTTGAGAAGGGATAGGAAAAAGATTCAAGGCTGCTAATGACTCAGACGTTGCCTTTCTTTTTTTACTTTACCCCAGCCAAGTTCCAAGTAAAGAAAAATGAAAGATGAAAGTCATAAGTAAATATGTGCCACAAACTGCACACTTTCACCTCGGCAGTGGAAGAGTATCCCCGCCCCCGCCCACGCCCAGTGGGACTTCCTAAAATAGAAGACATCTAGCCCATAATCTTATATATTATTACTAAAATAAAAGCTAAAGCTGTCAAGTGACAGCTTTGTGTTAAGATTTTTCTCATCTATCCCTCTCTCTCTCTCTCTCTCTTTAATTTCTCAAAAACCCTTCATTTTCTATCTCATAAGTTCTATTTATTCTAATTGATCTTCACTCTCTCTCTCTCTCTCTTCTAACTTAGCAAAAACATCTTCTTCATGATGTCCAGTGGCAACTGAAGAGGCATAATCGTCCGGGCTGAACTCCGTTCGAGGGGTTTGGACAGCGCGCGAGCCGACTATTCTCCCAGGGGGATCTTCCCACAACTGGTTGCGGGTTTTGTACACTTCCTCATATCCTGAAACTGATGCTGCCTAGTTTCGAACCCCTAACCTCCAGGATATAGTCATAAGGCAAGGGACATAAGTAGTAGCGAAAAAAAGAAAGAGACGACTCGCAGCCCAGAGCTCGGACACATGCCGTAAAACATACTAAGGTCCTCACCAGACCTAGAGAGAGATCGAGGGGCATTGCGGATGTCTCCTCAAAAAACTCACAGATAAAAGGATCCAGGGGAAGACGGAGCCCTCCAAGCGTGAAGAAACTGAGGTAGAAACCCACCTTCCCGCGAAGGGCCTTCAGCTCTACCCAGTTCTTATCAGCACCCGGGATCGACGCACAGAATCCAGGGGTATGATTGATGGCCTCCCAGGTCGCAAGGTCGGCTGAGGAGATCTTGTTCTTCCAATTACGAGGTAAGGCGGCAATAGCTGCCTAGTTAGCCTTCTCGGCTGAGGTAGGCTCCCGAGCTTCAGAGACATCGGCCCTGCCAGAAGTAGATACTTCACTCATTCTGCTCGAACTCTCTGCCTGTGCCTACGGCCTTTCAGCAACTGTTTTCTCGCGAAGTCGGCGGGTTCGCTCAGTTCGGAGGTTCTGCAAGTACCGGTTCATTGAAAAATATTTACAGATCAGGGCAGTTACAACTTGGTTTTTATCGTCTAAAGCTTCCATTTGAGCAGCAAATGGAAGTGGGGGAACCCAGTGGGGCTCATCGGAAACTACTCGATCCGAGAAATTGACTCCCCATTGCCCTAAAATATCCCGAGCTTCACTCGGAACTACGACCTCCCAATGGTCCTCTGCTAACCTATATATGTTCTTACCCGTGGGCGAGCGGGCAAACACAGACTGAGAGGGAGAGTCTCCTAAATTTGTAGGAGCTAAGGGTAATAACGGACTGGCACCATCCAAGCTCGGGGAATATCCCGAGGACGAGGATGAGTTCGACGACGAGCTACACTCCCTAAAACTAACACTCCTCCTACCCGCAAACATATTGAAAGGACTGAACAGAATCAAAGCGTATATAAGGAAGTCGGGATACCTGAATCAGGGTGGAAGCTCGGATCTCGGAGTACGAAAGTCAACTGAGAGGCACATGATGCCGGAGATTAGCACCAGAATGAATGGCGATCGCCGAAGAAAATTAACACACAAATATACCCCAAACAGGGGCAGAAATGACCGAAAAAAGCAGATATAAAGAGAAAGAAGGTCCAAATGACACTAACCTACGGAATGGAAGCTGCAAACAACGTGGGAAACGGAGAGAAAGCTTGAAGGTCGTTTGAAGAAAAAGCCACCGGAAATCGTAGTTAGCTAGAGAGAATTTTGGAAAATCTAGGGTTTTGATGCAAAGTGAAGATCAACAGTGCTAAAACCCTACTTATACCATTCAAAAACGACGCCACTTGTACGGAGGACCCGAATTATGACCCGGCACCAAATGGATAGTCCGCGTGGTTTCTTCCTCCAGCCCGTAAAACGGCATCGTTTGAGCCCAAAACGACGGTTGCAATTTCAAACTAAAAGGACGTGCATTTAATGAAGCCATCAGAATGTTTCGCGCCAATGATTAGGCACAGATTCCAAGAAGAGGTGTGTTGGTGAAGTTACCACCTACCGCCCGAGCACGAGCGAGCTAATACTTCCCGACTTGAAGGATGAATCCTTACCTCGGGAAGTCGGGGGCTACTGAAGATACTAAAATATCCATCCTCCACGTGGCACTAGCGGGACACGTGGCCGAGCTTAGCTGGAGCTCGGAAGAAAGGAAATTCTCGACCCCGAGCTTGGACTATAGCTCGGAGCCCGGATATGTATTCCCTCTGTCTCGTCCCGACCTCCCCGAGGAGCTCGAGATAGCCAGAGACACCTTCCACTCCGAACATAAAGAGCTCGCGAGGTCCTTATCCCGAGCTACAACACTGGGACCCCGAGGTCTCCACCCCGGGAAGTAAAGATAGTCAACAAAAGCTGCCGCATTCAATGCCCACATGCTACTACGTCATCCCGGGGCCACCAACCAGCACCTCATTGGATGAAAGAGTGGCTTGCTCTCTAAGTAAAGCTGCATCTAGAAGATCAATGTCACTTCCAGAGAAGTTCTATCTTCTACATCATTGCAGGTCACTTCTTCATTAAAGCTCATCAATGCAGAATGCGGCTGCCACAAATGGGCACATGGCTGCTCACCCCAGGTCGACACCTGGCAGTCCCACTTGTCCCAAACCAGCATTCCCCCAGTATAAATACAAGGTGATGACCTTCATTTATGACCTAAGTTCAAATTAACACACACAACTACCAAATCTCCAAAGCATTCAGTGCATTCACTCTCAAAGAGCAGCCTGAATCCTCACCGGAGACCATTAACCTCAACATATACTAATTCTCTCACCGGAGGGCTTTAGCTGGACCAACGTCCAGCTCCCTAACGGTGCTTCCTTTCATCTCAGGTATCTACCGGAGGACAAGTCCCACCAACACTTGTGCCTATTGAGAGCCGGGCCATCCTACCTATAGACTAACTGTATACGTGGACATCGACAGATCACCAGAGCACTTTTTGGCGTGATTTTTTTTTTTTTTTTTTTTTTTCATTTTTTAAACTCTTCTGCTATTTGTATTACATATTTTATTTTATTTTATTTTTAATTACTAATATATTTTAGAAATCTATGTCAATTACTTTAAATACAATGATCTTAATTAATTAAAATAGAAATTACAAAAAAAATTAGTTTGTGTTAATATCTATTACAGATTTAGGATATAATTTTAAAAATCATATGGTTACAAGAATTTCATACATCGTACTAGACTAACCTAATACAATAGCAAATAAGGGGATTCAATCATCCTCTTTAGAAAAAAAAAAAATCAGCAGGACTGTCATAGCACCTTATCTTGTTGATATGTTTAGTGATTTACAATAATTTTGACATGTGGAAGTATATCTAATCAAAACAAAACAGACCTCCTATGTCTACGATCTCAGAATTCGTACCAATCAACATGGATCACGTTAGGTTCTTTTCAACTCCTCAGTTAGTCGTAAGCTTCCACTCAAAGTTTATAAACTTGCAAAAGTATTTTTGCCAAAAACTTAAGGGGCACCCAAACCAACCCATTTGCCTGGCCCATACGAGTCAAATGAGCGTTTGCATATGGAGAGTAGTTAAGTCACGTAACACACCAATTGAACAAAGGCCCCTCGAAAGTGATTTCATATAAAGTAAGTCTCCTGTGAGACCGTCTTTCAGATCCTAATCTGTAAGACGGAGGCCCACTCTCTCACATCTCAGCCCACCAACATACTATGGGTCGGGTCAGTGAGATCCGTCTTACAAAAATACCCGTTACACGGTCTTTTCTAAGTTTTTGCCTTTCATATAAGGCATACTCACTTACCTTTTAATTGCATGTGGGATTCACACTTTTTACTTTGTTGAATACACAACCAAATGAGAAAGTATTCACATTGCAAGTATTATAACTATGAATTTCAAACAAAAAAATTACTCCCCATCCTATTATCAGTATTTATCCTAAGTCAACTACATACCTGTACCAGCATTAACCTTGGTCAAACTCTATAACACCCACCCATGGGACTCTCACAAAGTTTTGCCAAAAAGCAAAATTTTTCCAACATCTTCCTGAAGTACTGGAGCAGGGATCATTTGGGTCACCACCCCGGTCAGCATCGTAAAAGGCCTTTATTGAGAAATCAGGACCCAGCATGTCGTGTGTATAATCAGGAGACCAATTACTAAGACCCCAAACGGACCTAAGCCTCTAAATACAACACAAAGGCCCACAAAATACAAAGCCGATACACCCCAAAACAAATAAGCCCAAACAAAAGTAAAAAGCCCAGTTTTACGACCACCAACTCAGCCGCACAATTAAGTGAGTTGAAGCGTGCGCAAAACCATCCTAAGCGAATTATTGTACTAACAAAATAAAAAAAGAAAACTATTTATACAACATTTGTAATACCATTAGTAACAAAGATTTTGTTTTTATTTTATCATTTTTGAACTATTATTTCAAAGTTACAACCATAAGCACACGGCTAGTGAGATTTATTTATTTATTTTTATTATTTTACCAACCCACTTTTGGTCGTACTAAACATATACTCCCTCCGTTCCAACTAAAGAGTCCGCTATACTATTTTAAAATGTTTCATGTTAATAGTTCACTTTCTATAATTATGCTTTCACTCTCCAATAACTTTTCAACTCTATTTTTCAAATATGGTATAAACATGTTGAATATACTTATATATATATATATTTTAATTATGACTAATTTTAATAATATTTAAATATACCTTAATAATTAAAATTTTCAAACGTAGACTCTTTAGTTGGAACGGAGGGAGTATATTCCTAAGCTGCTTCGTATGTGTCCTTATTATAGTTGGTAATCCAACTCATATCATACATGTCAATAGCCCACATCATTGCCATGATTTCGTATTAAAATGTTTGTAATGGATATAAATAGGGACGTAAGTTCGAACCGCCGAATCGAATCGAATCGAATCGAATCGAATCGAATCGGCCAGTTCGGTTCAGTTTTGGGTTAGGAGGGTTAGGTTTAGGTTTGGAAATTTTATAAACCGAGCGGTTCGGTTCGGTTTGTGGTTTTTGGTGCCAAACCGAACCAAACCGAATCGAATCGAACCACCACCATTTAATTTTTATTTTTTTATTTATATATATATATATATTATTTAGTAATTAGTAATTAGTAATTGAATTTAATAAGAAAATTATTGTTGTTTGCCTATATTTTAATTGAATTATTGTAATTTTAAAGTTAATTTTTTGACTTTTAATTATTTAGTTTATGTTAAAAGTATTTTTTTGATATTTAAAAGTTTTTTCTTTTTTGAAAAATTTAAATAATTAAACCGTGGAACCGAACCAAACTGATCGGTTCGGTTCGAAGTTTGTGGCGGTTTGATTCGGTTTGAAATATGTGGAACCATTAGGGGGTGGTTCGGTTTGCGGTTTTGGCTCAAACCGAACCAAACCGAACCACCTTCACCCCTAGATATAAATCAGCAAACTTTAAGAACAAAAAAAATCCAAATGAAGGCTATTATTCGTTCCGATGATATAGTGGTTTAGAACAACTAAATATTTTCTCGCTGTTCTGCCAATATCCAATACTCCACTTCATTAAATCTATAAAATCTCAATAACATACACAATGGAATACTAGGCTTCAAAAATGACTTGAATTCCTTATGAGTCGGCCGACTAGGCTGATGGCAAGGCCATGTGCACAAAACGGGCTTAGATCACCACACCTCAGGCTCAAGCAACAGCCTAGTCATGCCTCCTACCTAATAACAATCCGTACTAATTTTCATGTAATATCTTCATCAAACAACTTGCAGGGTCAAGTTTGCCCGTACTTGTTCCTTTGGCATTATCACACTTTGCTAAGGCTGCCTCGTTGTTATAAGTGAGATTTACGTCATCCAGCGTTATTTCAGTGCACGGATTTTTCTTGCTACAATCAAACGTCACCGCAATTTGTGACACCGTATATCATTGTATGCAACACCGTGTATCATTGTATGTGACACCATATATCATTGTATGTAACACCGCTAATTTTTCTTGCTACAATCAAACGTCACCGTATATCATTGTATGTAACACCGCTAATTTTCACACGAGCCTGTCAAAAAATAAAATTAGCAAAAATGGAAAATATCAGTTTGGGTTCAAGAATTTTAAACAACCTACATTCTAATATTAGCCTTACGGGTTCATAGTGAACAATGGATTGTAGTGATGAATCTTGGGTTTTCTTTTTTTAGATTGAGGAAAAGTGTTACCGCATTGGAACCAACTATTGACTAAAACCACCACAGAGACTAGTCAACAGCCTCTTGCCAACAAATCTGTCCAAGCAAAGCCGAAAATATAACTTGCTTGAATCACCCGTAAGACATATGAGTTGTATTTTACCACACTTCTTCATTTTACTTCCCCTACTAAAATACGACTTAGTAAGGCAGTAATGAGTGAATCTTAGTTACCTGAGTAGGGCAGCCATTGTTGGATGGACAGTAATTTTGGTCGATTATGACCGGATTATCGACACTGACCATGTTGCTATTCTGGAAAATAATGTCTTTGACAAATCCATTGCTTGGCCTGGCCCAAGTCTTTATTCTAAAACCATTCTGTGTTCACTTAAACGTCACCGTTTTAACCATCACATTCTGCACCCCTGACTCTTGTAAACCCCAGCCTAAACTCCCAATGCTGCACCACACACACACACACACGTTACATATACGTACACTAATGAATGATTGAAGAATTCTGATATATTGTAAACATGACACACACACATATATATCGTATCTTAGTTACCTAATGCCGTGGCCGGGGCCACAAATGACTTGCTCTATCCATACGTTGGTCGTGCCTGGGCCCATCGAGATGCAATCGTCGCCAGTGCCAATCATCGAGTTTATGACGGAGACTCCCGACGATTTTTGTATGTGAATTCCATGGGTGTTGGGGCTGTTGCCAGGGGCAAATACCTTCACTCCTTTCAGCTTCACGTTTTGGCACCCGTTTATGCCAATGTGGAATTGTTGGCTATTCAATGATGTCAGCCCAATAATCCCAATGTTGTTGGAGTTGTCAAATGTCAATGTCTACAAGAATCAAGAATGGTGACTCCATCGACACCGTTAAATAGGAGCCAATTGCCATCATTTTCCAATGACACGGTAATCAGAAGGGGCAACAAGGATACCATCAATACGAAATGTAATATAGTTGTTATTGCATTTCCCCTCGAAACGTGCCGCCCCAACCAAGTACCTTCCGAGTGGCACGTAGATCACGGCTGGAATAGCTGAGCCACATGCTAAGGACCATGCACTCAGGAAGGACTTGGTCGAGTCGGTCTTGCCCTCCGGCTTGGCTCCTAAGGCTAGCACATTGTATGTAGCTACACCCGCCATTGATTCATTGAGGAAAATGAAGAGAAATGAGAGAACAAGAAGAAGAGCAAATTGGTTGGCCATTTTCATGAGTAAGAGAAAGAGAGTGTTTAGTGTGTGTTTGGAGATGAAGTGGAGTTTGGGCCGGGGGGTTTATAGGGGATTTTAGCCAAAGATTGTATGAATTAAATAAGGAATGAGAAATCAAAAGCAATGAATAAATCATGAATTTTTGAGCCAAAATTCTAAGAGCATCCACAACGGTGTGGGGGGGAAATTTGAGCTTTTTTGTGGCCCCTACGTGCCACACTATCTCCACCTCAAAAATTCAAAATCTCAAACCTCTATCTACTATCAAAAATCTCCAAACAACTTTTTTATGGGTCCCACTTTATCTATACCACTTTACTTTTCATATATATATATATATATATATATATATATATATATATATACACATAATATCTATTTAATATATTATATACATAATATCTATTTCATATATAATGTGTAGTAAATATTTTTTTCTTATTTATATTTTTATATTAATGAATATATATATATATATATTATTTATAAATATATTTATATTTTTTATTTATTGAGCAATATTATTGAAATTTTATAAATTTAAAAAGGAGTACAACATTAAGCAATTAATTACTACAAATAATTCATAAAATACATATAAAAAAGTGAAATGCTTCGTAATTAATAAATATTAAGATTTTCACTCATCGTGAACGTAACGCGCCCAAATATGCTCAACTAAATCGGCTCGAAGTTGATGATGCATATCATTAGAACGTATCTCAGAATTCTTTCGAAGATATTCTTGAAACTCTTGGGTGGAACCTTGAAATACTTGTGTTGAATTATCGACTTCGTCATCGGTCCAATTGACTACTGCATCGCCCTCATCTTCAACAATCATATTGTGCAAAATTATGCAAGTATGCATAATATCCCTCAGTTGTTCCTTGTACCAAAATCGTGCCGGTCCTTTAATTATTGCCCAACAATCATTTGAAGATGTATTTATAGTTGAAAAAAAAAAGAACCGTTGTAAAACGGCTAAAAAACGAAAAGTTGGCTGGCACAATTAAAAGAGCAACCATTTTTTTCAACGGAGTGGGACCCATTACTGGCTAAAAAAACGACTCTCTTCTGCATAACCTGCTCTGCCACAAAGACCTCTTTTAAATTGTCCACAGTGGTGAAAAATCACGTGTAGCTTTTTGGAGAGAGAAAAGTGGGGGGAAAAACCCCCACTGCTGATGCTCTAATGTGATTGATACTCAATATGTTTGGTGATTTTTAGTAAATATGTGATTGTGATTGGGTCCGATTGAGGGGTTGCCAAAATGACTTTCCTTGGGGGACTCTATTTAGAACTTGCATTTCTTACTCTACATATAACGGGCTTTTTTAGATTATCTTCTCAAGAAAATGATAGAGATTCTAATTTTCTGTCGAAGCTTTTATCCTAATCTGTGTCGTATGCATGTGATGGATTTAATTGTGACATACTGTGATATTTCACATCGAGTAGATGTGGGACTTGTGTGTGCTTTATAAGTGGCCATCCACTACCACTAGGCACCAATCTATCCATGGACTTTTGGGTGGCTTGTGATGGGTCAGTTGACCCAAGGTGCTTAGTGGGTCAGTGCGTGGCGGACCGGGCTTCGGGCTCGGATCGTTACACATACCCTGCTACATAAGTTGATATAAAAAAAAATGTAAACCACCGGGCCAACAATATCTAAAAAAAAAAATTACACATACCCTGCTACATAAGTTGATATAAAAAAAATGTAAACCACCGTGCCAACAATATCTAAAAAAAAAAAATAATAGTATTCCCGTTGTACTGTTCATTGTACTCATATTAGTACTTTCTTCACTCCATTCCTCTCATAAAGAGTGGCATTAAACATTATATTTAAATAAAAACTCAACTAGATATATTTATTTTTTCAACAATTATATAAAAAATTAAAGTTTCAAATTGTTTTTAGTGTAGTTTAAGAAGGTAATACATTGATTCTATACAACTACGTGAAAAATGTTAATATCCACTCGAAAATTGATGAAATTGATTTTGAGAAATTGAAATACGAAACTTTTTAAAAGGGCGGGAGTATATCCATTTATTTAAATAGAAAAATGGCGGCATTGTTGTACTTCAGAGCAAGATTTGTGTTTCCACTTTCCGTTCTTTTCTTAGTTCCTACCAAAGCCGTCACTCTAATTTAATAAGGTCCATAATCAAGGAATACGTTTATATGCAATTAACCGATTCCATTACTAAAATTCCACTTTACAAAAGTAAAAATGTAGTTTGACTTTTCTGGTAGCGTAACTCAATTATTTCACAATAATAATAAAAGCATTGATATTCGCACCCTCAAATGCTAGCTCTAAGTATACCCCCTTCATATGTTACAAAAATAAAATTATAAATTTTAACTTAAATATCCTTAATAGAATTAGTACAACACCCGTGCGATGCACGGGGATTTTATAGATATAAATAAAATATTTAAAAAGCTTAATATTAACAAAATAAATAAATAATTATACTATAAATATTATAAGTTAATGTAAATAAATAATTAAAATGTAAAAGTTAAAAAAATTAATAAAAGAGAATCACATAAATAAAATAATTTATAATTATAAAATTAGAAATAATTCTGAAGATATCCGGGTCTCAATGAGTATTACGAAACTTAGAGATACAATAACTAAGCTTTAATACCAATTACAACAACTAATGCTTTGATACCAATAAAATAGTCAATTTTCAGACTTAGATATAAAAATAGTTAAGTTTTGATACCAATTAAGGGATGATTCCACCTCTACAATGCATGAAATCTATATTAATATAAAAATTTAATATTTTAGTGAGTGTAATGTATAAAAATTAAATATTTTAGTGAGTGCAATGTATAAAAATTAAAAAATAATTAAAAGTAAATATAAAAAGATTACTCTCTTTGGTTGATAGACATTGCATATATAAGACACAATTGTAAAAATAAAAATATTCCACATACACCTTACATTAACATTATAAATAATTTACTTTTTGGGAAAAAAATTACAAATTTTTTTTTTCCATTTTCCGATATACTTTCCTAGAGTTTTACTTATACTTGCTTCAGATTTGATGAAAAGAACCAAAAAATATTTTCATCTATTTTTTTTCTAATTGATCTGAATTTTTTACCGATCGAATGGTTTCACTTAAAGCTTATGTGTATTTTTCATATTTTTTGTTATAAATATTTTGAATCTATAGAAATGAACTTCAATATTTTAGATACTCCCTCTGTTCCGGATAAATGTTCCTAATTGATAAAACACAGGAATTAAGAAACATAATTAATGATGTGTTGTAAAATGTGTTCTGACAATAATACCCATGAACATTAATTGAGTTCAACTTTTCTAAACAATTAGGTTTCTCTAGGATATGTTATATTAAATGAAGCTTTAAGGGTATATAAAATTACCTATATTTTTTTGATTATTTACCGATCACTTGACATTTGTTTTCTTATACCCCTGCTTCAAATTTTTAGAAAGAACCAAAAAACAAAATTTTAAACCCGTATTTCTTTCTTAAAAATTTGCTTGACTTCCTCAAGGTAAGTCCAAATTTTATCCACTTTGACATTAACATATTCATAATGTGATCTAATTTTTTTTATTTTGACGTAAAATAAATGTGTTTATTTATTTATTTTATTTTATTGTATCTTAAAATATATGATTTGAATATTTTATCGATATAATGCCTTTTGCATACTAATTATGTGAATATTTTTTGTTATAATAACTCCGGATCAAATGAAATGGACAAAATTTTTAGGACTATATAATTTTTGTTAAAAGTTTCTTACAATGGATTCTTTTGTTAATATTAATTTGCTGAACCTATAAACTCAAAAGCTTAAAGGTCCTATAAGAAATCATCCGCAAAAGAACATTCATTGAATTGAGAATTGAAAACATCATTATGTTGTAGACTAACTTTTGATGTTTTAATGTTGACCAACTTAAAAATTAGAAATTTATATTTTCAAGGCAAGCAAAAGTTTTTATCAAAACAAACTGGGTTCTAATTTTGGCGGGAATTTTCCTTTTATAGACTCAATTGTTATTATATATATATATAGATATTATAAGAAGGTTGTTCGGTAGGGGGCTGTCGAACACCACTAAGGGTGTTCTGTAGGGGGTTGCCAAACACTAATAAGGGTGTTCGGTTACACATGGCCAAACAACTATGCCCAAAAAATTTAGCTTTTTTAAAGTAAATTTGATATATATCACGAAATTTGAACACTAAACTATAAAAAAATTTAAATATAACTAAACTCTAACAATAATTTAGCATACAAATTGTAAAACAAATGCTAATTAAACCTAAAATGCAAAAAACAAAAAAAAAAAAACAAAAACAAAAACAAAAACAAAAACAAAAAAAGTGAAGAAAAGAGCAACAGAACATTTCTTTTGTCTGTGAGTGAGTGTGAGAGGGAGAGAAACAAGTGTTAAAAAGTGCCTCAAATTCACGGGCTAATTGTGGGCTTTTTAGGGAATGCAAAATAGTTTTGCATATGGATAAGAAAGAAGTATTCCTTAAAGATGACGGCTTGCCAAGTTTTGTAATATGATACTCCCTCCGTTCCTAAATTATTGTCTTTCTTTCTTTTTTCGTCCGTCCCAAAATAATTATTTTGTTTGAAACTTTCCTTTTTAGAACATCACTTTTACTATTTTACCCTTACTTTTTCTTCCTACTTTAATTATGGGCCACATACACATGTGCATTAAAGGAAACAACACACTTTTTCAATAATATTCTAATATTAATAATCAAGTCAATTGAGTTTTCTTAATCCGTGTGTCAGGTCAACCCAGACAATAATTTAGGGACGGAGGGAGTAGTAACTTGTTGAGTTGACCATGTCATATCCATATTAGAAAAGTAGGCATTAAATATTATCCTATTTGTTATAGGATTTAGTTTCCTTTCTTTCCTAGGTCCATGTATCCTAATCCCTTATATAAAGTCGTGAAGTGCCGATATGAGGAATGCGCAAGCCGAGAGATAGAGAGACACAAATCGGTGAGACGAACACAATGGGTGGTCGAGGGTCTCGAGGTCTTGGCAGTATTGCTAGACAAAATAGTGCGTGACTATTTTGGGATGTGTAAGGTGGTCGAGGGTCTCGAGGTCTTGACAGTGTTAAATAGTCCGTTGCAAAAAAGTCTTGCAAATAATATATAAACATTTTATTGAAACATCAATTCCCTTAAATTCATAAATGCCAAGGGTTTGGAGTATACATGTTGCTAGGCCAGGCTTCAGGTTCCTTAACAGACCTATAACAGCCACAGGCTCGAGCAAAAAAGCACTACACAATCGGCCGTACTTCTAAAGTAGTAGTAATTTTTATACATACGGATCAGTCTAGTTCTGATCTTACGATCCGCACACTATACTATCACACTTTGTATTAGGTGTGATCACGCCTAACGCAAAGTTGTCTACTTGTTTATTACAAACAACTCGAGGGTTTGAGTAAACCTAAGGCCGTTCCATCAGCATTTACACACGAAGATAGTGCTATTTGACCTCGATAGTTCAGATTTACGTCTTGTAATCTTATTCCGCTACACGGATACGCCTTACTACAATCAAAGTTTACGGCCACGGGTGTTGCCGATGTTCCATGGATGTCCTGGTACGTCACACCACTGATCTTCACCCCTGAAACCTGCAAAATGATTAAAATTATAAATAAACAAAAACGTCATTGATGAAATGTTAAGATAATGCAGATTTTGTTGATTGTTTGAAAAATATTCAAGTACCTGATTGGGGCAATTGTTGTTGTTTGGGCAGTAGTTCTGCTGGATTAAAACCGGATTCTGTACATTAACCATAGTAGCATGTTGGAAAAGAACACCCTTAACAAATCCATTGCTAGGCCTTGCCCATGTCTTTATTCTCAACCCATTTTGAGTACCCGTAAACTTAACTGATTTAACCGTCACATTTTGGACACCAGGTTCTTGCAAGTCCCACCCGAGACTTCCAATACTACAACATTTAACCAAACAGTAGAATGATAAATTTATTAGTACTACTTCATATACTAATGTGATGGCAAAGAGTAAAAGCTACAAGGAGGTTCTGTCTACTACTCCGTCAGTCTCATGTCTCGTTTTGACTCTTCTCACAGATAAGAAAAGATCATTGATTAGAGTATATGTTATCAATTATGGAAAAATGATCAACTGGTTTGCTTTTAGAAAGTGAAAGCATTTTGAAACAGGTGAAAATAGAAAGGATGAAAATCTATTTTGGATGGAGGGAATACCTTATACCATGGCCAGGGCCGCATGCAACACTCTCCACCCACAAGTTAGAAGTGCCGGGGCCAATTGAGATGCAATCATCGCCTGTTCCGATCATGGAATTCAAGATGGTGACACCAGATGATAACGATACGTGAATCCCATCGGTGTTTGGGCTGTTTCCCGGGGCCATGACCCTCATTCCTGTTAGCTTCGCATTGCGGCAGCCATAGATGAGAATGTGGAACATTTGGCTGTTCAGTGAAGTTAACTTGCTGATCACAATGTTGTTTGAATTGTAGAAGGCCAATGACTGCACCATATGTAAATAGCAAAATTGTCAAGAATAATCAAAACTAGACGTGTGAGTGAAGCCCGAGAGCGGGTGTGGACTTGGCCCAAACTAGGTGTGGACTATATAAGAGGTTCCACCCTAAAGCCTGTTGATGCTAATCTAAGTAAAGTAGCCCCTCAAGCATATATACTAATAAATAGTTATTTATCAAGTCTATGTGGGATAGGCGGTTTGTACTAACGAGATGAAACTTTATATGAAAAAGGAGGGACATGGTTTTGAGTAACATACCGTTGAGCCACTTGGGCATCTCTTGCCGGATGCTTTGCAAGACCATAGGCCAGTTCCTTGGGCATCTAGGGTTCCGCCAGTGACAGAAACTTGATTAACTCTCTGGAACTTAATCCAGTTACCCGAATTTCCTATAACATTGTAGTTCGAGGAGCCACGAGGGTGCCATCAATCTGTATGGTGATTGCATTGCTCTTACAAGTTTGCCCAGCGAACGTTATGCTGCCAAGCAAGTACCTTCCGCTTGGCACGTAAATTTTGGCCGAATTTGTGGAGGAACAAGCAGCAGCCCATGCACTAAGGAAGGCCTTCGTTGAGTCCGTCACACCGTTGGCTTTGGCACCAAAATTCAGCACGTTGTATGAATTCGTAGCCGCTGATGATGAGTGGAACAAGATGGAAAGTAGAAGAAGACCGAGTAAACTCATCGTTTTCTCCATTGTGTGTGTGTGTGAGAGAGAGAGAGAGAGAGAGAGAGAGAGAGAGAGAGAGATGGGATTCGGAGGATGAAAGATGAAGCTGCTGTATAGAGGGTATATATAGGCGTTTATATGTTTCTAAATTCATGCAAGAAAAGCAGTTAAATTAGTTGCGCCGAAATTATGAGGTAAAGCATACTCGTATATGTTTCATTTAATAAGTAAACTTGAGGATCAATCATTAGAATATATGTTCTTTTGATAAATGGAGGAAAAGCACATGATAAGCCAATGGCTTAAAGGGTATGGAAGCGAAGAATGAGTAGGAACAAATAAAATTAATCCTTTGAAGTTGAAGAAAAGAGGGGCATATGATCGAGCACATGGGCTGACGAATGATATACACCAACTACCTTCATGTTCGAATATAGGATAATTCAACCGTCGTCTAGGAAGTGTTCACACCCAAAATAAAACTTGTATTTAAGCATGTAATTAACCATTGGTTTGGCACTATGGTAGTTAAGACACTAATATATATATATCGACGGGACTATTTTAATCAGTTTAAACTTATAGACGAGTTAAAAGTTTAAAATGGTATTGGTGCTCGAGGTTCAAATCATCTTGGATTTATCGCAACAATTATTTTGTCCATTTATTGGCACGATATTATCATGATGAAAAGTTCACATAGCATGTGATGCAGCCAAATTCTGCACCTAGGAGAGAATTGGAATTGAGCTGCGTTGCTTCAGAATTGTGCCAGAATGAGAATCACCTGAGAACAGAAACAATGGTGGTCACTGAGCCGTGCGTGAACCCGGTGAAGCCCCTTAGGTGCAAGAATGAGATGGCGTATGAGAGAGTAAATGCCAAATGGAGGGAATGTTTTGATAGTGATTTAGTCCGTACCTTGCATCAGAGTGTGAGTCTACTATTTATAGTAGATTCAGTTGAGAGTTTGTTAGGCGTGCATGGGAACTGTGCCTAAGAACCCTTCTAGAAGCACGGGGTCTTTAAGCTAAGGTGGCTATCCTGTATCACACATGGCCATTAAGCGAGCAGAATCAGTTTATTTGATGAAGTGATCACTCGACCATCTAAGGTGTCCAGTGTCGAGCACCTAGGTTGAGCCATCAATCTTTAAGTTGCCATAGTCTAAAGACTCTTATGCCCTCCTCTTGGGGTTTTGGGTAGTTCAGGAGCCCCCTACTCATTGTTTGTGCGAGCATGTTCGGACCAAGGAGTAATACTCGGTGTCCTTACCCTAGGAATTTTGTATGATCACCACTCCACATGCTCACTGGGCAAGGCTTCCATGTTTGATTTTGAAAATTATGCCTACACTGACAGAGTTAGTGGAAGCATCATATCTTCTGTCATGACACTTGTGTGTGACGGCAGGTTTTACCCCTCCGTACCATAATTGTCACTCCCCGACCCGAGATCCTATGTGGAACCTCGTCCGGTGCGCGAGGACGAGAACACAACACACATGAAAATCATGATTTCAAAATTTATTTTGGTGCTAATACCCTGTAATGCAAATTCATGATTTTTAAAACAAAACAAAACCTCAACCGCAACACAACAAGCCGGAGCACAAAACACAAAATACAGTTACTAAACATGAACCTCATCGAGCAACAAGCTCGAAAACAACAAGATTAACAAATCAGAGAGCGCGAAATATAACAAGTGTTAAATATTTACACCAAGCCCGAAAACCATGTCGGAGCTAACAAAAGAATAGAACACAAGCACAAGTATAACCAACAATCTACCCAATTTTACAAAGTTTATATAACCATGTAGAACCTCGGCCTCACGAAAAGAAAATACATAAGGCTCAAGGAGCTCTTAACCAAAAGAACCACTTGACAAGCTCACCAAGACGGTGCAACAACTTGCTACGGGTTCCTCGTCGGACCGTGATCTAAGAAAAATAAATAAACACGAAACAAGGTGAGTTGAAACTCAGTAAGCTACTAATGCAACAATATGGCATGCTAAATGCAAAACAATAATATTAACAAGTATAACATGTTATTGCATCATATATCATTTCCAAGATAAGGCATATAACAAGTATAATATGAAGTCACATAACCCTATATTACATAAGAGGCTCAACGATCGCCAACCGTCCTATACCAATTGGAAATCATGACCAACTTTCACTCGTATAGGAAGCACGTAAGAATGATATGTAAACACATTTGAAAGGATACTGCGTCGAGGTACACCTCCGACCGAACCAATACTTCTAACTAACCAATGAAATACCAAATATCGGAGTCGTTGTTGACGTACTCGATCAATGTACAAATATCAGAGTCGTTGTTGACGTGCTCGATCAATAAACCAAAACTAAGAACTCAAGGACATAATACAATAATACCATAATACCATGTGAACTATTTTATGTATTCACGTCGACGGGTGCCCTCGGTCCTTACAACCCAAGAAATCACCACGGAAATAGCTTACCAAGGTTGCGTTTATTCCATACAACAATTGGCGCTATTCCCCTACCGTGGCTAACATAAGGGCGAGGCCCGATGTATTGGCTTTCGACTATTACGTAGCTCCGGCTCCCGCAATAATCGAGCTTCAATACACCGCCAAACAAATATGCCATTGACTTAATTAAATGTTCAAGTAGATGTTTACTCGACATTTAAAATAAACAAGTCATACTCTAAAGTAGGGAGTATAACCAAAATGACAACATGAATGTCTCAAGTAGGTCATAATAATCACACTTCACAAAATTAACCAACACACGAAAAATACGATAATTAACGTAACATCAACAAACACAAATTGTGTAACCGAAATCCAACAAATCTCTCAAATCATCAAAGGAATCCCAATTCACTCACGTGGTCTCATTGATTATGAAATCCTAACGAAGATCCGTTAGAGTAATTTTTGGTTCTAATGAGTTCGAGTTTACGTAAATTAATATACCGTAAACTTAACAATTGGTATCAATTCATTGTATACCCAACATGTGAAAACAAATTTCTCAACACATGCAATAAGTCAACCATGAAATTCTATGGTCAATATAACAACATACACTCAAACATGGTGATTTTCACATTTCACAAGTCTAGAATGACATCCAAGATATAAATAGAGAAGAAGAGGGGTAGTAGCTTACCTCTTGATGATTGACCCAAGGAAACCCACATGCAAACTAAGGAAAGTGTTCCTCTAGTCAAGAGCTTTACAATGGCGAAGACGGATTGCCAATACGACTCTAAATGCTCAAGTTATCACACTTTTTTTCCTTAACTCTTTCCCTACTCTCTCTCAAGTCTCCAAGTTTGAGGTGATGAAGTGGGGATGTTTTTGAGTCTCTAATGAAGCCAAGGAGACTAAATATGCCAGGCCAAAAAGTCTCAAGTCGTGCCTTAATCTCAGCCGCATAGATTCCAGAAACTATAAGGGTTTATGCGAGCTAGCACTATGCGGCCGCATAGTGCCTTGCTCTGGTCAAAATGTCTCCAAACTCTTCCAAAGTGATTCCAAAATGCTCTCAAGCCATCCTAAGTTGGTCTCAACCTTAAACCAAGTCCAAAACACAATAGAACTCATTCAAAACAACATATAGCAAGGCTAAGAATGCAACACCTTTCAGGTACGGATTATTATGAGATTAAATCACAACTCAAGGCATACTAATCACATGAAACCAACTCTAATACAAACATGTTCAAATGAAGTATGCTCATGAAATGTGACAACACCAAATGAAATTGACAATTAAGGTACATGCAAATAATGTGAATAATGCGGGTGTTACATCCTCACCCACTTAATTAGAATAAATTCGTCTACGAATTTTACTTACCACACTCATCGAACAAGGATGGATACTTCTCACGCATCTCTTGCTCCAACTCTTAAGTGGCCTCTTCTATGATGTGACTCCTCCATAACACTTTTACAAGATGAATTGTAAGACCCCAATAACTCGACATACTTAGAATCATCCTATGCATCCCTACGTGTGCTTATTTTGGTGAGAACCCTTAACGTATTCATAACTTGTCCCTAATGCTTGATCGTGAGCCCAATAAGTGGAACCATACCGTAGTTGTGAGGCCCTGTTCCTATTTCCTTCTCATTTAGTCCATAGTCACTTCATATCGGCTTAAGAGACCTTGTATTATGATGTGTGGATTTCCATGGTTAGATCGAGAGTGTTGTCATGCTTGTTAAGCGTGATGTAATAAGAATTGACACGTGTTTGACTTGTGGTTAGTACTTCATGAACTATGCAATAGTTTTGTATTCGTTCAAGACTATTCTCGACATTATTTAGAATTCGTATGCATTGTATTCCCCTGTGGTTGTTTGACCTAGCCTTAGTTTAGATTCATTCACGAACGACCAACACATTCTTCTCGTCGTTAACCCGTAAGTTGAGGTCGTTTAAGGGTCGTTTGCGTGTTTAACTCGTGGCGTACTTGAGAAATGTGTTTGTCATCATTCGCGCATCAATACAGGATGATTTAAGTGAGCTTTGGGTGTGTTTTGACCTTGATTTAATGTTAGAATCAACCTATGATGACTTAGAGACATTTTGGGATAAAATGGGAACATTTTGGAAAATTAGAAAAACCTAGGAGACGGCCGCTCAAAAGGCAGAATGTGTGGGCTGGAAGGGGGCGGGAGCGCCAGGGCGACCGCTCAACCCCCACACCCTATTTTGTTTGGTCTCATTCTCTCTCCTTTTTTTTTTTTTTTTAACATTTTTAAGTAATTTAAAATGCCCAAACAAGCTGGGAATTGGACCAAACACTTAACCATGGAATATATTAGATATCACAACCATTTCTCCACTCATTTTTCGTCCAAAATAGATCTAAGAGAGAGAGAGAGAGAGAGAGAGAGAGAGAGAAAAAGAGAGAGTAGAGAGATAAAATCACGATATCTTGAGCTTCGGAGGTCGGATCGAAGATCCATCTTCGCCGTAGTGTAGAAGGCGAGAAAGGGAACAATTCTAGCCAAAGAAATCGTCCAATCTATTGAAGAATCAGGAACTCTGTAGACAGCCAGGATTCGTACACCTACATTATACGAATTGTCCTATAAACAATTATTTATTTATAAATGGACTAACACTTTTTTATATGATCATTTCAGGAAACAACCTATCAAACAGGACTAACGACGTCCACACACACACAAACAACTTCACTTAGATCAACATCAAGGGTCCAGACTGAAGATGCAATGCTTAGAAGGGTCAAAGTGAAAGACACAAACCCTGAAAAAAGCCAAAAAATAATTTTGGTGCACTGAAGCCTTGCTTGGTGCGCTGAAACAACAAAAGCAGGGTTTGGTGCGCGGGCACCATGCCTGGTACACCACGCACCAAACAAGACACACCCCTTAGAAGTCAAGTCGCCTGGCTGTTGAAGACTTTGAAGGCTGAAGGAAGCTTCTTGCAAACTTGGATCGGAGAGTAACACAAATATCTCTCACTCCCTCACCTATATAAAGATATGATCAGCTCTCTCTCAATCATCATCAGCTCTCTCCCTCAACAGAAAAGAAGAACTCTCCCAAGAGATCACACACACACACACACACACACACACTCCCAGCTCTCTCCCATTCACTGAAAGAAGAAAGGAAGAAAAGTAGAGTTATCAAACTCTCCCATTTTCACACACAAATACAAAACAAACACAATACAAACACAAAAAGTCTTCCTTTCCCTGTATCGGTAGCAGTTGAAGCACAACGGTCAGGCTACGAGCTAGCTTGATCCAATATAACACAACGGCCTAGAACTTGGCCCGAATTCTGTAAAACAACAAAAGCTAACCCCTTCCGTTCCTCAATCTATTTAATATGTAAATAAATATATTTAAAGTATGTTCATATTTATTTCAATACATTTGATATGTAAATACATGTATTATATTTGTATATTATAAAACATAAACGGAGATATGAATACTCCGTAATACATTTCCATTCACATAAAATAACGAACCTGCGATACTTAAATACGAGCATGCAAATATGTAGAGACCGAAAGGGCGAGATGGGTGCGTAAAACCTTCTCAAATCGTAACTTGGCCCCCGAACCCACAATCTCAGCTTTTCTCTCGTTTACTTCATAAACGAGAGTGACGACTCTGTTTTTTTACAAAATAAATGTGTTTTAACGTTTATCACACAATCACAGAGGGAAGTCCAAGAGCGAAAAAGGCCCGAGGGAATGATCTGCAGATCGGGGCACTTACAGTCGCGACTCTGCTCCCAGGCACATTTATTTTTAAATAAATAAAAAAGAGGGCCAGACTCATTTTTTATACATGATTGCATGCTCACATATTTAAATATCACGGGTTTCTTTGATTCTTTATAACATGACTAAAATATTATTTTTGTAGCATATATATATTGTACTCTGTTCATACCAACCCTTATAGGTACAAATTTATTTATTCATTATTTGTACATTTATTCGAGCATCATTGCCCATCATTCAATTGTACATTCATTTATATTTTTATCATTTTAGAAAATAGGACACAAATGTAATAATTAGAAATATGATAGAATTCCCATTTTTTCTATTTCCTTTTCTCTCTTTCCTCGGGTCTTAAAACCCTCGATCTGTGGATGTGTTTCCTTTCCTGCTAATTTTAACTGCTAACAAAACACAACCCACATCACATGAATAAAAAAAAAAAAGGACATATTTCCCTCTTATTCTTTATATACCTGTCTCACCATCCATTTTTATAAATTGTAAAAAGAGTCTTTTAAACGCTGCGCACACACGTGCACTCATTTATTCCGAACTGTTGCCAAGCTTCAAACCCTGATTTAGCCACGTTGAAGTGAAACTAGGTAAGTCATGTGCCCAGCATTCCTTCAACACACTCCCTTTCCGCGTGATTATTAATCGTCCCCTAGGAAGTAAATCGTCCTAGCCCTGCATAACCACGCGTAATTCATATAGATTTTTAGGACACTTTAAAAAGACTGGTTGGTTCTTATTGTCACAAACATGCTTTGTCATTCCTGTGCATAAAGACAAAAATCAAATCAAATCAAATCAAAAGTGTCGTCGACCGACAAACGAGTCTGTTTGATAACAAAGAAAAAAATTTTGAGAAATAAACACCCAAGAAAATAAAAAAGAGTCATACTCTCCCAAAAAGAGAATCATTGTGATCAAAAGGTCGACAAACAAAGTCCTAATGCACAGGATTGACAAAGGAGTCAGTGACATATGCCTAGACAATTCGGATGGTGGATCCTGAAGAGAATATAGTCCCTTCGCCTGAGATCTGTCCAATCTTGGGAAGTCGAAATACAGGTGGAATACGAATGTTCTATATTCTAGCGAGAGAATCCATTGTTCCAGGAACGGATCACAAGTCAAAACAAAGCATTGTCGTTTGTCCTATCATTTTAGGGTGAGTCAAAAGGAAAAAAGGAACAATAAAATTGTGTTGTACCCAGAAATACTTCCAGAACCTAACTCCTATCCATACCCCAACCTTTCAGAAACCTGGCCTTGAATTGGAGAAGGACTAGCACTGGGAGGTTGACAAGAGTTTTAAGTTTGAGTTCAGAGTCAAGTACAAAAAGTCTGCATTTAAATCAGATGGCCGATTAAGAAGATAGCACTTCTGCGGAACATGACACAAGGGCTCCAGGATACACTCCAACCCCAGCGATGCAACAGTGGAAGGACCAAAATATGAAAACCATGATCAATAAGTTTTCAGCCCTTATCCAAGGTCAAGGGGTTGATAGTAGGACTGCACCTGTCTCCACAGGAACTGTTGACCCATCACCTTCAAGTGTAAATGCAAGTCTGCCCAATCCAAACACCTACTCCACATACCCACATGCCTACTTTCCATATCCATATTCCCCATATTCAAACACTTATCCATCTTACCTAAACACATTTCCTCTTCAGCCAAATGCTGATCCAAACATCCATCACCAGTCTCATACTACCACAATCCCAATCCCAAATACTACCACACCTCCTATAACCCGCATCACATCTCCACCTACCAACATTCATTTCCCAAATCCAAATGCATTCCCATTTTACATGCCCAATCCAATTCAGGATAGTCCATACTTAAACCCAAACAGTTACAACCCACATCCTTCGTCCAAACTAATCTATCCATTTACTGGCTATGCACCACCTTACCCAGTTTCTCCGGTAGGACAGTTCCCGAACACAGCTATAATTGATACCAATGATGCTGAACTTGCAAACAAAGGTGGAATCAAGGAACTAAAAGACATGGTTCTGAAAGTCCTGAACAAAGGCGAATTCACCGCCCGAGCAATGATACTGCAGTCTGTTCCATTTTACCACCAAAATTCAAAATGCTTGATGTTGAGAAATTCGATGGGACATGATGCCCTATTTCCCATCTTAGGTCTTACCCCCATGCTATGCAGTAGAGAGGAGCAAGCTTCGAAGCAATGGCCTCCAATTTTCACTTAACTTTAATTGGGGCTGCCAAACAATGGTTGATGTCTGTGGACAGCACTGTGATTGCTACCTGGGATAAACTCGCGGATGAGTTTTAGAAGAGGTACAAGGATAATAGTAATTGGGAAAAGCACTGGAGAGATCTCGATTCATGCACCAAGAGAGAGAAGGAGACATTTTTTGAGTATGCCGAAAGGTGGAGAAAGAAGATTGCCCAAACCCTTGACAGGCCTGACCCAGCTGAGCAAGTCAGGATCTTTTTGAGAAACCTTCAGCCGGTTTATTTGGATCGTATGCGTTACCTTCCTTACGTTGATTTCTCTGCAATCTTAGATGTCAGATTTCGTATCGACACAGAAATCCGTACCGGACAGATCAAGGTTGACCCCCCTCCAAACTTGTTTCGATACTCCAAAGGAAAGGCAGCAGCAACGTCTGCACCTGTTGTAAATATGTTAGGGAATGTTTTAACTATGGCTTTGGCAGTTGTACCATCTACTCAGAATTATGGAAATATGTCTTTTAATTATTCACCTGATGAGTTTGTAAATGCATTAGGAAATAACAATAATAGAGGAGCAAGAAATAATTTCTGTAGAAATGATAGACATTTTGATGAGTTGCACGCTCCTATGTCATTGATTTTTTGGGGGATGAAGCACAAGGAGTCCTCAAACCTATCGAAGATTACAGACCTCCCAATCCATTGCATGCTACATGGGACCATACGACGTATTGTGATTATCATCAGTCTAGTAAACATCTCACTGATAAATGCTTCTTGCTCTAGCGAGCAATCTAAAACCTGATCGATGACAAAATTATTGAGAAACTACACCCCATGCCTAATGTGGTGAACATTCCTCTAGGGAGTTTTATGAGGGAATATATATATTTTTTGAAGTTTAATACTCCTGCGTATTTGTTTTAGCAACCAATGATCTTATGGAGCAACCAATGAAATATATATTTATTTTTCCAAATGAAACAAAAAATAAAATAAGAGAGGAAGCTATAACCATTATAATTAAATATCACATAAAGTACCATGAATTATTTAAGCTTTCTACTTGTACAAGTTTTCAAGCTTATACATGTTTTCTTTTTCTTTTTTTTTTGAACCCCTAGCTTATCCATGTTACCTTTCAATGCAAATCTCTCTCTCTCTCTCTCTCTCTCTCTCTCTCTCTCTTTCAGGTGAATAACTTTTTTATAAATGAACTGATTTAACCAAAAAGTCATCCACCTAATCTCTAACTTTTATTGATATTTGATCCCCACATAAACTGTTAATGTGACGATACAAGACCGCTATATATATATATCCACAATAATACTATATATATATATATATATATAGTTATATAGTATTATTGATACTTAACAATCACATAAATTACAGATATAATAATTCAAGACCACTAAATATTCTAATAAATTACAGATATAATAATTCTCTACTTAATAATCCACTTTATACCATGGGAGAATGGTTTCTTCATCTGCCCGTTAGTTCCTTTATCAAGTTCATGCATTTATTTGATTAACGTGCTGTCCTTGAAAAGTGTCTTCTGGGATGAATCTGTTCATAAAATTGCATAGAATTGGGATGGTTGAGAGAACGTGCACACACACACACACACACACACACACACACACACACATATATATATATATAATTAAAAAGGTGGCTCATGACTTTGCTTAAGAATCTACTGTTAATGAGGAGTTGAAAACTTGAAATTAATACAAATCCATGTGAGCTTCAAATTAATTATCAAGTAATTAAGAGTCAATCTTATTATTATTTGACTCTTCTAACACTGATTAGCTATGAAAACTGATCAAGAGCTGACCTTGATCTGTACGGTCCTATTATCACCCATTATGGTTTAGTAAGTTAAATACCTAACTATGGTTTAGTAGTTAAATACCTAGCTTTAAGTTATTGTTTATTTTATATTCGAGATAAGATATTAATTACGAGCTCGAGCTTGCAATATTATTACAAATTTTAGTGTTAGTGTCGTTCGATTAAATTTACTTAAATATCTCCACCGTCTATCAAATTTGTCATTTTCTAACTAATGACATGAATATTCCTAATCATCACTAACTTAACAAAATTTAATCATCCAACAATACTAATACTTAAAATTGCAATAATACCACAAGTTGAGCTCACACTATCATTTCCTTTATATTTAATTTCAATGGATAAATGGTCAAGTTCAATGATTGGATGGACATTTATATGTCAAATGCTTCTTTGTGTAGCAAGAGGGAAACTTAAAACGGCATACATGGATAAAGTTAGTTAGGGGCTCCTTATCAGGCCATTCATATAAATTGTCTCAAATAAATCAATTTGAAGTAGAGCGCGTTTTGGCCAAAACGCAAGGTTAAAACGCAGCTTATTTCTTAACTTAGCGTTTAAATGCTGTGGTAGAAAACACTCCGTTTTCAAAACGCAGCTGCGTTTTAAAACGCTAGAATTCTTAGCTTTTTCCCAAAACGCAAATTTTAAAATGCAGTAGGGAATAAAAAGCAGCGTTTTGACATAATATCTCAAACGCATTTATAAAGAAAAAAGCCGTGTTTTAAATAATCTGCGTTTTAGAAACGCTGCGTTTTTAAAACACTGCGTTTTCAAAACGCTACACCAAACGGGCTCTTAATTTGAAAAAATTGCAGGTTGGTACACTTTCTTGAATATTCAACCGCTAAAATCTACAAAATTTATTTGAAATCGCTAAAGTCCACTTTGGTAGATAAATGTATAAATTATTCCTACAATGCCCCCCAAAAACTTAAAGACGGCACACAATTTCACTTCCCTCGTATCTTTCTCCCCAGTGCAATCCAAGTTATAATTGCTTCACAAGAATTCACAGGTCGACAGCGAACTTCATTAGATTTATCGATTAAAGCTATCTCCACTGATGGAATTGCGGAGCAAGGGCGAAGGATTTGAAAAAAGAAAAGAAAGATCTCTGAGAGATCTTCAGGGACTGCATATTATAATCTTGTTGTCATAAAACTGGGGTGATCAAGCTTTCAAATGGTAGGTAAGGTTACTATCATTTTTTTCTTCTAAGAATGAATCTTGTTCACATCTTCATCTTCATCCACTTTGATTCTTGTCCACATCTTCATTTTTTCTTACCCATCTTCTTCTTCTTCTTCTTTTGGGTGGTTGATTTTGTGCATCACGAATTTCTTTGTGCATCCCAGAATTTAATTTGTATATCGCAAAAATTTTGTGCATCATAATGTACAGTATGATGTTCCGTATTTTTTAAGGGCATAGACGATATTTTACAACAAAAGTATCTTTTTCAGTTAAAAATAATTATCGTGTCCTTAAGCTGTTAAATATTCCATAAAAGAGACTGCGCGCCCGTATTTTACCCAATTAAGTTTCTAATGCTCGGGCTTGACATCGATGGACACCACTCATCATTCTCCCACATGGATTGGTACATTATAATGGGTGGGTTTCTCTCTATTTCCCTAATTTGAAAATATATTACTCCCTTCATTCTAAGCAAAATGTTCAATTTTCTTTATTAGAAGTCAATATGTGATTAAATCAAATTAAAATTTTACATACTTTACTTATATTTTAGAAAATACAATTTTATTAATTAAACTCTACCTTAAGAATATTATGCTTTACAACTTTCATAAATTTGTGAAGACAACTAAATTTATGTAAACTATCGGTCAAATTTTAACTAAGTTGACCAAAAAATGTCTAAAGTGGACTCTTTGCCTGGAACGGAGAGAGTATTTTTTAAAGCAAATTTGATATTTCTGTTGGTATTTTTCATAATAAATTTGGTACTTTTTAGCATATTGTATTCTCTTGGTTCATGAATTATTGTCCAGTTTGATTTTTCTGGATCAAACGGGCTATTTGTCAAATGAAACTTTGACTTGTATTTTGTTATTTTTTTACAAAAATTATAAAATACGTAATTTGTAGTACTAAAAAAATATTACGAATTACATATTTTATAATTTTTTAAAAAATAAAGTAATATGTGTAAAAAAAATTATTTGAAAGACAGTCGGTTTGACTCAAAAAAATAAAAAAAACAATAATTTTGATATGGATGAAGTATTTTTATAAACAGAAATAGTACTTTTTTGTACTTTCTTTGTCCAAAGCTTTTGAACAATAAGATAAAGTTTCATTAATATGTTGGTGCGTTCGACACTTTTGGATGACTAGAGAATAAGATTGATTAAGACCAAATTTGAGCACTCCATAAAAAATCTTTTTAATATTTCCTTGCATTCCATCTGTTCGACGAAATGTCTAGACGAGTTGTTTTAAGCTCATTTTGACTCTTTATCTCATGTTTTAATATAAATCATAGTTTCATTTCATTTACTTGAATCCTTAAGAGTAATATTAAACCTTCTTCCGTAAATGATGTGTTCTTGCTTCCACTCCATTTAGTTGACGAATTGTCTAGACGAGTGATTTTAACGATAAAATTGAGTCTATATCTCGGCTTTTAACATCTTTTGCACTCCTTTATCAACTGTTACATCCATAGATAATGGCCAATTATAATCTATCACATGCTTTGAACATAGTAAATTTAAAAATTTGGTAGCCTCCCGTGACTTGTCGATCAGTTTTTGATTCATTTACAAATCAGTTGATACTTGAAACTAATTGCTAATTTGTTACATATGTCTGTAGAGATTGTTATGCAAAGTTGAGACTTGTGAGTGGAAAAAAAAATTATTAAAAAAGGATTTCTTTTTCAAAGTTGCTATTTGTGATTTTTTTTTTTTTTGTGCATACATGATTTAGTACGACTTGTATCTTTACTATGTTTCTTTGTACTCTTCCTACCGCCTTTCGTTTAATTTAAATGTGAATGCTTATGATAAATATATATTTACTTCTAAAGGTTATGGATGCATCAGAACAACCTACATGTTACAGATTGGATTTTGAAACTATTGTAAACACACCTGATATCAATCCAAATTATGAGAATAAGGGCAAGGATGATTACTTATTTGGTTCGACAAACATTTTTAATGACTTGACTGTAGAACAAATTCACTCCAAAATTTGCGAGACAGATATCCCTAAAGTTGGCATGGAGTTCAAATCTGAAGAGGAAGCTTATCAATTTTATAATGCATATGCGAAGAAAGTGGGTTTCGGGAGTCGATGGAGTAGTTTCCATAAGGACAAACTCACTAAGAAAGTATTGGATAGGACATTTTGTTGTTCACGCGAGGGAGAAAGGGGAAAAGACAAACGAGACGCCACTGTAAAAAACAAACGCTCTGAATCAAGATGTTTCTGCTTAGCAAAGATGAAAATTAGCTGTCGGCTAAGAAGAAACTATGAAGTTGTTGAGTTTGTGGCCAAACACAATCACTCCTTTACAACTCCAAGCAAGACTCATTTACACAGATCTCATAGGAAGATATCTATTGCTCAAGAATCACAAGCTGATATGACAAAAAGTTCTGGTATAGCTCCTAAAGCTGCTCTTGAATTGATGTCTAGACAAAGTGGTGGACGCGAGAATCTTGGATTCATTCCTGAAGAGTACAAAAAATTACTTGCAGACCAAACGAACTAGAAAAATGAGGAGCGGGGACACAGGTGGTGTGTTAGAGTATTTACAAAATATGAAATCAGTGGATCCTAATTTTTTTTATGGAATACAGGTAGATAAAGAAGATATGATAACTAATATTTTTTGGGCAGATGGGAAAATGATGTTAGATTTTGCTCATTTCGGTGATGTTATTTGCTTTGATACAACTTATAGTACAAATAAGGATGGTAGACTTTTCGGACTGTTTGTTGGTGTAAATCATCACAAGCAAACCGTTATTTTTGGAGCAACATTACTATATGATGAAACTGCAGCCACTTTCAAGTGGTTATTTAACACTTTTGCGAAAGCCATGTCAGGGAAAAAGCCAAAGACCATTCTTACAGATCAAGACGCAGCAATGGCAAGTGCATTGACTTCTCAATGGCCTGAAACATATCACCGTCTGTGCATTTTGCATATTTATCAAAATGCAGCTATTCATTTTAGTGGTGTATTTGCAAGGTTCAAAGACTTCACTAAGGACTTCAGTAGTTGTATATATGACTATGAAGATGAAAACGACTTCTTAGCGGCATGGAGTGAGATGCTTGATAAATATTGTCTCCATGGCAATGAATGGCTCATAAGAATGTTTAATAAAAAGGAGAAATGGGCATTAGTTTATGGGCTTGAGACCTTTTGTGCAGATATGACAACTACTCAACATAGTGAGAGCATGAATAGTGTTTTAAAGAGATATGTTTCATACAAATATGATTTACTTCGCTTTTTTGAGCATTTTCAAAGATTGCTTAATGAGCGCCGCTACGAAGAGTCTCGATCTGATTTTAAAGCAAATCAAACTACACCATCAGTAGCATTTGAGGTTGAAATTATGAAACATATATCTACTGTCTACACACCGGAGGTGCTCAAATCATTTCAAGGAGAGTTGTTCAAATCTTATGATAGTAGTATGAAAGATTGTGGTGAGGTTGGGACAGTGACAACGTATGAAATTACCTCATACAAGAAAAAGTATGTTCATACAGTTTCTTATGACTCATCGGAAGACATTGTTTCATGTAGTTGCAAGAAATTTGAGTTTGCTGGTTTTCTTTGTTCACATGTGTTGGATGTGATGGCTTGATGTCCTAGCAAGAGGCCGGCGCCCTTCGAGGGTTTCTATTGTATTCATATAAATAGTTGTATACCTAGAACGTTTGAAGGTGGTAAGCCTCTAATAAAATTTCGATAAGTCTGTTGACCCCAATCTCTCTCTTTCGATTCGCAACTGCTTTTGTGTGTTGTTTTTGTCAATTACTTCCACTGCGTTGCACAACAACATGCTTTAAAAGTGCTTTCCACAAGAAATATTATGAAGATTCCTGATAAATATATATGAAAGAGGTGGACAAAAGAAGCTAAGAAGGGGAGTCGAGTAGTTATTTGTGAGAGGACATCTGAAATGGACCCAAAGGCAATGATGGGAATACGCTACAGAGACTTGTGTTCCATGTCTACCCAACTAGTTACTAAAGCCTCAGAATCTGAAAAAGCTTACGAAATTGTGAAACAGGGTCTTATAAAGTTATTGGATTAGATTGATTCTTGTACACAAGAAAAAACAATTAAAAAAGATACTCCTGAAATTTTGCAGTTGGAACCTGATGTATTTGAATCCATTGAAGGCATTGAAAATAGTGGCGAGAAAAAAATAAAGGGAATAAAAATTAAACATAAAGCTAATGGTAAATCTGGTAAGAGAAAAACAAGTGCACTTGAGAAGGCAACAGTAAAGAAGAAACCAAAGCAAATTGTGTCGCAACCTTTCGGCGATCGAAGGTGCATTTCTAATCTTGATGGACGAAATAATCAATCCTCTCAAGCTTCACAAGTTGGACAGACATTGCAATCCCATCAGGTAGTTTACTCATATTCAATTAGTGTCTAATTAGCATATAAACCTCAATTATTCAGTACTTTTTGTTTTGAGCCTATAGCAAAAGTGCATTGCTTCTTTTATTGTGGAGTTACTTTTGTGTGTGTGTATGTGTAGGCTTTAACACTTTGAACATTGTTTAGTTGGATTGGCACCTGTGTTGCTTAAAGAGATTAAATGTTAAATTGTTTCAAGTCATTAATCTTAAATTTGTTTTCTTGAAACATCATTCTAGCAGTTGAACCAAACTCTCAACAATATTGGTGCACGTACTATGAATACAATTTATTATGACCAGAACATTCCACATTCATTGCCGCTATTCTTACGTAGCACTACTTTTTCACATCGTAATAATATTTAGTTTTTTAAATTTAGTTTCTAATTTTCTTTTGTTCAATTTTCTTCAAAATATAACTAGACACCGAAAATCAACCAATATAATTTGAGAATCGGTAATCCCATTGTTGGTTCTTTAAGGCCTCAGCCAGTTCCAATCGACACATCATCTTTGCAACTTGGACAATCACAAGTAATTTTTTTTTTATGTGATCATATAAATCTGGTGTAAATTATTATACACTCTTCTTTTATTTGGCAGAATTAGTAAATTGATACGCCTCCTTTTAATTGTTAGCATACTTTTTTTTTTTTTTTTTTTTCACGTTGTAGTTCTCTGGCTTTCAAATGAATGAAACAAGTTCCATGGACTATAACGCAGAGAAGAGCCAAGAAGGCACAAGCAAGTTTCAACACGTGTTTTGAAGAGAACGAGTGTGAGGGCAAAATGAGATGGTATATACACATGAGGTAGACAAAGCTTCGAGCTTACAAATTAGAAGCAAGCCAAATTTATTTTAAATCATTTGAGTACAATCAACATTGTCTTAAGTACGTTTTATAAATATTCATCCGTACTTAGTTTTTCATGCTTGGAATGAGCTGTCATTGTGATAGACTAATGACTATGAGGATCTTTCCACAGTATATTCATGGGATGTTTTCTGGTGTTAAGTAATATATTGAGCCATATCTATTCAAGTATATATATTTGTTTGGTTATGTTAAAATATGTCTCAAATTCATAAGGATTTTGGAATCCTATACAAACTAGGATTGTATTAAGTAATCCTATAGTTAATTGGAGAAGGTTAAACAATTTTATACTAGTTGAAAAAGGATTCCTTTATTGACATGGATTAAGAGTCTTAATCCCAATTTGTTAAGGTTTTTTTTAGGGCCTATATAAAGAGGTGATGAGACGTCAATTAGGGACAAGACCAAAAGTAGGAGAGACACAAAATGGGGAGAGACGGACGACGGACATAGTTGGTGGTCGAGGGTCTCGAGGTCTTGGCGATATTAGACAAAATAGTGCGTGGCTATTTTGGGCTGTGAGAGGGGTGGTACTCTGTGGGATCGTGTCAATCCTTGTAACCCTAGTCCTAGGTAGGGGAGTACATTGAAAACTCTCTATTGTAATTCCTCATCGTTTATAGTGGATTTGTTGCTTGCCTTGGAGTGGATTAAACCACGTAAATCCTCTGTTCCCCTTTTTTTTTATTTGATTCTGTTATATTTTCTATTTTCTTGCCATTATTTCTTCAAATACTTGGTACTTTTATTTCGACCGATTCACTTCCGCATTGAAGATAAAAACTTGGAATTTTTAATCCAAAAATATCCTCGTTTTTATAACAAACTGGTATCAGAGCTTTGGGATAGTCAAAATTATGAATCAAGGGGTTGGAGTTTTGAAGATGGGAGACGTTGGAAATTCTACGCAATTCCAATTGGAGAAATTTAACGGAAGTAATGACTTTAGCTTGTGGCAAGTTAAAGTTAGGGATGTGTTGATCCAAGCAGATCAAGAGATTGCTTTGGAAGGAATGGAAGCAAACCCCAACGATATGAAGGATGAGGTATGGAAGAGAATTGATCAAAAGGCGGCTAGCACTATCCGGCGATGTTGCGCAAATAATGTTCTCTACAATGTTATCTCCGAAAAATCTGCGAAGGCATTATGGGAGAAGTTGGAGAGTCTCTACATGGGGAAATCCATGTCAAACCGGTTGTACCTAAAGAAGGAGTTGTTCAACTTCACGATGTCTGAAGGTACGAATATTCATGATCACTTGAATGCTTTTAACAAGATACTATGTGAGTTGGCGAATATCGGTGTTAAAATTGAGGATGAAGATCAAGGTTTAATTTTGCTAAAGTCTTTGCCACCATCTTTCAAGCATTTAGTTACTACTGTTATGCATGGGAAAGACAAGCTTACTTTGGGTGAGGTACAAACTTCATTATTAACTAATGATTCTATGAACAAGGGTTCTAAGAATAATGATAATAGTGATGCTTTGTATGTGGGAAGCAAAGTTAAACAGGTCAGAAATTCGTCCGGTGAAAGTTCAAGTGGTGGTGAGAAGAAAAAGAAGACTTTCAAGATAAAGTGTTGGCATTGCAATGAGATAGGTCACGTTGTTCGTAATTGTCAAAAACTCAAGGATGAAGTGAAGAAGGAATTGAATTCTAATGCTAATATTGTCACTTTCGATGAGGGTGGTATTAGCAATGACAAGAATAGCGGTGATGTACTTAATGTGACCGTAGGTGGTGATAATCTACGGACTGAATGGGTTCTTGATTCCGGTTGTTCTTTTCACATGTGTTCCAATAGAGATATATTTTCTACTTACAAGAGTGCAAGTGGTGATGTATTTTTAGCGGATGATTCTTCTTGTAAGATTGAAGGTGTTGGGACAATTAAAATCAAGACTCAAGCTGGAGTGAAAACGCTAACTGAAGTTCGTCATGTTCCTAGCTTGAGGAGGAATTTAATTTCATTGGGTTCCTTGGATTCGAAAGGTTGCAATTACACAGTTCGTGATGGAAAGATGAAAATCTTTCATGGTGGTCGTTTTCTCATGGGTGGAAACAAAAAGGGCAACTTGTATTTACTACAAGGGAGTATCATTCAAGGTGGAGCGCATGCTATGTTTCAAAGTGAAGATGCTAAGTGTGAAGAAATTGGAAGTATTCGGTTTGGTAGTATTTCATGGAGCGAATTCAAGGGCCGCTTGAACTCGTGTGTTCGAGATCAATTCTAGACACCTATGGTGGGGTGCATGACGGGCAAGCAACAATGTGGATAGACGATTGATAAAATTTGAGCCAAGGTGGAGATTTGTTAAAATATGTCTCAAATTCATAAGGATTTTGGAATCCTATACAAACTAGGATTGTATTAAGTAATCCTATAGTTAATTGGAGAAGGTTAAACAATTTTATACTAGTTGAAAAAGGATTCCTTTATTGACATGGATTAAGAGTCTTAATCCCAATTTGTTAAGGTTTTTTTTTAGGGCCTATATAAAGAGGTGATGAGACGTCAATTAGGGACAAGACCAAAAGTAGGAGAGACACAAATTGGGGAAAGACGGACGACGGACATAGTTGGTGGTCGAGGGTCTCGAGGTCTTGGCGATATTAGACAAAATAGTGCGTGGCTATTTTGGGCTGTGAGAGGGGTGGTACTCTGTGGGATCGTGTCAATCCTTGTAACCCTAGTCCTAGGTAGGGGAGTACATTGAAAACTCTCTATTGTAATTCCTCATCGTTTATAGTGGATTTGTTGCTTGCCTTGGAGTGGATTAAACCACGTAAATCCTCTGTTCCCTTTTTTTTTTATTTGATTCCGTTATATTTTCTATTTTCTTGCCATTATTTCTTCAAATACTTGGTACTTTTATTTCGACCGATTCGCTTCCGCATTGAAGATAAAAACTTGGAAGTTTTAATCCAAAAATATCCTCGTTTTTATAACAGGTTATACAAGTTTCTGCCTAGTTTGCTAATTACTTTCTATCACATGTTATCGATAACTCATTACAAGTAATATATTGCGTCTAGTGATATATTGCTTTCGCAACTTAAAAGTAATCAGGAGGTGTAATAAGTGAATAGTTAATATTCAAGCCCCATTAATCAAGAAATATATTTCAAGAGAAAGCAATGTAAAGTAACAAACAACTAAAATGAGTCGTTAATTATATAAATTTCTTGATAAACATCATACGGTTACATTACCTTTCTTTCTTTCTTTTTTAATCCAAATTTAGGTACACTTAAAAAATAATACAAAACAATACTAATCTTGGCCTAATCTAACATCATGCTTTAAATCATCCTCTAAACCCCTGCTAACAATTGCACATAATCCCATCTGGCTGTTGAAGCATAGTTGTTTACTAATTGCACATAATTCCCAGCATCAGCGGGCTTCAACATGCTCCACCATACTAGCTTGTCACAACAAATCCTTTGTCAATCGTATCGAACATGCAGTTGATCTAATGCTCCTTTGCTCAGTATAACAACTATGGTTTTTAACAGATTCAGCTTCGTCAAACCCAATTTCGCTAACAGATTCTCTATTAGAATGAAAACTGGCACCAAAACTTCTTGTGGTTGTCCGAGATAATTCACGTGAAAATTTAATGCTATACGAAGACGAAATCAACTAGTCAATATAAAAACAAATTAATAAAAAATAAATTAATGCTATAGCAATATTAAGTATCATCCAGAAAATGTCTAAACATTTTGGAATGTCGAGGACCTGTGATGCCGTCCCAAGGAAGATACACGCGATGGGACGCGATGCAAGGAAGCTGTTTCCTGAAGTTGAGCAAGTGATGCATAGGCACTATTTTGTTTCAAAATGAGCTCATCATGGCTCCCAGTTTCCACTATTTTCCCATCCTGAACAACAGCTATGACATCTGCATTTCTATCTGTAGAAAGGCAATGGGCATTAAAATTGAGTGCCTCTTGCACACTTTTACCACCACGAGCACGTTTGGAAATAGAGCATCACTGTGCCCAAAGTAATTGTAAAGTTTTAAATTTCCATCATAAATCATAATTGTAAGAGCATATACGGAGGTTACCTCTTGGCCATGGATTGAGACAAGGGCTTTCTACTGAACTCATCGAAACAGAGCATCGTTGTGCCCAAGTACAACATCTAAAACCTAAAACAAAAAATGTCAAATTAAATATAAAAAATGATCCCCTATAATGGTTCAATCCATTATGATTTCCAGCAAACAGAAGAAACTTTTTCAAACATAGAATATCGGGGGAAAAAATAAAAATAAATTATTAATCAAACCAGGAGATTTGCATCAGTGAACTTTCTTACAGTAATAATCTTAATCCCAATATGGGAGAAGTTCAAAAGATGTTAAAACCCGAGATATAGACTCAATTTTATCGTTAAAATCACTCATCTAGACAATTCGTCAACTAAATGGAGGGCAAGAACACAGCATTTGTGGAAGAAGGTTTAATATTACTCTTGAGGATTCAAGTAAATGAAATGAAACTATGATTTATATTAAAACACCAGATAAAGAGTCAAAATGAGCTTAAAACAACTCGTCTAGACATATCGTCGAACAGATGGAATGCAAGGAAATATTAAAAATTTTTTTATGGTGTGCTCTAATTTGGTCTTAATCCATCTTATTTCCTAGTTGCCATACTCTGTTAAAGATAATTCCATCAATTCCATCATTAGCAATGATTAGTCAAAGCATGTGATAGATTATAATTGGCCATTATCTATGGATGTAACAGTTGATAAAGGAGTGCAAAAGATGTTAAAAGCCGAGATATAGACTCAATTTTATCGTTAAAATCATTCGTCTAGACAATTCGTCAACTAAATGGAGTGCAAGCAAGAACACAGCATCTACGGAAGATGGTTTAATATTACTCTTAAGGATTCAAGTAAAAGAAATGAAACTATGATTTATATTAAAACACGAGATAAAGAGTCAAAATGAGCTTAAAACAACTCGTCTAGACATATCGTTGAACAGATGGAATGCAAGGAAATATTAAAAAGATTTTTTATAGAGTACTCAAATTTGGTCTTAATCCATCTTATTCTCTAGTTACCATAGTCTGTTAAAGACAATTCCATCAATTCCATCATTAGCAATGATTAGTCAATGAATCAGTTTTTGATTCATCAATTCATAAAAAAAATTACAAATCCCCAATTCCTAAATCAGTAACAAATCTCTGCTAGCACATGTTTGAATTTAGAAATAAACTTCAAGTAGGGTATTGCAATGGAGAGACTTACAAGTATGATATTTAAAGACCAATCCCAGTATGAATGAGGTTTTGAAGGTTTTTGAGATGGAGAGTTCGAAAGAAGGGTTTCACAATGGAGGTTTTTCCAATTGAGAGAACAGTTAAAGGGTTTTGTCACGGAGGGAGAGTATTGCGATGGAGGGAGAACACAGCTGGAGCGGCGACTATGTTCCCTTAATTTTCTCTCCTATAAACCGCCGTTAATTCTCTCCTAACCCAGTTAGTTAACCGGGTTTAAAATCCAAGCCATGTGGCGTAATTTGATTGGTGGCACAGAGTGAGGCACATTGGAGTGTAACAGGAGATCTGGAGTCAATAAATATGGGAAAAATTCAGGCTGGTCCCTTTAGATAATTTTTATCGCTAACGTTCACTATAATTGTTTTCAATCGCTAAAGGAACCATTTTTTTTTTATAAAATGTCATCTATGCCCTTTAAAAACACTGAATAGTGCAGGCATCACAAAACAAAGACGAAGCACAAATTACCTTTTTCATTTGCGATGCACCAAAAGTTGTGCATCGGCCTAGAAAAACAAACTAACACTCTTCACTTCAAAACACATAACAAAAAAAAACCCTCTTCACTTCAAACAGAGCAAAAATTCTTAAAACCCTTCGTAAATTTTGAAAAAACTTTTGAAAACATTATCATGAGTTACAATCAAACAGGGAAAAAAATGTCTTCTCAACTACAAAAGAGCACGGGGAAAAGAACCACCAAAACCAACAAAAACGAAGTATCAGGTTAGTATAGATGAATACATTTTAGGGTTTAAAAAGCAGAGCATAAATATTCCTGAATATCATTTGTAGGGTTATAAATTTGCATATGAAACTAAGGATTAATATATAATTTGGTCCCTGAACTTTCCCAATTCTCCTAATTTGGTCTAAGATGTTTCACCTTTCCTACCTTGGTCATTGAACTCACCTTTTGCTGCCTTATTAGTCCTTCGTGCCATTAATTCAAACAAAACTGTTAAAATTTTCTTAAAAAGACAAAATTGCCCTCAACTAAGTCTAAGTGGAATGCCTAGGTGGAATAAATTTTGATGGGAAGAGATAATAATTTTTTCCTATATATTATTTATCTCTTCCCCTCTCTTTCTCTCTCTTTCACACACACACACACACACAAAGTCTTTCTCTGTCCTTACTTTTCACTCTCCAGCTCTGCAATCCTCAAATCCCCCTCTCTCTCTCTCTCTCTCTCTCTCTCTCTCTCTCTCTTTCAATCTCTCCTCCCCCCTCCCCTGTATCTCTCCAAAATACAAAAAATGTTTGAGGAGTCTGTAGCTATATCATCGATCTGGGAATCCATGCACAGGTGGTTCACTTCCACAGTGCTCTGTCCTCCTCAACCTCATGATAGGCACCATTCTTTTCACCTCCAACTTAGCCAACCACAACCAGCAAGTCCACAAGCCTCAAAATGAATCCCGAACAACAACATCAACAGCAACAACAATAGCAACAACCCAAACTTGAAACTCGCTAGATCCCCCTCTGTTCTTTAAAAATCAAATCCATAAACTTATATCCTTATAGATCCCAAAAATCCTCTTCCACCCCCAATTTCAAACAAAACCAAGATTTCTCACTCGACCAAACCCTAGAAATAGTCGCCACCCAATACGTTTTCAACCAAGGTCTTGAACATCAACCCCCTAATTCACTCACCCATTTTGCTTTCGACCAAACCCATCATTAAGAAACCCCAAATTCACTGACCCATTTTGCTTTTGACCAAACCCATCATCACGAAACCCCAACTACAAACACCCATTTCACTTCGGATATAATTAACAACGAAACATAACTAAGAGTTGAAGTCCAAGAGCGTATAATCACGAGAAGTGTCCACAATTTGATGAAATGAGCAAATGGGTATCTTTAAGAATCACTAGTAATTAAGTATAGCTAGAAAAAATTCACATCATCATAATGTAAGTCCAATTGTACAATATTCCTACAAAAGCACCCAAATTGAGCAAAATAAAATGAAGAAAAAGGGTATCCTGAAAAATCAGTAAAAAGAACATCATGGAACAACGAATTAACCTTAGCAACATCGAGAAGGTTAACAATGATCGCCGAAATTAGCAGCACCGGGGGCAGAAAATGCCCTCTCCAGAAACCCCAATTTGAAATCCAACACAGTTTTGGTTTGAACTGAAGACTCATCTCCTCCACCGTCTTTGAACATGGTTCCGTCAAATTCAACTCTTGATGATGAGGATGATGCTGCAGCAGTCATCCATGAAGGCAAACCTTGCCTTGACGAGCTCACCATTTAAACAAAAATTACAAGATTTGAGTCTTTTTTTGGTTTGAGGAGAGGGGGGATTTAAGGATTGCAGAGCTGGAGAGTGGAGTGAGAATGGAAAAGTAATGACAGAGAAAGACTTTTTGTGTATATGTGTGTGTGTGTGTGTGTGTTTGTGTGTGTGAAAGAGAGAGAAAGAGAGGGAAAGAGATAAATAATATATAGGGAAAAATTATTATCTCTTCCCGACAAAATTTATTCCACCTAGGCATTCTAGCAATTTCATCTTTTCAAGAAAATTTTAACGGTTCTATTTGACTTAACGATACGAAGAACTAATAAGGCAACAAAAGGTGAGTTCAAGGACCAAGGTAGGAAAGGTGAAACATCTTAGACCAAATTAGGAGAATTTGGAAAGTTCGGAGACCAAATTATATATTAATCCTAAAACTAAATATAAAACACCGTTTGTAGGGTTTTTTCATCACGATAGACAAATTTTATGCATCATATTGCAAAATTTTGTTGTTTTTTATGCATCACAATGCATTATTTTGATGAATCGCGTTCACTGAAAACGTTAAAAACACCGTTTTGTTTTGGGTTCAAAATTTCTGCGTCGCAATAAAAAATATTGTGCGTCCTAATGCACATTGTCCATTACGATGCATAAAAAGTATTTAATTACGATGAACAATCGATGTATATATTATCCATCACGATGCACAAAATTTATAAGTATAGTAATACTTAACGATGCACAAAATTATACTTGACGATACACAAAATTATACTTGATGATGCACATTTCTTACACAATTTCACAAAATTACATTGATAATGCACATTCTATACTTGACGATGCTCAATCGAATCAAACAAATATACTTGTTATGCAAGTGTGAGGAATAAAACAGTATACAGGTCAAGTATGTAGTCCCTAATTGACCAAATACAAAGTATTAATTTCAGGGAAGACCATATATATAACGATGTTAAAAAAGACACCCTTCTGTTACATAATAGAAAGCATCAGTGGCGAAAACATACACCGCGGTCAATCTAAGAAGGATGATGCAATAATAAGGTGTTTTTCCAAGTGCTACATTAAAGGACTTGGGTCCCTCCAAATCGCTGGACAAATACTAAAGCTTAGGACAAAAGCTGCCAAGCTTATATTTGGAATACAGGACGGTGCGGAGGAAATCAACTTCTCCTTCTACAAATTGGAGCGCACCAATCCCCTTAAAAGGTGCTTCCCTGAGAAGATATCTAAACAAACAAAAGACATCAGCCTCAAGCCAAAAATGATCCTTGATAAAATCAAGGAGAGGACAGACATTGTCCAACAAATCGATATCAATTGCGTGGCATCGTTGACGACACTGCTTGTCCTCGTGACATTCCTGGTGGCAACCAAGACCTTCTATATACCTTGGGTGTACACGTACCTTGTCTCTGACATTAACAAAATATCAAACTACAATTGGTCAAAATATGTAGTTGGTACACTACTAGAAACACACGTATTAGTGACAGAAATATTTGCGACGAATTAGAGACGGAAGAACAAAATCAGCGACGAAAATCATAGCTATAGTAGCGGGCTTTTAAATTAAAGACGAAAAATCCTTCCGTCGCCAATTAAAGGAATATTCGAAGAATATTCTTTTTTTCGGTAGCTAAAAACTGCGGGAACATTAGAGACAGAGCTTTCATCGTTGATTAATTGCTCTGTGGCTAATTAGCGACAGATCTTCCGTCGCGAATTACAATTCTTCCTTATAAATGTCAATAAGATCGAGTTTGATCGGTTGCTAGGAAGGGTCTCTTAAGAATAATCAGGAGTTCACGATCCTTAGCTGAACGACCAAGAAATGAGTTACATATAATACTCTATTAAATTAGACATGTTGCAAGCAAGGAAGAATGGACCAAGCATGACTTGCTCGCGCCCGACAATCAAGAGTTCTTAACATCCCATTCATCTTATAAGGTTCGCATGTTCCTTACGTCCTGCAAGTCTCGCAAGTCCCCAACGTCCCGCAAGTCTCCAAAGGCTCCTCTTTATCATACACTTCCACGTTAATGTTATATAATCAATGACGGATTAAATGAATCATTCGTTAGCTAGACGTTACGGTTTCATTCTCTTAATGACACAATGACGAACACTTTATGACACCATGATGACAAGAAATAATGGCTGGCAACCCTCTCCACCTATAAATACTTCACTTGGTAAGACAATGGACTCTAGGCTCTATTGATCACATGCAAGCTCTCTAGTACTTTGCACTCTCTCTTACTCTCAAACACTAACTTCCAGAACTATTCCTATGACGGTCCAAGACCTCCGAGAACTCTATTAATAACCGAGACTTACTCTCACGCCGGAGGGTTTAAGTCGGGACAATCCCGAACTTCACTCACGGCATTTGTTAATCTTTGACTGGTTACTTCAATCCTAAGCCAGATATCTAAGACGTACGTATCTACACATTTATAACTCTGACAAGATCACCGTACTTTGGCGTGATCATCAGCCATGCCAAGAAGTATATATAAGCTCCACTTGGGGAATCAATTTCTCTAACTTCACAAGCACATTTTCAATTATTCCTCTTGAATAAGTCAAAGATTGTTCATCCAATTATAAAGTCACAAATGCAATGTGTTTCTTCCTATCCCAACTTGTGAAAGGAAAAAAGAGCCATGAGGTTGATGCTTCTCCTAGATCTAACAAAGCTTTCCAAAATGATTGATTGCCAATAGTACACTAGATAGTGAAGCTTCCTAGATCTTTTAACTTGGTTAAAACAATGGTTTTATTGAACGAGATCCAATCAAAAGGGGATAGAGACATGTATATTTATCAAGGAGAGAAGGGCCATATGCAATTTTCTTGTCCAAAATTTGATTTGGTGAAGATTTGAGGAGCTAGTGAAAATCGAAAGGAAAAATGGTTAACGAAGATGATGTAATATAGTTCACAACGATAGTGGTGACTTCTTATTGATAGAGATAGCAATTGTTGTTAATTTGGCTAAAGATATTAATCGGGATAGATGTTAGATTCCGCTACTTTCATACATGTTTGCAAGGAACAAGCTATATTTGACATGTTGCACACAGTGAGACAACTTTAGGAAAGCACAGTAGAAACAAGGCGAAGATGAAGATTCAACATATTCATTGGAATTGTACGTTTCAAGCTTCATGATGACACTATGAAGATCACTTTGAATTGGAAGTATGTTCCTGCTACTGCTAATCTATAATGTGATTTTGGATTATTAATGTCCGATGGTACTATTATGTTAGAAGAAAAGAAAGTGCCAAGTGTACAAGGAAAAGTGCTTCATTCTTCCAGGGAGGAAAGGCATAAGGAATCTTTGCTACTTGGAGGGGCAATCTCTGCTAGGGAGAACATAATGCGACACGAAGAAGGAGACAAAAAGAAAAGATGGAATTTCTCATACATTGATGAAATTTTACGAAATTTGGGTGAAGCGAAAATTTGTTAGGTTTTGACTCATATTCACTTATCCCACATTGATATTGAACGGGAAAGCTGAGTGTGTCTCCCCCGGCCCTTTATGAACAGGCTTCACTAGTTTGTGTTATTTTAAACGTGAGTAAGCATAGTTGTCCAATATACCGAGAAATTTGTATGCTATTATGAAAGAGAGGGTATTTAAGAGTGTTGAGAGAGAGAGAGAGAGAGAGAGAGAGAGAGAGAGTGTGTGTGTGTATGTGTGTGTGTGCTTTCATTCTTGTAAAATCGAGAGAGAGAGAGAGAGAGAGAGAGAGAGAGAGAGTGTGTGTGTGTGTGTGTGTGTTTGCCTTCATTCTTGTAAAATCGAGAGAGAGTGTGTATGCGTGTGTGTCTTCATTCTCGTAATATCAAGAAAAAATTGTAAATTATTTATAGTGGAATAGGCGTAAAGTCGAACCACAAAATATAGGTTTATTGTGGTCTTTGCTTTGTATGTGGTGTGCATATTTAGCTTTATTAATTGTTATTTTTCAATTTGGTATTCGATTCTAATAATTTGATGATTGAGTTATAAAGAAGAAAAGATGCTTTCTAATTTACAGAGAATATAAAGGATGTAACCAAATAGAAGGGGACTACTATTAGCACTCGAACTTTTAATTATGATACTTTATCAATGCTTTATTTTGTTTATGCTAAATACTTTCTCCATTCTATACAAATAGTCCACTATATTATTTTAAGATGTTTTACTTAAATAGTCCACTTTAAAAAAGTATTTCTACAATCTCCATAAAATTTTCAACTTTACCCTCTACATGTGGTGCAAACATATTAACTATGCTAAAATATTTTTGTAATTATGACCAACTTCAATACTATTTATATATTTCTTAATTATTAGACTTTTCAAACGTGGACTATTTGGGTGAAACAAAGGGAGTATATTTGATGTACCTTAGTACAAATACAGAATTGAGCTTTGGATTGCTAATAATGATTCCACAAATAAAACAAGCAACTAAACTATGGTTGTTGGTGGGCCAATTGGGTACCGATTAAAGGGGAGCGGAACCTCTCAATTTCGGGTTTCTATCCATTTCCTCCTATCCATTTGCTCCATCCAAGGGTGAAAAATGCGTCAACACATTCATTAGGTTGTTCAAATGGTGAAAAAATTAGCAACGTTTTGAAACATGCTGATCCGATAAAAATGTTGAAAAATCATTAGGTTTACAAGTTAAAAAAGTGATGATGCCGAAAAAATCAGGGGCACCGGGGGTGTCGAATAGATCATCGCTAAGTCGCGGATGTAGGATATCTGGCATGTATTTGTCTGTAAAAGAGACACTGTGAGAGGGGCGGGGAGGGTCCCCACCAAAGCCCTCCGGTGTAATAATCAGTATATCAGCCACTAGAGAATATTGATTAGAATACGTATTTCCTGTATAAAGAGTGGCCTACCTTGGCTTGGTATAGGAGAGAGTATATATAGCCCTGAGTAGACTGGGCCTCTATTCCTTTCGGGCCCATTTGCTGGGGTGAGGCCCATACAATCTAGCTGGTCCAGAATATGCACATCAGAAATCCCCCCACTCCTTATTCCTCGAAATTCATCTTGAGGGTGAGGAGTACTATTTGCTCGTGTTCACCTCGGATCTGCCGAGCTCCATCCACTCAACCTAGGAGCGTAACAATATATAAGCTTTAAAATTAACTAAGTCATGAGCTCGACCTGCGAGCAGTCAAATGACCTCAAACATTAATTAAAGAATCAACTCGATCAGGGAGGGTAACAATATATAAGCCTTAAAAGTAACTAAGTCATGAGCTCGACCTGCAAGCAGTCAAATGACCTCAAACATTAATCAAGGAATCAACTCGACCTGGGAGCGTAATAATATATAAGCATTAAAATTAATTAAGCTATGAGCTCGACCTACGAGCAGTCAAATGAACTCAAGCATTAATTTAAGGAATCCACTCGACCGACGAGCATAACAATAAACCTTAAAATTAACTAAGTCATGAGCTCGACCTGCGAGCAATCAGATGACTTCAAACATTAATCAAGGAATCAACTCGACCGCGAGTAACACTATAGTGGGAGGACAAGATCTACACAGCCGCGAGCTACACTCAAGCTGGGAGGATAAAATATGCTTAGCCGCGAGCTACACTCGAGCGGGAGGATAAGATCTAAACAGCCGCTAGCTACGCTCAAGTGGGGAGGATGTAATCTACTCAGCTGCGAGCTACGCTCGAGTGGGGAGGATAAAATCTGCTCAGCCGCGAGCTACGCCTAAGCAGGGAGGATAAAATCTACTCAACCGCGAGCTACGCTCGAGCGGGGAGGATTAAATCTACTCAACTGCGAGCTACGCTCGAGCGGGGAGGATAAAATCTACTCAGCCACGAGCTACGCCCAAGCGGGGAGGATAAAATCTACTCAACCGCGAGCTACGCCCGAGCGGGGAGGATAAAATCTACTCAGCCGTGAGCTACGCCCGAGCGGGAATGATAAAATCTACTTAGTCGTGAGCTAAACCAGAGTAGGGAGGATAGAATCTACTTAGCCGCGAGCTACGCTGGAACGGGGAAGATAAAATCTACTCAGTCGCGAGCTACGCCCGAGCGGGGAGGATAAAATCTACTCAGCCACGAGCTACGCTCGAGCAAGGAGGATAAAATCTACTCAGCCGTGAGCTACGCTAGAGCGAGGAGGATAAAATCTACTCAGTCAGCTCAAGCGGGGAGGATAAAATCTACTCGACCGCGAGCTACGCTCGAGCAGAGAGGATAAAATCTATTGATCAGCCGCGAGCTATGCTCGAGCGAGGAGGATCTAACCTACTCAACCGCTCTTGTCGGATAGTGGAAGAGTCCATTTGTAACTGTTCAGTAAGTAAGGGACCAACTCGTAACTTCTTGGCAGTTAATGGACTAAGTCATAACTGCTCTGTGATGTAGGGGACCAAGTTGTAATTATGCAACAATACATGGGTCACGCTGTCATTGCCAATAGTAGAGGGACCAAGCTGAAACAGTTCTACATTTAAGGGGCCAAAGTGTCACACCCCAATTCAAGCATCCAAACCGAGCCTAAATCTGGGCATGAATCCACAATACACAATCATAATAATCATTTGTTTAACACATCCTTATAATTAACACCGAAACATGGCAACACGCCATTCAATTTCATAACTAGAGAGGATACAACTGTATTTAAAAAACTTCTTTAACTTACATACAATCCCAATTTAAAAGGCATCCAGCCCTTATATACAATGTCAATGATACATAACAGAACAATAAAACCATTACCCTCTCATATATACAAATCAAACTAGTCCAACAATAAAGTCAACTATCTGTTATTGAACCACCAGGCCTACAGCCTCAATAGTGTGACTCCATCTTTCACCGCTTCGATCTAAGGAAAACATTAGTGAAAGGGTGAGTCACCTATGACTCAGTAAGATTTCACTAAACTTATACATGCTATGCATGTATGCAACAGTAACTGGATGCTAACACAAGTAGCATGTAATCAGCATAAGTTATAACCAAGTAAGTCACAAGTATTCAATATAATCAATGATCAACCATGTCCCATTACCAGTGTAAGAAGGATCACGACTACCAACTGTCCCATACCAGTTGGAAATAATGACCAACCTACAAAGTAATGAGCTAACAACAGTTCATATCACGTATTTAACACGTAAAGATCACATATGACAGGATATAAGATTCGAGGTACAACTCCGATTCACCGGTTCCCCTTATACACCATTCAGCTTTGAAGTTCATATCAAGTCATTGTAACCATGTAATTCGTATATCAAATATTCCATGGAACAAGTCAACATGCCCCAAGTCCCTACAACCTTGGCATCCATGTGACAACACCACTCATGTCCAACATCTATGTGGTGTACCCTATTTTTGGCCGAAAATAGGGAGACAGGACGGATTAAGGTCGCCACAACCCGACTGTCACTGCACTCCGCCCCATGACAATCGGTAGTCAACCGAAACCCCCTAAAAGTTAGTATTCGAATGTGCACATCCAGTTAGTCAAGTTCACATTCACATTTCATTCCATATTCGGTTACAAATTCGGCATTTCGGTTATCCTCCAAGGATCAATTTGAGTTCTATATTCACAAATTAACATATTAAACACTTTAACCATCTTAAATCACACAATAACAAGTCATAAACCCTAAATCTCAGCCATCTTATATACTTTGTTTAAGTCAAAGGCTCATATGAATACTAATACCCTTTAACAACACATACCCATGATCAAATTCACATATTAAAACAATTCACATGGCTGAAATCTTAAAATTTTAGCACAACAACATCTCTACATGGATTATAATCAAGAATAATCACATAAACACCAAACATGGATAAGTAAGAGGTCCCTTACCAAAATAGAGTATTAAACCCTTGGTTCTCTACTGAAATCCAGTGTTTAAGACAGCCAAGACTCACTTTGTTCAACCCCTAAGTGCTTCCATGGAAGAAGAAACAAAATCCCTAGCAAGAAACCCTACAAACCCTAGCTCAATATGATGAATTTTGGGATGTTTTGAGAGGGAAAATGGAGTGTTTTTGTGTGTTCTAAACCTGGGATTTGATTCTTACCTGAATACCCACGTCCTAGGCCAGATTAGGGAGAGTTTAGGAGGAGGTGGCATCACCAAAAACTTCCAAAATTGAGCTGGCATAAATCTGTCCCGCCCAGGCGCGCTAGGGCGCAGCTAGCGCGCACTGTTCATCAGCCTGCGCAATTTTTTAGTTTTGTCCCGTTTTCTCGATTCGATCGCTCGTACACCCCTAGGTATGATTGTACAACACTTATAACACATCAAAGGATGTCCCCAAGGGTTCGATATCAATCTTGGATCAATTTAAAGTCACGAGAAAGTTCACGAAACCGAACACAATTTCAACAACTTTTCCGTTTTGTAACTTCAAGTTAACACAACGTATACTACTTTTTCAAAGTCCGATTTAACAACATGAGACCTCTATAACATCATGTATATCTAGGTATAAAGTATCATGATTCATCTCCTCAGTTTTGGTTCAGTTAACGCTACGAAACAATGTAAGAAAGTAAAGCACCGAAACATGAAATCATAAGATTACGATTGATCAAATCGATATCATGAACCACAATAACCAAATTAACAATGCATGCAAATAATCATATGATTAACATGCTAATAATATACTCGGTTATTACAAAAAGTGTAATTATTTAGTAATTAATGGACTACAATTATAACTACTAGTAATAGAGGGAGTCCTTTGTAACTGCTCGATAATTACGGCCCAAGTATGTAACTGCCCAATAGTAACGGGACCGTTTTATAACTAACCAGCAATTAAGGCATCGTCTTTGACTCTTTGTAACTACAGACGTCCCACGCCTTTGCAACTGACCGTAATGGAAATGTGGAACGTTCTATCTTGTAAACGCTCTGTCTCCCGGTCTTCTTCTTCCATGGCGGCTGATTAAACCTAGTAACCATTCGGTTTCGCCATCATTTGGTTGGTTCTAACAATTTCGGCAGCCTTAAGTAACGCGTGGGGAAGTGTGTGACCTCGGATCATGCGTGAGACTCATTCGCCGGCGAGTGAGGGCGTATAGCGGTCGTTGCTGGTGGCAGTGTGAACGGGCGAGTGGAGGCTCCGTTGGTAGCATTGTTTTCTTCACCGACGTCACTTGGAGAGGGCGTATACGGCTGTGGTGCTTTTCAGTTGCTCTGTGGCTCCTCTCTTTGGCCAGTTCATCCAAGTACAAGTCAGGCGGCCTCTCGCACAACTTTTTTTAAAACTGTTTGACTTTTACGCTTTAGGAGATTTGTGATTTATGTGCTGTTTGTTGCTTGGAAATTGTCTCTTTTAGAGTGTACTGCCAGTTGACGAAATAGGAGTGGGGCTCTGTTTACCGAGTCGGTGGCTCGTGCTCAGCAACTGCTCGATGAAATACCGCAACGAAATGTGATTACTTGGAACTCTCTTCTGTGCTCTTCTTCGTTGCCCACTTTGCTCGAAAATTCTGCCATGGTGCTACATTGGGGGTAAATCTGGGTATGTATAGAAACAGCTCAAAGCATTAACATGTGCCTGCTGCCGCGCATGGTGATCTTGCCCGTGCTGTTTGGGCGTGTTGTTTTATTGCTCCAGTTTTCTCCCTTGTAATGATGACCCTTACAATTGGTTGGCTATGGAATCCAACTGAAGAAGGCATTCCCTCGTTTTTTATTGTGGTCGAGATGGGTTGAACATCGATGCCCGCCAAGTGCTTGCTAAAATGCCCAGCTGAAAGTATATGTTTACAGTGTTAGTTTTCTGTTTCGTGCTTACCGAGATGGAATCCTCTATCAGACATCGAAGGCGGGTCCACGAGCGACCTTGCTGCAATCTATTTGAGTTTGTACGAAAGCTGTCCACCTCCACTTTCTTGTCAATGGCCTCATGTAGAACAAAATACATTCCCACCAAACTATTAGTTCAGTACTTGTTAAAACAAGCATTAACCAACATAATCGGAACCTTCTCTTGTTTGTCGTTGTCAAGAGATATGTATGAAACTGGGTTTTACAATTAGTAAACAACGTTTTCAGGCAACGGAACCAATTGATGATGCCGAAAAAATCAGGGGCACCGGGGGTGTCAAATGGATCATCGCCATGTCGCGGATGTAGGATATCTAACATGTATTTGTCTGCAAAAAAGATATCGTGAGAGGGGCAGGGAGGGTCCCTGCCAAAGCCCTCCGGCGTGATAATCAGTATATCGGCCACTAGAGAATATCGATTAGAATACGTATTCCCTCTATAAAGAGTGGCCTACCTTGGCTTGGTATAATAGAGAGTATATATAGCCCTGAGTGGACCAGACCTCTATTCCTTTCAGGCCCATTTACTGGGGTGAGGCTCATACAATTTAGCTGATCCAGAATATGCACATCAAAAAGGTTACTGATTTTTCAACCACTGGATAAACCTCATTAATGTGTTACCACATTTTTCACCCTTGAATAGAGGAATGGAGGAAATAGAGAAAAATCTCAAATAAAAGGTTCGGCTCTCCTCATTAAGAGACCAATAGGGTATGACATTACTCTTTCTATGATAGGGTATGATATTACTTTTCATAATCACATTTTTTTTTCATCAAAATTTTTATTTTTATTTTTTCAGTATACGATGGGACATATCATTAATATTAGAAAATTTAACAAGAGGAAGTAATCTATTATACATGCTTTAATCTAGATTCTTAACGGCTAACCATCTAAAATTAATCCAGCCAAAGGTTTACCCACAATGATAAACTTAGGACAAAAGTTAAGTAACGAAAAAAGTTGATGTGTTTTAGGTGTTAGAATAAGTAAAATACCCATGTGTGTGTGTGTGTGAGAGAGAGAGAGAGAGAGAGAGAGAGAGAGAGAGTTTGCTAAGAAGTAATGATGTATTGGAAATAAACCCAAGAGAGAGAGAGAGTTTGCTGAGAAGTAATGATGTATAGGAAATAAACCCAAGAAGGGCTTTGCATAAATCATAAATCAACTTTGCAAGGCCAGGCTCCAGGCCCAATGGGACCTATACAACAGCCACAGGCTCAAGCAAGAAACTTTTATCAAAATCAAACATGCTAGCCAACTCATTACACAATCACATTCACACTAAAAATCCCGATTACAAACAACTAGTAGGATGCTCTAAACCAGAACTTGTTCCTCCTGCATTAAGGCACGACGATTGAGCTTGCTGATTCATATAACTTAAATTCACATCTTGTAATCTTATCCCACTGCACGGATGTTGTTTACTACAAGCAAATTTCACCGCAACTTGAGTCGCTGATGTCCCGTGTATGTCTTGATAAGTAACTCCGCTTATTTTCACACCCGAAACCTGTCGAGTTCAAATACATTGACAAATTAATTTAGCCAAGATTGGTATTACTATTACATTATCTAAAAGGGTTCATTTCATCACATTTTTAGCAATTAGGGATTAAATGTTCTAGTTTTGTTTCAATTTTAGGATCTACCATAACAAAAGAAATGATTTAGGCATTAAGTTGGTCATTTTGGAATTAATAATGATACCATAGGTGGTTAGTTGTAAATTTCTTATTTAAGGGGCTGAACTGAGTTTCCAGTTAAAGTTGAGGACGATGCACAAAAAACATTTTTAACCTCTGAAATAAGAAAAATTACACTTGCCCACTTTAGTATTATATCTATTGATTAATTGTGAAATGACTAACTTAACAACTAAATTCTAACTTCTTTTACGATAGACCCTCCAATTAAATACTAATTGAAATGTTGGACTCAAAATTGCTAAAATTGAAACTAAAAATTTTAAAATACAAAAATGTAGCAACATTAGACCCTAAAATGCAATTAACTCTATCCAAAAAGAGCCTTATGCATTGGCTCTAAAATGTAACAAATTTTCGAGTCTATAGCCAACATTTTTCTTTTTATCGTAGAAAATAAAATTGTAATATTTGAAAACTATAAATAAGGTATTATAAAAATTCGTTTGGTCGTGCGTTTTGACAAAAATGCAGGGATAAAACACAGCTTATTTGCAAAAATTATGTTTCAGTGATGCAGCAGAAAAAAACTGCATTTTAAAACGCTGGAATTTTCAGCTTTTTTTCCAAAACACAGGTTTTAAAACCCTGATAGGAAAAAAAAAAAACTGCGTTTTGAGGCATATCTCAAACGCGGTTATAAGAAAAAAACTACGTTTTGAAAAATCAATGTGTTTTAAAAACGCTGCATTTTTAAAACACTCTATTTTGAAAACGCTGCATTTTTAAAACCCTTCGTTTTAAAAACGGTGCACCAAAAGGATTCTAAATTATATTTTTCACAATCTAGTTCTTAAAAGAATTTGTGTTTACCTGACCGGGGCAATTTCTCTTGTCAGGGCAGTATTGTTGGTCAACGATGATAGGATTTTGAACGTTAACCATCGCCAAATGTTGAAAAAGGACATTCCTAACGAATCCGTTGCTTGGCCTCGCCCATGTCTTGATCCTAACGCCGTTTTGGGTACCCGTAAATGTCACCGTTTTAACCGTCACATTTTGTACTCCAGCCTCATTCACATCCCAGCCTAGGCTTCCAATGCTGCCCATATATTAGAGAAGCAAAACATATGTATCTATCAGGATTTTTTTATATTTACAAAAATAACATAACAACAGAATGTATATATACATTTGGAGTAATGATATGTGTACTTAAAGTGTGCACCAAAATTATACTTGACATCTTCTAATTAATTAAATAATTTGTGAGTCCTACCACCTAAAAGTCTCTGACCAACCAAAAGATGTCAAGTGTAATTTTGGTGCACATTTGGCACACTTTAGGTGCACATAACATTTCTCATAGATTTGATGTTCATCAAACACTATAGGATTGTACAATACACTATTGATATACGAGTAAGTTGTATTGTACAATATCTTGAAGCATGTTGCCAATTAAAAAAATCTGGCTTACAATATTCTTTTGTTAATTTTCAATATTAGGAAATTATCTACTATGAGAAACAATACCATTACATTGGGGAGTGTTTGAAGTATTACTTACTCCCTCCGTTCCAGGCAAAGAGTTTACTTTTGACTTTTTTTGGTCAACTAAGCTAAAGTTTGACCAATAATTAACATAAATCTAGTGATTTTTACAAAGTTATTAAAGTTGTAATCCATAGTATTATTAAAATAGTTTTTAATTAATGTAATTTTATTACTTAAAACATAAGTAAAGTATGTAAATTTTTTATTTGATTTAGTCTTATGTTAACTTCTATAAAAAGAAAGTGGACTCTTTATCTGGAACGGAGGGAATATAGATAATCTTCTAGTATAAATAATTAAAAAGTATCAAAGGCTATTCTCACTATAATAATTACTTATTCACTACATTAAGTAATAACTATTTTAAAGTAGTGTATGTTATGACAAAAGTACCCTTAAATAGTCACACTATAATAGACAATATACTTTTCAAATTACCTTTACTTTACTTTTCTTTCAATTTAAAGGTAGCTTTTTACTTTTCTTCATGTTTCTATGTGTAATTAAACTTAATAGGATAATTTTTTTTCCTTATTTTCCAGTAAAATAATCATATATGTTTGTACATAGTTACAAATATTTTCTGTTAAAGTTTTTCGTATTGCATTTAAATTTTATTGGCATTTATCAAATTATCTTTCACAACTATCTTTTTTTCTTTAATATACTCGATGAATGTATTTTTATTTTCTTTTCATACTTACATGCATGACAATATTTTCTAGGCATGAAGTTTTATTACTAAAATAAAATCTTCGTTAAACTTTATTTTCATTCATGTTACTTTTAGTTTATGTAATTAATGACATGAACAATAGAGAGGGTATTTTCGTCTATATGAGCTTAATCTAGGTAAATGTCGTGGATAAGAAATTATTGTAGTGAAAATAAAATTTCGTTTGAAAAAATTAAATTCAAAATTATACTAACCTAATTCCATGACCAGGTCCACATGAGCCATTTTCTATCCATAAGTTGGTGGTTCCGGGACCAGCGGAGACACAATCATCGCCGGTAGCAATTCGAGAGTTCAAGATGGTGATACCGGATGATGATTCAACGTGAATGCCGTCAGTGTTCGGGCTGTTGCCGGAGGCCATTATTTTCATTCCTAGTAGCTTTGCATTTTGGCAACCGTCGATTACAATGTGGAACATTTGACTGTTTAACAACGTTAATCCGTTCACAACGATGTTGTTCGAATGGTAAAAGGCCAATGTCTGCACAATATAACATTTCAACATTAAATTAAAACACAAACTACATATTTAATTTCCGTACTCTTAAACATGAACATGAGAGCACATTGCACTAGCTTATTTTTTCGATTATATAATTCCGCAAAGATTGACTTTTAATTTTCAATTTTTCATTCGGTTGTTTTGTTTTAATATAACTAGTTAATATATTTATATGGATAAATTACAGATAATCTCCTCAACACCAAAAGAGCTTTATGGTAAAAAAAAAAAATAATAATATCAAATGATGGTCACGTGAGTCTCAGGTGGACACTTTATGTTAACTCAAACGACAGTGCCTAAACAGAAGGTACTATTACATAAATGTGATAATTGATGGGGGTACATTGCTTCAAATGGTAGTTGAGGGAGATAATTCAAACCTAACATATAGTTGAAGGGGGTTATCTGTAACTTACCTTCTTTTTTTCAAAAACAAAAACAAATAAACAAACAAACGACCCATTAGTCTTGTGATGCATCACAATTGAACTTTTTTATTTTTTGACCCCAAAGCAAAAAAGTGCACCAGACCGTCTTTTATAAGTTTTTATTTGATGTGTTTAATAACATACGCTAGCTAATTAATGAAAAGTTATTCGATGAAATGGTTACATTATGTTTTTTGTGATGTGGTACTTAAGGTTGGTGGCGTAAAGTGTTCCATAATCTCCTTAATCTAAAAGTTTTGGTTTATTTTAATTCCAAGATGTTACTCCCTTCGTCCTGAAATTATTGTCCTGTTTGACTTTTTTTGGTCAAACAGGACATTTTTCAAACGCAAATTTGACGTATATTTTTTTACTTTTTTCAAGTACTACGAATCACATGTTTTATAATTTTGAAAAAAGTAAAAAAATATACGTCAAATTTGCGTTTGAAAAATGTCTTGTTTGACCAAAAAAAGTCAAACAGGACAATAATTTCAAGCCGGAGGGAGTATTATATATCAAAAGATGAGTTAAACATTTTATATATTAGAATAATGATATGGTGTAACAGTCGATTAGTTGGAAAAATAGAAAAGTGAGTAAGTTGCAATGAGGAATTAGCAACTGCCAATCCACTAGTCTAAAATAAAGTGAGATTTGGATACCAAGAAAATGAAGGAAAAATGCGGGAGCGCTAATTTAAGGGCAGTTTTGTCATTGGACATACCGTTGCTCCACTGGGGCAGTTTTTGCCGGAGAGTTTGCAAGACCAAAGACGATCACCTTGACCATCAAGGGTACCACCGGAGATAGAAAGTCCGTTGACTCTCTCGAACTTAATCCAGTTACCGGAGTGCCCATTGACATTGTAATCGGAGGGGGCGACGATGGTACCATCAATCTGCATCTTAATGGCACTGTTCTTACAAGTTTGTCCCCAAAAGGAGGCGCTCCGTACAAGGAATCGCCCTTGGGGGACGTAGATTGTGGCTGGCTTTGATGATGCACAAGCTGAAGCCCATGCACTAAGGAAGGCTTTGCTCGAGTCTGTTTTGCCGTCCGATTTCGCTCCGAAATTTTTCACATTGTATGTGACCTTTGATGCTGATGATGACAATGAGCAAATGAAGATGACATGAGACAATAGAAAAACAAAACTCCGCATCTTCACTATGTGTGTCACAGTGTGTGTTAGCGAGAGAGAGAGAGAGAGAGAGAGAGAGAGAGAGAGAGAGAGAGAGAGAGAGAGAGTGAAGAGTGGGGAGTTGAGGGTGTATTGAGGTGAATTTTATAGGGTTCAAATTTACTATAGACCCGGTGGATAATCAAGAACATGGCCAAGCCAGCTTATATTATGCAAATTATCTTATGTTAAAGTTGATGTAGTAAACTAATATCTCTTTATCAAAAATAAGTATCACCTATGTATTAACAAAAATATTGAATGCAACCGTTATAAGTATGACGTAGTATTACAAACCAATCAAAATGCACCAAATTAAATCAGCAATCTTGTTGATGCGGTGGACAAGGTTGTTAATGCTGTGAACGTTGGTTTAATTAATTTGTCTATTGACTTTGAACGAGTTTTAGGAAAATGATTAATTTCATATAATTTTTCTTTAATACGTACCCTCAAAGTATTCATTAGTCGTATTAAATCAATACATCTCTCTTCTATTTTCATCTCACAGTTAATAAAGATGTTCCGAACAATTAACTCAAGAAATCTTTCTAAATATAAAAAGAGAACAGTTATTTTTGAACGACCCAAAATATAAAAAATATTTATTTTGGAACGAATGAAGTACCAAAATTTACAAGGGTTAACAAATTGTTTGTAGGGGCAAAAGCGGTAAAGAATTTTACTATGTCAAACGAAAATACAAATATAAACGATGTAGTCGCTGTACTCTCTCTCTCTCTATTCGGTACCGAAAACAAAAGAATGAACCCACATGGATACTTTTGCATGTCACCTGCTAGCAAAGTCCAATATCAAGCACCAAAAAGAATGTGACCGATCTGATTAAATCAATTCATATACTCCCTCAGTTATCAAATTATTGTTTTGTTTGACTCGATACACGGATTAAGATAGTTTTCATTAATGTTCATGTGCATGTAGTCAATAATTAAAGTACGAAAAAAAAGTAAGGTAAAATGGTAAAAGTATTATTCTAAAAAAAGTAAAATAATAATTTAGTGACGGAGGGAGTAACCGAAAGGAACTCAATGAGTTTAATATAGGATAGGTGATGTTCCATCATAGCTTTGTGCACCTCGCTTCTCAACCTACCTTTTCTTTGACAAAATTCATTAAAATAATAAAGGATCAATCCGCAATCCAATTCAAACTAATTTGCAAAAATCAGTATTGAATTGGATTGGTTTTGTTCACTTGTGGGTGGATTTTGGATGATAAAATCATAAATCTATAATATAATGTCTAGGTAAGAAAATACCCTCAAATCCGTCCATCTAACCCAATGTGCACCCCTATCGTGTACCTTTTTTTTTTTGATCAGCAAAAATAATTAATACTCCCTCCGTCCCTAAATTATTGTCTTCCTTTCCTTTTTCGTCTGTCCCAAAATAATTGTCTTGTTTGAAACTTTCCTTTTTAGAACATCACTTTTACTATTTTACCCTTACTTTTTCTTCCTATTTTAATTATAGACCACATACACATGGACATTAAAGGAAACAACACACTTTTTCAATATTATTCCAATATTAATAATCAAGTCAATTGAGTTTTCTTAATCCGTGTGCCGGGTCAACCCAGACAATAATTTAGGGACGGAGGGAGTATCAAAATTTGTTTGTGTATTTACAATCTAGTGAATCAAAAAAACCCAAGGATATAAAAAAATTCTTCAAATTTGGCACATTTTTCACGTTAATCATAATTCATAACCATAATAATACCGTAATGCATATTAACTAGATTTTGTGCTCGTATCTATGGTACGGTGTAAGTATGACATCAAATAAATGTGTGCCCACAGTTAATGTATGCTCGTAGTTTTGTACAGAATGAATACGACTAAGTGAAAAAAAATGAAATATTAATTCATTTATTTTTTAAGAAAATCAATAAAGAAATAATAAAATTGTTAAAAAAATGAATTTGAAATGTATAGCAACATTATTTTTTTGTTTTCTCAATAACAAAAACGTAATCTTCTTCCAAAGGTTTTTGCTTCACAACACTGTCTAGTTTAGCAACGCGAGATGCAATAAATTTATCTAGTACTTTCACCTACACATGAGACAAAAAAGATATCAGATACATTCATTGAATAATATTTTATACATAGTAAGCAATTATTAAAATATAAAAACAAAACGTACCTCTTCGTCTCTAAAACTCAAATCATCCCAAATATCATCATCCAATATTATAGGCATATATGGAGGTGGAAATCAAGATGTTGCAACTGTAGGGGGGAGGTGGAGTGCGGGTGATTTTGAATTGTTCTTATCCCAACTACCATAAAACACATTATTTTGTAATCAAAACAACCCACCTTGTGCTAAATAGGTAAAACCAATCACTTTTAGGACATACTCCCTCCGTTCCATCTAAAGAGTTTACGTTTGAAAATTTTAATTATTAAGAGATATATTAGTGTTATTGAAGTTTGTCATAATTACAAAAATATTTAAGCACAAACAAGATGATTACAACATAAGTGAAGGATAAAGATGAAATATTATAAAAAATTAGTATAGTGGACAATATACCTGAAACGAGGGGATATATTGTAAGAACAAACAATTGCAATTAGGACAAATATATAGGAACAAATTGTAGTAATACAAAATCAAAATAGACAAAAATTTAGGTAGTTTGACAAATTGTTAAAATATACGTAACTAGTTAAATACCCTTTAAAGTCGGCTTCTAGTACGGTCCAATCCCAAGCACCAAAAGAAGTTAAAACAATCTGCTTAATCAATTTGAGAAAATATTTAAGGGTTTTGGAGTATCATAACATGTTTACGTGGTGCATTACAGATTTAAATCTTCTATCTCATTCTCTGTTACACCCCATGTCCATTACATCCTAACCTTCATATGTTCTTGTAAAAATTATTAAAAAAAATCAATTAAAATAACAAAAATACGTGTAAAATTAGAATTTAATGGGACAAATATGTGACAAAGTGTGGTAAAAAATTTAAAATGGTACATCACAGCTAATAATGACATATTATAATGTCAAAATGGTATACATGTAAACTTTACTTTCTTAATCACTTAAATATTACTCCCTCCGTCCCTAAATTATTGTTTTCCTTTCCTTTTTCGTCCGTCCCAAAATAATTATCTTGTTTGAAATTTTCCTTTTTAGAACATCACTTTTTAGAACATACACATGGGCATTAAAGAAAACAACACACTTTTTCAATACTATTCCAATATTAATAATCAAGTCAATTGAATTTTCTTAATCCATATGTCAAGTCAACCCAAACAATAATTTAGGAACAAAAGGAGTATAATTTAACGTTATTGGTTGTGGTGCACCATATAGATACGTCCTTCTCGCAAATAAGTAGAGGTAATGTGTGAGGAAAATGATGTTTTTTCCCAAAGTTTACTAAGTGGGCTCCACGACAATCAAATAAGTAGAAAAAAGAGTTCAATTAGAGTTTAACACGTGTAAAGTCCTATTCTAACTCCATGCACCTCACTCCAATCATGCCACAAATCTACAACTTTGTTTGCACTGTGACACCTGCATAACAGCGGTTCTACTTCGAGTTAGTGGCCTCCCTCTTGGTGACGTAAATAGTAAAGGAATTGATTTTAGCCTTTTAGGGAATTGTTATTAACATCTTATTTTCGAACCTGAACTTTTATTCATGATTTAGTTATTATTTAATGAAATATATTTCACTTTAACGAGTATTATTACAAGATAAAATAAATACTAATATTTATAATAAAATCAATCAAGTATTGACTCAAAATCTTGTCTCAGAAAAGGGGTATAAATATTTGTTTTTTTGAACTTTTAATTTTGCTTTCCTACAGTGGATTTGACCTATTAATTAAAAAACAAGAAAATTAGAGGTAATACGGTGAAAATAACACTACAAAAAATTAACGCTTTTTCAAAATGTTCCTAAAAAAAAAAATAATGAACTCTTTTTAAGAACGAAAGTAGGATATCATTGTAGTGAATTTTGTACATTTGTGACAGTTAGTGTAAAAACTATAAACTCCCGTCCCATAAATATATTACTACTTGAAAAATCAAACTTTTATTTTATTTTTATGTTCTATATTTCTCAAAAATGCTATAAAGTTATACTTTAATATTGTTTTTCTATGGTTGATCAAGAAATATCATTTTTTTTTAAAGTAGTGAATAAAAATGAAAAAATAATAAGAAATTATAAAATTTTAAAATGGGACTTTTTTTTTTTTGAAAAAGAATAAAACCAAATACTATGTCTCGCAAAAAAGAATGTGAAAAGAAAAAAATAATTAAAAATTTTTTTTGGGGGGGGGGGGATGAGAGAGTAATTTATAGTGATTTATTGTATTACTCCATAATTTACTTTGATTTAATGTATTACTCCATAATTTACTGTAATTTGTTTGGTGAAACGAATTTGGAAGTTTAAATAACTTTAGACAATTTCAAGCACTAGATCAAGAAAGAAAACATTTCAAAGAAAATGTATTAATTAAAGAAATAAAATTAACAAATCTAATGGATGAAATACCTACTCTTTAATAATTTTTTTAGGATAAATTATAAATAATTCCCCTCAACTATGGGCCAAGTTCAAATTGCCCCCAACTACGTACCAATTGAAGCTATGCGCCCCCCTTAATTATAACATTTTCAATAATCTCACCTAATTCTATGCAGGTCATGCCGTTTGAGTTGACAAAAAATGCCCACTTGTAACACGCAAGACCATCTTTAGTTATTTTTTGACCATAATGTCATTTTCGTATTTTAATTGACTATTTCGTATATAAAGACTACAAAGAGAGTCTAATTAAGGGAAAGAAGGGTAAAATAATCAATTGAAACAACAAAATAATATTATGGCAAAAAAAAATATTAAAAAGTTGTCACTTGACTCTCAGGTGTGCATTTTCTATCACCTCAAACGTCATTACTTAAATAGAAGGTACGATTAATGAAAACGTTATAGCTGAGAGTCAAACCATAGTTAAGAGGAATTATCTGTAATTTACCTAAACATTTATTCACAAAAAATCAAGTTTGCGTTTACTATAGCTTATAAATACCAAACAAAAAACTGGATAATTCATGAACGAGATTCTCATTCCACGTTACCATTATTTCCTTGAGAACATGATTTTTCTTTTTCTTATGTTTAGATTTAAACATCCTCAGATTTTTTAGGAAAAAATTAAACATAAACATAAGAACACATGGGTGTTTACATTAGAAATGGGAAGTTAATGAAAATTTAAAAAAAAAAAAATCAAAAAGAATCATGGGGGGGTGTACGTGGTTGCTTACAATAGGGGCACATATAATATATATATATATATATATATATATATACACACACACACAATCTCTCTCCCTCCCTCCCACGATCATTCATTCCATTTCCAGGCCATGTTTTCGGGTGTCATGTTATGAGCATATTGTCTCTCTGTTGCTTTAAGGCCAAGATTAACGCCGTTCTTCCCTCCTTATTCTCCGCTTAAGCTACCGTACACACACACACACACAAACCCTTCCTCCTCTCTCTCTCTCTCTCTCTCTCTCTCTCTCTCTCTCTCTCTCGGATCTCTGATCCAAATGCACATGGGTGTTGATCGTCCATCCTCGTTCCAAAATAATCGTACATCCCGTTTCAAAATGAGTGTTTTTTTTTTTAATATTTTTTTAAAATTAAGAAATTTTATTTTGAGTAATGTTATGGGTACTTAAAGAGTACTAAATTTTTTATATCAAATAATATATCAGTTGATGTAGAGCCCGTTTGGTGTAGCGTTGTGAAAACGCAGTGTTTTAAAAATGCAGCGTTTCTAAAACGCAAATTATTTAAAATGCGACTTTTTTCTTTATAAATGCGTTTGAGATATTATGTCAAAAGCTTTTATTCTACGTTTTGGGAAAAACTAGGAATTCAGCGTTTTAAAATGCGCGTTTGAAATGTTTTCACATTGAAACGCTAAGTTAAGGAATAAGCTGCATTTTAACCCTGTGTTTTGGCCAAAACGCGCGAACAAACGGGCTCGTAGCAGGTGATGTGATGCACTAAGTATAATTTTTAATTTTGTTTTTTATGTGCCATATTGCAAAAATTTTGATATTCCTTAAGTATGTATAGTATTACTCTTTGATTTTTTTTTTGTCATTGTAGCTGGGGGTCGATGCATAGGGTGTTAGCGTAAAATTTATGTTTCATTAGTTTTCTTATCATTAGTTTTCTTAGTTAGTCCTTGCAATGGTGTTTGCGTCTTTTATTTTTTTTTTAGGCTATATAAGCTACATTTTTGTATTATAAAATTTAACGAGCAGTTTGGTAGTCAGGATTAAGACTGGATAGGATTAATAATCTGAATACTCAGATGTTTGTTACGCAATAGGCGGTCGGGACTAATAGCACGAGCTATTCAGATAAAGTCTTTATTCCCATGCTAATGATATCAAGGTTGAGGGTGATATTATTAGCACCATTAATAAAAATATATGTCTAATATTTTTAATTCTAAAATTACCCTCGATTTATAACTGCAGATTAGTAGTATGGGCGCTAAAAATACCAATATTAATAATATTTCTTATCTTTGTCCAACTAACGAATATGACCTAACTCTTTTATTATTATTACTGTATGAGATAGCCTCCTTTTCTATTCTCGGTAGGAGAGTAGAGCCACGGCACCCTCAAAGTTTAGAAATTGTTTTACCTTTTTCTCATGTAAATGTCCAATTATATAAATTAATTAGCTAGATGGCTATAAATGCACATCTGTACATCACACGTCAGTTTTCCATCCATTTTTTATGGGCGTTATAATTTATGTTTTTACTAGCGTAATAATTTATGTCTTTAGGCGAAAGTACTTAACTAAATTTAAGTTTGTTCACAGAGCAATAAAATTTAAGTTTTGCTTTTAATTTGCAAAGTACCCAACTATTAATTTGTTCCTCGAGTCGAGAATCAAGATCTCCTTCCCCACTCTAACCCTTATTTGCTCCTTATGGAGTACTGGCTATTGTTAGAATTACTGATCATGCGCCACAAACATCAATATTATTTGGTAGATGTGGATGACTGGAGACACTGATATGAAAAATTGCTAAATCGGCAATATCCTTTTTAATTCCTACTCTGAATAGAGAGATAAAAGAAGCAAGTTCATGAATTGAAATTAAAACTTGAGAAGAAATAGAGAGAGAGAGAGAGAGAGAGAGAGAGAGAGAGAGAGAGAGAGAGAGAGATCAACTGCTAGAATTTTAATGTTAAGAATGAGAGAGAGTTATGGAGTAGAGGAACCAAGGAATTCCAACGTTACGGAACTCTTCATATTTTTTTTCTTTTTTTCTTTTTTCTAAAGTTTTTTTTTTTATTTCAAACCTAATTACCTAAATAAGTTAAGTTTAATATTTGAGTCATTCTATTTTCTTAATGATAAAAATAGGGGCCATATTAGATTAATATTACAAATATCAAAGCTTTTTTTCTTAAAAGAGGCCCAATTCTTCACCTCAAAAAATAAAAAAGACGCCCAAAAAATTATATTGGTATATACAAATATTTCAAGTTACTCCCTCCGTCCCTAAATTATTGTCTTGTTTGACCCGGCACACAGATTAAGAAAAAATAATTGTCTTGATTATTAATATTGGTATAGTGTGTAGTTTCTTTTAATGCCCATGTACATGTGACCAATAATTAAAGCAGAAAGAAAAAGTAAGGGTAAAATGGTAAAAGTATTGTCCTAAAAAGGAAACTTTCAAACAAGACAATTATTTTGGGACGGACAAAAAAGAAAAGTAAGAACATAATTTAGGGGCGAGGGAGTATATATTTTCTAGGGTTAACTTCACCAGATGTCCCTGAACTTTTGGGCTTTCTACCAGCAATCCATGGTTTAAAACTTGTACATTACTGATCCGTAATCTTTTAATTTTGCACGCTACAAGTCCCTCCCACCGAATGGAGTTAAAATCTGCCGTTAATTTCTCATGTGCCTTTAACGTGAGGGTTTTCCAAGGGCATAAATGTCATTTCTCATCAAGCAAATTACACTTACCCCTTGGTTTGTTGCCCAGATCTCTCTCTTTCTTTTTTTCTCTCTCTAATCCCCTTGGATTAGGGTTTGGAGAAGGGATATGATTATGATGAGGGTTGAACATTGGTGACAGGGATCGGGGAGTTTGTGAGATCAAATGGATTCGGAGAGTGAGACGATGAAGCCAAGGAAGTTTTTTGAGGTATTGGAGTCTCTGGCCCCTCTTTTTTTTCCCCATAAGAGCTTAGAGCCGGAACACACACACAAATTTCAATAATGGTAAAGTACATGCGCAAGTCTAAGACGAAGAGAGAGGTGGCCCTCATGGATGTATCATCTCAGCAATTATCCCTCGGTGTCCACACCCGTGCCAAAACCCTAGCTCTACAACGCCTTCAAAAATCCTCTTCTGCTGCTGTTACCGTCTCTACCAGCGGCTCTGGCTCCTATATTTAGTTGCGTAGTCGAAGGCTTGAGAAGCCTCCTGTTCTGGTTATAACCTCTGAGTCCAAGAGACAGAGATGTGTTTCAAACCCTACTTCGAGCTCGAGGGTGCTGGGTATTGCCAATTCTAATTCTGATAGGTCCTCTGAGTCCAAATTGGTGGAAAAAATGGCTGAGGTTGAGGAAATTAAGAAGAACGAGGAGAGTGTGGATTTGGGAATTAAAGCATATTTTTGGGGAAAATGTGTTGGAATTTGACGGTAGAGAAAGGTGGGTTTTTTTGGGTTTCCTTTTTTTTTTTTTCCACTTGTTTTCAGCCCTAATTTTGTCAATTATGGTTTTTATTCTTGAATTTGTTTTGTTTGCTTAGAGACTGGGGTTAGAATGATGGCTTGTTGCTGGTTGGTGTGAGGTGTAGAGCTGTCAAAACGGGTTAGGCTGACCCACTAAATGAGTGGGTTGAAATATCTTAACACAACCCAACCGGCCATGGGCTACGGGTTGGGGCAGGCCAACCCGCCAAATTTTTTTAAAATAAACTCAATGTCAAACAAATTAAAGTTAAAAAAAACATATCACAACTATTTTTAATTTCTAATTAATGAATTAAAAAATAAAAAAAAAGGCCAAGAAAGAATCTAACAAATTAAAGCAAAAAAAATTAAGGGAATATAACTACACTTCTTAAAAATCAAAGAGTCAAACTAAATTTATATAGTCAAGCAATTTGGCGGGTTAGCCCAACCCAATCCAACCCAACCCGCTTCAACCCGTAATCCGCGCAGGTTTAACCCGTTTGACCCGCCTCCTAGGCGGGATCAAAGTTTATCAACCCAACCAAACCCATTTTGGTGGCGGGTTGGGGTGGCCCGGCAGGTTCAACCCGTATTGACAGCTCTAGTGAGGAGGGACGATGATCACCGAAGCATGGATGGGGCGGTAGACTGGTGGAGGTGATGTGCCGGACCATGTTGGGGGTGGTGGATATGCAGTGGGACGGCCACAGTTTATGCAGGTGATGGTGTTGTTTCCGTGGAAGTGGTGGTGGTGGTGGTGATGATCACCGGCAGTCGGAGGTTCTTGATGATCATGTGCTGATGTGGTTCAATTATAGATTTCTTGAGAGAGAGAGAGAGAGAGAGAGAGAGAGAGAGAGAGAGAGAGAGATCTGGGCAACAAGCCAAGGGGTAAAGTGTAATCCTCTTGACGAGAAATGACGTTCATGCCCTTGGAAAACTCTCACGTGGAAGGCACATGAGAAATTAACGGCATGTTTTAACGGCATCTGGTGGGAGGGATTTGTAGTGTGCAAAAGTAATGTGCAAGTTTGAAACCAGGGACTACTGGTAGAAAGCTCAAAAGTTTAGAGACTGCCAGTGAAGTTAACCCTATTTTCTAGTCATGGTAGGTAAAACCATATTTTTTATACTACAATTTCTGAACATCTAGATAAATTAATCGTTTTAATTACAATGATATCATGTACTCCCTCTATTCCTAAAAAGTAATCTTGTTTGAATTGACATGTACAAAGATTAAAAAAAAAATTTAATTGATTCCTTAATTACAAATATTAGGAGTGTGTGTACAAAAATATAACTTTGAACTTCTTAACAAAATGTACTTTCACTAAAAGTTTTAGAAAATTTAAAAAGTTTAGCTTAAATTTTTATGATGATTTTTTTTCGTAATTTTATTTGCCTGATGAACATATTGGTCACCCGAAACAAAAATTTCTAGATCCGCCATAGATTATTGAACACACCCACATATATGTATATATAGATTATATATATATATATATATGTATATTATTATAAGTTTACATTGTAACATAATAAATTAAAAAATAAATTTAATATATTCACACAAAAAAGACACTTATTTCGAAATAAAAAAAATTTTGAAAAGAAAAGGAAAAAAAAAAACTTCTTCTGGATGGGTTGTGCCACTAAGAAACCCGACACATCTAAATTTCCACAAAACCGATACCGTCCCATATACACCAAAACTCAGCCCGTATGTCCAAGCCCAGCCCCAGGCCCAAAACATGTGGCAAAAAGTTTATTTTGCTTAGTGATTATACAAACCAATAATTTTTGCAATGGATAATATAACAGGGTATTCAATGCATAAAAAAAGGGTAAACTTCAAAAAAACCCCTTCAACTATGACTCATATTTAACCCGGCATCCTGAATTATCAGCTCGGTTGGGTCGACCGCCTCTTCGAGTCGTACTCGAAAAAATAAACCCATTTGTTACTCAAACGTTAGTCAAGTTAACAGAAGAGTACATGTCCATTGCACATGCCAATGAATGCCATTTTTAAGACTAGAATACCCCAAATTCATGGATAAATTTCTCCATCTATATATACGGCTTACAAAATTCACCTTCATTAACCAACCAAATTGGATCACATTCCATGAGATCATAGTGGTGATAAGCTATAGAAAATCCTTAACATTATCCCCTTATCATATTACTTTCCCAAAAATTTGTTTGTTGAAACTTTCATAGTGGAAACCAAAAATGAAGAATCAGTGAGTAAGAGAAGAGGCAGAGGACAGGGCAGAATAGAAAGAGCAGAGGAGGGAAGATGCAGATATTCGTGAAAACCCTAATGGGTAAGACGATAACCCTAGAGGTTGAAAGCAGAGGCACCATTGACAATGTCAAAAGCTATTATTCAAGACAAAGAAGGTATCCCGCCGAATTAGCAGCGATTGATCTTTGCCGGAAAGCAGTTGGAAGACGGCCGAACTCTTGCCGACTACAACATCCATAAAGAGTCACGTTGGAATTGGTGTTGAGGCTTAGGGGTGGAATTATCGAGCCCTCTTTGATGGCATTGGCTAGGAAATACAATCAAGACAGGACCATCTGCCGCAAGTGCTATGCACGCCTGCATCCAAGGGCCGTAAACTTCAGAAATAAGAACTGGGGCCACAACAATCATCTTAAGCCTAAGAAGAAGATCAAGTAGACATTTGCAGTATTGAGTTTTGGAAGTGGAATCGGAGCATTGCTTTTTGTCGTGGGAAGCTGCTACGTGCCTCTATTACTACAAATACTCTATCATATCTAGTCTTGTTGATGGTACTGCATTTGTCAGGCATTTGAGACTGATCTTTTGAAAGTGATACTCAATTCTTAATTAAAAGAAGTTTGTTTTGTTTTAAAAGAAGAAGAAGAAGAAGAATCAGTGAGTGATTAATTTGTAAAATTTATATGAAAATAACATGCATATCTGAATCATCATATATACGATAACCAATTTAAAAAAAAAAAAACTTGATATATGAAGGGTAATTGAATTTAATTGATTAGCAATCAATACATACATATACATATATACATACATATACATACATATATATATATACATATATATACATACATATACATATACATATATATGTATATATATATATACTTACATATACATATATATACATACATATACATACATATACTTACATATACATATACATATATATATATATATACTTACATATACATATATATATATATGTATATGTGTATATGTATATATATATGTATATATATATACATATATATATATACATATATATATATATACATATATATATATATATATATATATATATAGTCCCAACTACCTGAGTTCTATCACCTATTTTGTTTACTAATCAACAACAATTACGATCTTGTTTGATTCATCCCTATATTGAGTAATGAATCTACCACTTTGGGACTGAATTGGTAGCATAAAATCCGTTGATTGAAGAGCACGGAAGGAACTTTCTAGGCACGATAGATCAACGCCTTCAAGAAACTTCGTGAGTGGTTGAAGATCGACGCCGTCATTGAAGACCTACATATGGCAGTTTATGAAGATGTGTTAATTATCCAAGTCTTTAGGAGCTGTTATAGTTCGTTAATAAAAGTCCTAGTCTGTAGGAGTTTGTTTTGCATTTTTAGTTAGTCTTTCTGTTAGATCAAGTGGGTGTGCAGCAGCTTATTTCTAGTTGTTGTTGTTAGAATAGTAGGCTATATAATAGCCTAAGTTATCTTTCAATAATATAAGCAATGGTTCTCACATCAGTTTTATAGATATTGATCATTTCAATAATTCCTATTCTTTACAAACTGGTATTAGAGCCTTGAAAAAGCTGCAGCATAACAAAGAGAGAAAGAGTGAAACACTGTAAGATGAGTGATGAGAAGATCTCTACAAAAATTCCACACTTTGATGGTCTTCACTATGACTATTGGAGTGAGTTAATGGAGCATCTTTTTTGAGCAAAAGCATTGTGGAGCCTCGTCGAGAATGGATTCGAAGAGCCTTGCACAGGAACAACGTTGACAGACACACAACAGGAGCAGCTGGAGATTGCAAGGAAAAAAGATCACAAGGTGAAGCACTACCTCTTCAGAGCCATTGATCGGGCAGTTTTCGAACAAGTTTTGGACAAACGTACGTCCAAAATGTTTGGGATTCTTTGAAGAGAAAGTTTGTAGGGAATGATCGAGTGAAAAGGTCTCTTCTAAACTCTTTAAGAAGGGACTTTGATGTGCTAGAGATGAGAGAAGTTGAGACAATCACTGAGTACTTTACAAGAGTCATGGCAGTGGCAAACAAAATGAGAAGCAATGGAGAGGATATGCCTGATTCGAAGGTGGTCGAGAAAATTCTACGAACCTTGACAAAGAGATTCACATACATAGTGGTCTCAATTGAGGAATCAAAGGAAACATAAAAAATGTCCATTGATGAGCTTCAAAGCTTTTTAGTAGTCCATGAGCAGAAATTCAAAAGGACCAGCTAAAAAATTGATCAAGTCCTCAAAGTGGAAGATCGAGCAGCAGGTAGAGGACAAGGAAGAGCACCATTTCGAGGAAGAGGCCGTGGAAGAGGGTGACAATCTTTCACTAAACCAACAGTGGAGTGCTTCAAGTGTCATAACTTAGGGCACTTTCAGTATGAGTGCCCCAAATGGAACAAAGAAGCTAATTATGCGCAGCTCGATGAAGAAGAAGAATTGCTTTTGATGGAATATGTAGAAGAGCACGAAGCAAAGAGAAATGATGCATGGTTTCTCGACTCAGGATGTTCTAATCACATGTGTGGGGATAGAGGTATATTTTTGAGTTTGGTAGATGAACTCAAACACTCAGTTAAATGTGGTAACAACACTAGAATGGCTGTCACCGGAAAAGGTTGTGTGAAGTTATTTTTTAATAACACAGCTTTTGTGGTTAAAGATGTTTATTACGTTCCTGAGCTCAAGAACAATTTGTTAAACGTGGGGCAGTTACAGGAGAAAGGTCTTGCAATTCTCATCAACAATGGAGTATGCAATGTGTATCATCCATATAGAGGGTTCATTGCACACATAGGGATGAGTGCAAATCGGATGTTCATACTGCTGAATGAAAACTCAATCAACCTAACTCTGCTTGCAGAAGAATGTCTACACACTAGCTCAGACCTCACATACCTATGGCATCAAGAATACGGGCATCTGAGTTACAAAGGATTGAAAACTTATAGTCCAAGAAAATGGTGCGCGAGCTGCCTCAGTTAGAAGAATCGAAAGTCACTTGCACCGATTTCTATGTCGGCAAACAACATAGAAATGCAATTCCCAAAAAGGGTAAATGGCGAGTAAGTAAAGTCTTGGAGCTCATTCACGCAGACATCTATGACCCTATTGAACCAATTTCAAATAGTGGGAAAAGGTATACATTATGTTTTATTGATGATTATAGTTGTAAATCATGGGTGTATTTGTTGTCAGAAAAATCAGAGGCATTAGAGTGTTTCAAAACTTTTAAAAAATTGTTAGAAAAAGAAGCTGAGGAATCCATCAAATGCTTGAGGATAGACAGAGGAGGCGAGTTCACATCACTCAACTTCAAAACATCTTGCAAAGAACAAGGGATCAAGAGACAACTCACCGCAGCCTACACTCCTCACCAAAACGGCGTCACCGAAAGAAAGAATGGGACTGTCATGAACATGGTACGTTGCATGCAAACTGCAAAGAAGGTTCTTAAAACCTTTTGGACTAAAGCAGCTAATTGGATGTTCTATTTGCTGAATCGGTGCCCAACTCTAGCAGTAAAGAATATTACCCCCAGGAGGCATGGAGCGGAGTAAAGCTGTCAGTTGATCATTTTTGAATTTGGGGTAGTGTTGCACATGTGCATATTCTAGAAGCTAAGAGAGGTAAATTGGATGATAAGAGTTTCCCTTGCATTTTATTAGGTATTAGTGTGGAGTCAAAAGGGTATAGATTGTTTGACCCTAAGACTAAGAGAATTGTTGTGAGCAAAGATGTTATTTTTGAGGAAGAAAAATGTTGGGATTGGGGAAATGATTTTAAGGAGCAAATTAAGGCAGAGTTAGAATAGGAGGATGATGATGATGATTTTAGTGACAACTGTTGGGTTTTCATCGAAATTTACAAGGCGGAATAACAAAACTTAATTTCGAAAACCCTCCCAAAATTCATGCGAATTAATATAAATTAGATTTAGATTAATTACCCGATTGTTTAAGCGAGCAATCACAATCACCGTAGCAACGATTTGCAGCTTCTCTATGGTATCCACACGAATGGATTGGACATGATTTGATTCAACAATTTTGTACTAGTCAATTATTAAATCAAAGTAGGAAGACTTCATCATACGAAAAACTAATTAAATCCCTACTTTTTCTCTCTACGAATTTAGTGTTTCACTCAAACCCTAAATCCTTTTTTGTGTGGGATTGTTCTCTTGACTATCAAAAGAATCCCTCTCTATTTAAAGAGAGAGGAGGGCCGGCCATTATAGTCCTAGTCTAACTAGGATTATAATTTGGTTCCCTTATTTTATTAACTCAAGCTCATTAATCTAATTAATGACCCAAATAAATTCCAGTCAAATTCATTCTAAGTGTGTGACCTAATAGGTTCTAAAATTACGTTGGCAATAATTAATTACTATATATGAATATATAATTAATTATAAACAATAAGCGGCATCTAGCTATACATCATTGTTACCCAAGTAATAGGAATTATTAGTGATTACAATAACTGAATGTGACCAAAATAATTATTGTCCCTTTGTCCTAATATCTGATTAAACACAAGGCTTGGAACGTGTCATCCTTGTTATAGTTTAATCTAAGTTTCTTGATCTTCGAGTAGACTTATCTAATAAACAAATAAACACAATATCCAATATTGATTTATTTGAGCACGACCATGCATTTATTTAAGTCTTACTTATCAAGGGGCCCACAAATATTATACTCCCGTTATGTAGGAGGGACAAATTCTATCTACATCGTTCATATCCCTCAGCATGATTCATGGCATATCCAACATCCGATTTTATAATCACCTTGTTACAGAATGACGTTTATCGGTATCAAAATACACGACTCCTCATCTAGGGTATATAACGACTTCAAGTCAAAGGACAACGAACACAATAGTCATTATGAGAATTACTTATGACACTCACGTAACGATCCACGTAGCATTCTCATGCGGGTCAATCCAGTACGTCGTTACACTTAACACGTACCTATGTGTAGACTGATATCAACTATATGAGTCTCAACACATACTAGTCTCGATGCATTATTATTGCCCTTATTAATAATAACACTTGACCAGGGATATTTAAGAATAACAATTTTATTCAAAGAGTTTTATTATGCATTAATATGAATAAACAAATAATACATAAAAAATAAATGCCTTAATAAATAATGATATATCATAAAATAAATTTACCTCTAATGAGGGAGAGAATAGTGGTGAAATAGATGAAGATGGGATAGATGTAGATATGGAGCTTCACAGTAGTAGTAAAAATAATGAAGTTGGTGAAAATAGTGAAGAAGGCAGTTTAGAAGGAATTGTAGCTCAAGGGAGAGAAAGTAGAAGGCTGATATGGATGGAGGATTATGAGAGTGGTGAGGGATTGAGTAAAGAAGATGAAGCTACATACAAGGTAGTTGGTGATGTCGAAGACCCTATTTTCTTTGAAGATGCAGTGAGAGAAGAGAGATGGAGACAAGACATGAACAATGAGATTTAATCAATTGAGAAGAACAGGACCCGGGTACTCACTGACTTACCAAGTGGAGCTAAGAAGGTTGGTGTCATGTGGGTATACAAAACCAAACGAGATGAACATGGAGATGGGATCAAACACAAAGCTCGTCTTGTGGCCAAAGGGTACTGACAGAGTGTAGGAATTGATTACTCAGAGGTATTTGGGCCAGTGGCAAGGTTAAATACTTTCAGAACTATCATTGCATTAGTAGCTCACAAGAAGTGGAGAATTTTTCAGCTTGATGTCAAGTCAGCTTTCCTTCATGGTGAATTAAATGAGAAGGTGTATATAGAGCAACCTAAGGGCTATGAGCACAAGGGCAAAGAACACATGGTTTATCAACTTCACAAAGCTTTATATGGCTTGAAACAAGCCCATAGAGTTTGGTTCAGTCACATTGAGACTTATTTCGTGCAAGAAGGTTTTCAAAGGTGTGCTAGTGAACATACCTTGTTTACTAAATGGAGTAGTGAGGGCCATACAATCATTGTAAGTTTTTATGTAGATGACTTGATCTTTACTGGTGATAGCACAGATTTATTACTTGATTTTAAAAAGTCTATGATGAAAGAATTTGACATGGGAAGCATGAGCTATTTCCTTGGGATAGAAATAATACAAAGAACTGGAGGTATCTTTATTTATCAAAAGAGATACGCTCTAGAAGTGTTGAAGAAATTTGGGATGTTGGATAGCAAGATGGTTGGCACTCCCATTGTCCCAGGGTCTAAGATAGGAAAAGACAAGCATGGTGTTGGAGTAAATGAAACTCATTTTAAGCAGCTTGTAGGCAGTCTGCAGTCTGATGTATCTAACCTCTACCAAACTAGATTTGATGTTTGTTACAAGTCTTTTGAACAGGTATATGGCGAAGCCAACTGAGTTACATTTGCAAGCTGCCAAAAGAGTTTTAAGGTATCTAAAAGGAACAGTTAGTTATGGGATTTACTACAAGCGTGGAGACAACAACAAACTTATGGCATTCACAGACAGTAACTATGCCAGAGACATAGAAGATAGCAAGAGCACTAGTGGTTATGTTTTCATGCTGAGCTCAAGGGCCATTTCATGGAGCTCAAAGAAACTGCTCATCATTACTTTATTAACCATAGAAGTAGAGTTTGTGACAGCAGTAACGAGTGCTTGACAAGTCATTTGACTGAAGAAAATACTGAAAGAACTCAGACTCAAGGACGAAGAATGCACCAACATTATGTATGATAACACTTCCACCATAAAGCTTTAGAAAAATCCAGTTCTACATGGTTGCAGCAAGCACATACGAGTAAGGTATCATTTCCTGAGAGACTTAACAAAAGAAGGTACAATTGCTTTGTCTCACTGTGGAAGTGTAGATCAAATTGCTGACATTATGACGAAGCCTCTCAAAATTAATGCTTTTGTAAAACTTCGAAATGTGATGGGTATGTGTGAAGTCAATGAGGTAAGCTAAACAAGTCTCACCATGTTTAGCTTAAGGGAGAGAATGAAGAGGTGTTAATTATCTAAGTCTTTAGGAGATGTTATAGTTTGTTAATAAAAGTCCTAGTCTGTAGGAGTTTGTTATGCATTTTTTGTTAGTCTTTCTATTAGATCAAGTGGGTGTGCAACAACTTATTTCTAAATGTTCTTATTAGAATGGTAGGCTATATAATAGCCTAAGTTATCTTTCAATAATGTAAGCAATGGTTCTCACATCAGTTTTATAGATATTGGTCATTTCTGTAGTTCCTATTCTTTACAGTTTAATCAGACCAAGGGCCGAATCAAGGCAGCCCCAAATGAAAAGAAGAAGTCCCTTACGGGGCAAAACAGCCCCTTTCTCCCAAAAAAAAAATGCTCCCATTCCTCCATTGATTCATCACCATTGAAGGTTTGGAGCAACAAATCAAGTTCCAATGAAGCTTCTACAAGAGATTTCAACCTCGGATTTTAACATTGTTTGGTTTAATTCTTCCACCCTTTATTTTGAGATATTTGTTGTAATTTCTAGGGTTGAATATTTTGTAATTGTGGAATTGGTTTTATGCTTAATGATTATTGGAAAGCAATTATTTTTCTATGTTGTTGTAGTGATTTAATTTATCTCTCTCTCTATTTAGTATACAAGCATGCTAGGTTATTAATTTGTGGGCTTAATGCTTTTAATTAATTGGCCATTAATTAAATGATTTGAGAAATGTTTGGATCCACGAGAGCTACCTTGCATTTTGGACCGAACAAATTAGTAGTTGGTGCTGGAAAACACCGATAGCCATGGGAGTACTTGTTTTGTGAAGCGATCACTCCACCGAGAGGTAGGAAATTAGGGTTTTTAACCACTTTCGATGTCCGGTTACCGGCATGCCTTGTAAAAAATAGAGATTATTTCTCTACCCACTATTGCCCATATTCTTGGTATTTATTGTGTGATCTTAATGCTTTTAATGGGAGTCATGACCCGTTAGATGATTTCTAGAATTATAGGGTAAGATGCGAGAGCCCGTCCTATTAATTCGGATAACACAATAATTATCTATGGCTTGACCGAGAGGTATCGAGCGTTCTTAGATAGTCATGGGGTGCTTGAGCGATAATGCAGCTATTCTTTCCTTGCTATAAGATGCGAGAGCCCGTAGTAGGGATTGATAGCTAGACTTGCTATAAGACGCAAGAGCCCGTAGTGAATATCATTAACGTGCACCCGACTACCAAGATTTGAGTAAAAGGAGAGTAGATAGAAGATTAAATTAGACACGAGCTAGACTAGAAAATATTGCATTCCTATAATCCTATCTTTTATCTTGATTTGTTGTTGCCAAACCATTTTGTGACATTTGTAAATAGTAATTGCTTTCTTTTTATTTTTAGTTTTTTAGTTTTTATTCTGAATTTATTTTCACAAAAATATAATTAGCTAGCTCAATTTCGGTACTTAGTTGGAGTGAAAATTACGTGCATTCCATGTTGGATCGATAACTCGTACTTACGTACACTTTATTACTTGATACGGCAGGGTATTCTTGCCCTAGTTGTTGCAATTTAATTTGCACCACATTAAGTATTTGCATTGTTGGGGAATGATTTAATTTTCACTCCTATATGCTAATATCGATACTAAGCGAAGCTAATTGTAATTTGAGCATTTTTTTTAGTTTACTTGTTTTTGTATTTATATGCTTGTGTCGCTTTTCAAAGCCTTCCCGAGTTTGTGGGTTTGTAGGGAGGTGTATATAGTGTCCCCACACAAAAAGATTTTCTTTTTATTTTGTATATATTTATTTTCATAATTGCTTTCATGCTTTTTCTTTTGAGCTTGATTTGATACAGGGGTTGAGCTATCACAGTCGGGGTTGCTTGAGGAAATTCTTTGCAGTAGGCTTACTCTCGGGCCCGGACTTCGTTAGAAATCAACTTTGAGGGAGTTTTATTTCCTTCCCTTCTCCGTTTACTTTAAGTTTGGGGGTTGGGTTTGGTTTGTTAAGCTTTGAAAATTCTGAAAGTCTTGAGCTTGAAATTCCCCATTATTTTTAATGCTTTGAAATTTTGGGCGCTTGTTAGAGTTATATGTGCATTATTTTCTTGGATTCATTCTTGAGTTTATTATATGCATAGTTGAGGATATGTGTGTGCTTTTTATGCTAGCTTGACCTCATTCATGATTAATAATGCCCATGTTTGGAATTTGAGTTGAATTGTTATGCTATGCTCTAGCTTTGATAGTGCATGTCGGATGAGTATCATATTCTTGAGTTTTGATGACCGTTGGATGATCTTGAAAATTGATAATTAAAGTAGCTTGGTTTGGACTTGTGTGCATGACAAGAGCATGATATAGGCCATCTTTGGATTGTTTGAGCCATATTATCCTACCCATTTCACATTAATCCCTAGTGTCCCCTTTTGAGCTTTATTTATAGAATCGCGTGTGCCTAGAGCACACAATAACCCCCATTCGACTTCATTTTCATGTACCCACATCATCCTATCCCATGAGCCTATACACTTTTGCCGGCACCCTTCAAGAGAGCATGATTTGGAATGAATTGTTGTATTTATGAATTCTTGTTGGGAAGTGTGTGCTTCATGAAGTATTGTGCTTTTATTATTGATGGTGTTGGTGTTTGAAAAGAGTTGAATGGCGGAAAAAGAGGCCCCTTGAAGAATAAAGTGCTATGAAAGAAAAAAAGAAAAAAATCAAAAGAAAAGAAAAAAATCAAGGGAGGCCACAAAAAGAAAAAGAAAATGTCATTGTTCTTCAATTGCTCAAGGAGGCATAAGGGTGGAGCTCAATTGTTGTGGTAGTGATACACTTTATTTAACCCAATGTTTAAAGTTTAAGGGGTTGTTGAAGTGAGGTGGTGGTACTTTGAAGAGTGATGCTTTCATGAAGCAAATCATGGTGTGAAGACTTCAAATTCTTTGCTCTCTTGACTTGTTATCCTATCCTTCATTTGTAACCTAAATCTTGGCCAACATTACAAGCTTACAAAGTCCTATTGGTATTCTCACGTCATGCGAGTCCTTGCCTTGTGAAGCATTAAACTTTTTCGGTTTTATTGCTCATTTTTGATATTTCATTGACCGTTCTATCCTTGCTAGAGCTAAGTTACTTTTTGATGGGCATATGTTTTGTAACGTGGGAAAGTGTTTGAGGATAAAGTTAGCTAGCATTTAAATCACATTGTACCTCAATTATGCAAGTTTATAACCTTGAGTTTGACTTCCATCATAATAACGTGCATATGATCTTGAGCAAGCCCCGGGTTCTTCTAAGTCCTTGAGCTCATCTTAAATGTTTTATTTCTTTGCTCGGGACGATCAAAGCTTAAGTTTGGGGGTGTGATGAGCTCAAGATGTCCACGAATTTTCCCCTTTATTTTCTTTTATTTTGTCCTATTTTTCAGTTAAATATTCTTGGAAATATTATTATTTGTGTATTTGTGCTTCATTGTAGATTTCCAAGGTATTTACGAGTTTTCAAGGATTTTAGCACAAAGTTCGAGGAAATTTCGGGCTTCAAAGTTGAGCTATAATTTATTCCGTCAAAGTCCGTCAAGTTAGCCAAGGCAAAATGAGCTAACGGTGGGCTAACAGAGCTAACGGAGGATTTAAATGAGAAACCTGGGAGGATTGGGTTTTGGGAGTCAATATCAGAAGACAAGGGGCACCAGAGCAATTAAAGGAACATATCATTAATGTGTTGGCGCGCCCACAGGCGGCCACGTGTCTGCCCAGCTCCAGCTTTAACCCGCGGTCTTCTCCTTGGACCTTAGCTGATCCGGCCCAGCAACCCGCTCCACTAGCCATCTTTTTAGCCCGTTTCCCTCTCCCATTCTAGCCCATCAGCCATCCTTGGATCACCCATCAGCCATCCCCATCCAGATCAGCCCAGCTCCAGTGAAGGCCGTGGATCAGCAGTTTCCCTTTTCTCCCGTTCAGCCCCCAGCAGTTCCTCTCAGCTCTTTTCAGCCCCTAAAGCTTTTAATTTAATTTCCATTTTGCCATTAGCTTCCTTGATACTCTTCTATCTTCATTTAAATATCTCCAAGGCAGCCCCAAATGAAAAGAAGAAGTCCCTTACGGGCCAAAACAGCCCCTTTGGGGGCAGCAACCCCTTTCTCCCAAAAAAAAAAAATGCTCCCATTCCTCCATTGATTCATCACCATTGAAGGTTTGGAGCAACAAATCAAGTGCCAATGAAGTTTCTACAAGAGATTTCAACCTCGGATTTCAACATTGTTTGGTTTAATTCTTTCACCCTTTATTTTGAGATATTTGTTGTAATTTCTAGGGTTGAATATTTTGTAATTGTGGAATTGGTTTCGTGCTTAATGATTATTGGAAAGAAATTCTTTTTCTATGTTGTTGTAGTGATTTAATTTTATCTCCCTCACTATTTAGTATACAAGCATGCTAGGTTATTAATTTGTGGCTTAATGCTTTTAATTAATTGGCCATTAATTAAATGATTTGAGAAATGTTTGGATCCGCGAGAGCTACCTTGCATTTCGGACCGAACAAATTAGTAGTTGGTGCCTGGAAAACACCGATAGCCATGGGAGTACTTGTTTTGTGAAGCGATCACTCCAGAGAGGTAGAAAATTAGGGTTTTAACCACTTTCGATGTCCCGGTTACCGGCATGCCTTGTATAAAAAATAGAGAGATTATTTCTCTACCCACTATTGCCCATATTCTTGGTATTTATTGTGTGATCTTAATGCTTTTAATGGGAGTCATGACTCGTTAGATGATTTCTAGAATTATAGGGTAAGATGCGAGAGCCCGTCCTATTAATTCGGATAACACAATAATTATCTATGGCTTGACCGAGAGGTATCGAGCGTTCTTAGATAGTCATGGGGTGCTTGAGCGATAATGCAGCTATTCTTTCCTTGCTATAAGATGCGAGAGCCCGTAGTAGGGATTGATAGCTAGACTTGCTATAGGATGCGAGAGCCCGTAGTGAATATCATTAACGTGCACCCGACTACCAAGATTTGAGTAAAATGAGAGTAGAAAGAAGATTAAATTAGACACGAGCTAGACTAGAAAATATTGCATTCCTAAAATCCTATCTTTTATCTTGATTTGTTGTTGCAAAACCATTTTGTGACATTTGTAAATATTAATTGGTTTCTTTTTATTTTTAGTTTTTTAGTTTTTATTCTGAATTTATTTTCGCTCAAATATAATTAGCTAGCTCAATTTCGGTACTTAGTTGGAGTGAAAATTACGTGCATTCCCTGTGAGATCGATAACTCGTACTTATGTACACTTTATTACTTGATATGGCAGGGTATTCTTGCCCTAGTTGTTACAATTTAATTTGCACCACATCACCTGAGGAGCCTTAACAATTTAGCAAGAGAAATTGGCTCGGTTCCAAAACGGCCGGTCTTGAAGTGAACACTAGGGAGATGCCCCAGGCTACGGTGGGTTATGGCGTTTTAGCCCGCCTCCGATATAAGGTGGTAGTTCGAATGTGAGATCGCGGGTGAGGGCCTGGTTGCCCACGGTGGTCTGCCAGCTCTTGAGGTAAACATTATTACCGAAGCTCTCTTTGTCATTAAAATAAAATGTTGATAACTTGTGTTTGATATCTAGCATTTCTGAATATCAAGTGGGGAATATTATAATTGGTTTCAACGAGGAGTTGACGAGCAGAGGCGGCTGATGAGTATTAAAAGTAAAAAGGCTAGTGCTCACGGCTTGACCGGCCAAATTGGCAGCAGAGTTAAAAATTGCACGCCGTCAACTCGAGGAACTTTTCATGCAACATGCCGGCTGTTCTGACTTGCTTCCTGGCAAGGAGCGTGAGATGGAGCGTCAACGAGTCATCCACGAGGAAGCTTTTAATCGTCAGCGGCTTAATTATGAGGAGAGCAGGTAAAAGGAGGTGAGCGATGCTGTAGAAGCTTATAAAACAAGTTATGACTTCATGGAATATGTGACTCCCGAAGTAGACGAGTATTTTGAGAGTAGAAGAGATCATATCTTGAGGGTAGCCGCCTCTTATCAGCGCGTGGACATGAAGGATCTTATAACTTGGAGGAGGGAAGATCCTTATGGTGCCGCTGCCCGGCTCGGTCATCCTTGGGTGCCATATACTCCTCAAGATCTCGAGGTGATACGCGCTCGAGATGAAAAGAACAAGATGCCTGTGTAGTATCCACCTCCCCTAAATGAAGATAATCTTCGTGTGCGGTTTAATCCGAATTGGATTCTTCAAAATTTGGAGCCTGAAGACTCTGATTGTTACTTAGATCGATGATGAAGATGGTGATAGTTAGTTTTTACTCGCTGCGTCGAGCATTGCGGACGTTTGTGCCCTTTTTTTTTTCTTTTTTTTTTATGATTTTGGAACAATTTGTGGAGAGTCCCACTTAGCTTGCACTGCTACTATTTTCCTTGGTTTTATAAAATTTTCAATGGTTAGGATACTTGTTGATAACTTGTGTTTGATATCTTGCATTTCTGAATATCAGGTGGGGAATATTATAATTGGTTTCAACGAGGAGTTGACCGAGTAGAGGCGGTTGATGAGTATTAAAAGCAAGGAGGCTAGTGCTCACGAAGCCCGAGCAGCCAAATTGGGAGTAGAGTTAGAAATTGCTTGTCGTCAACTCGAGGAACTTTCTACGCAGCATGTCGGTTGTTCTGACTTGCTTGCTAGCAAGGAGCGTGAGATGGAGCATCAACGAGTCATCCACGAGGAAGCTTTTGATCGTCAGCGGCTTAATTATGAGGAGAGCAGGCAAAAGGAGGTGAGCGATGCTATAGAAGCTTATAAAACCAATGATGACTTCAGGGAATATGTGACTCCCAAAGTAGTCGAGTATTTTGAGAGTGGAAGAGATCATATCTTGAGGGTAGCCGCCTCTTATCAGCACGTAGACATGAATGATCTTATTACTTGGAGGAGGGAAGATCCTTATGGTGCCGCTGCTCGGCTCGGTCATCCTTAGGTGCCATATACTCCTCAAGAACTCGAGGTGATACGCACTCGAGATGAAAAGAACAAGATGCCTGTGTGGGATCTGCCTCCCCTAAATAAAGATAATCTTCGTGTGCGGTTGAATCCAAATTGGCTTCTTCGAAATTCGGAGCCTGAAGACTCTGATTGTTACTTAGATGCGGGCGATGATGAAGATGGTGATAGTTAGTTTTTACTCGCTGCGTCGAGCATTACGGGCGTTTGTGCCCTTTTTATGATTTTAGAACAATTTGTGGGGAGTCCCACTTAGCTTGTCTTGCTACTATTCTCCTTGGTTTCATAAAATTTTCAACGGTTAGGATACTTGTTGATAACTTGTGTTTGATATCTTGCATTTCGAATATCGGGTGGGGAATATTATAATTGGTTTCAATGAGGAGTTGACCGAGCGGCGGTTGATGAGTATTAAAAGCAAAGAGGCTAGTGCTCACGAAGCTGAGACCAAATTGGCGGCGGTGTTAGAAATTACACGCCGTCAACTCGAGGAACTTTCCACGCGGCATGGCTGTTCGACTTGCTTGCGGCAAGGAGCGTGAGATGGAGCGTCAACGAGTCATCCACGAGGAAGCTTTTGATCGTCGGCTTAATTATGAGGAGAGCAGGCAAAAGGAGGTAAGCAATGCTTTAGAAGCTTATAAAACCAGTGATGACTTCAGGGAATATGAAGCTCCCAAAGTAGCCGAGTATTTTGAGAGTGGAAGAGATCATATCTTGAGGGTAGCCGCCTCTTATCAGCGCGTGGACATGAATGATCTTATTACTTGGAGGAGGGAAGATCCTTATAATGCCGCTGCCTGGCTCGGTCATCCTTGAGTGCCATATACTCTCAAGATCTCGAGGTGATACGCGCTCGAGATGAAAAGAACAAGATGCCTGTGTGGGATCCGCCTCTCCTAATTGAAGATAATTTTCGTGTGCGGTTAAATCCTAATTGGTTTCTTCGAAATTCGGAGCCTGAAGACTCTGATTGTTACTTAGATGCGAGCGATGATGAAGATGGTGATAGTTAGTTTTTACTCGCTGTGTCGAGCATTACGGGCGTTTGTGCCCTTTTTTTTTTTTTTATGATTTTAGAACAATTTGTGGGGAGTCCCACTTAGCTTGTACTGCTACTATTCTCCTTGGTTTCATAAAATTTTCTGACTGGTAGAATGATAAATTTTATTGATTGCAAAACTAACAGTCGGGTACGTGCGGCTGGGCGCATGCAGCTGGGCAGGTCGTCGCCTTCAAGCCACTCGCCTCTTTCTTTTAGTTGGATTGCTTGGCAATTATTTACCAATGTCTAGGCAACCTGCCCTTTGTAGCAGCTTGCCAGTTTTTTTTTTGTTGACTGTTTAAGTTGATGTCGCTTCATTTTTAGCGTAACGGGTCAGCTTCATTTTTAGCTTAATGTACCGCTTCATTTTTAGCGTAAAAGGTCGCTTCAATTTTAGCGTGATAGTATATCGCTTCCCTTTGAGCGTAATGGTATATCGCTTATTTTTAGCGTATATCGCTTCATTTTTAGCGTAAATACATACGGAAGAAAACTTCATAATCTGACAATAATTATTGAGCTTCAGTCCCCACTGATATAAATGTCAAATTAAAGAATTACAGACTTAAAGATTGAAGATATTGGACTGCATCTAATGATAATATCTTTTCAAATGGTCTGCGTGCCATGAATTTTTCAGATCCTTCCCGTCTTGTGTTCGAAGTCGATAAGTGCCTTCTCGGATAATCTTTGTAACTTGAAAAGGTCCTTCCCAATTAGGGGAGAGTTTTCCTTGGCCGGTTTGTCTCTCGGTCGCTTCTATCTTCCTCATCACCCAATCTTCTACCGAAAAGATGCGGGGGTTCACCCTGCTGTCATGGTGAGCCTTAGCTTTTTTCTTGTAGTTTTCTATTCGAAGCCTAGCATTCAACCTCCTTTCTTCAAGTAGGTCCAACTCTGCCCGGCGGGTGTCTTCATTTAGTTGTTCATCGAAATAACTCACTCTAGTGGACGGCAATCCCACTTCAACCAGTGCCATAGCTTCTGATCCGTAGGCCAGGTAAAACGGGGTTTCTCCAGTTGGACCTTTAATGGTAGTACGAACATACCAAAGGGCAATGTGAAGTTCATCTACCCATCTACCATGTCTTCCTTCTAGGTTTTTCTTGAGGGCGGTCAATATTTGCTTATTGCCCGCCTCTGCCTGGCCGTTTCATTGGGGATGGGCAACGGAGGATCTTACATGTTTTATCCTCATAGCCTCGCACGCCTCTGTAAATTTATCAGAAAATTGTGTTCCTCTATCTGACACTTTCACATTTGGCAACCCAAATTTGCACCATAAGTGGTCATGTACAAATTTGATCGTGTTTTCTTCTGTAATACTTGCCAGTGCCTTAGCCTCAGCCCACTTGGTAAAGTAGTCTACCGCAATAATAGCATACTGACATCCTCCTTTTGCCTTTAGGAATGGTCCGATAAGATCTATCCTCCACTTATCGAATGGCCATGCAGCTACCACTGGCGTTTGCACAACCGCAGGGAGCCTTGGGATGTCAGCAAACAGTTGACATTTCTGGCATTTTTTGACATACTCCTCAGTGTCTTTTCTCAAACTGGGCCAATAGTATTCGTAAAATAAAATTTTATCGGATAAAGTTCTGGCTCTAGGGTGTTCGCTGCATACCCCTTCGTGTACTTCGGCAAGCACTTTTTTTGTCATGCTTGGATCCACACATCTTAACAAAGGGTTACTGAAAGAGCGACGGTACAAAATTCCATCCAATACAGTATAGCGGGCCGCTCGACTAACCAATACGCGGGCATACTCTCTATTTTGTGGGAGAGTTCCATTTTCGATGTACTCTTTTAGTTCAGATATCCAACTCTTTTCAGACTCTTCCACGTCCATTATTACTGGTCTCTGCACGGCTGGGCATTCGAGGTACTTTATCCATGTATGAGTTGATAAAGCATCGACATCTGCTGTTGCTGTCTTGGACAAATAATCCGCTCGTTTATTTTGTTCGCGATCAATCTGCTTTAATTTCCAATAATCAAATTTGGAAGTCAACTTTTTTGCCATCTCGCAATATTGGAGCAATGTGGGATTGTTAGTCCCATACTCTCCCAAAATTTGGTTCACAACAAGTTGTGAATCAGCGTGGCGACTAAGTCTTTTACTCCCATATAAATGCACGGCTCCATGCCGCGATCAATGCCTCATATTCAGCTTGATTATTTGAGTTCTTAAATTTGAATCTGAGAGCCTTCTCAACTTCATGGTCACCGTCCGGTGAAATCAATAACAAACCAGCCCCACTGTTGTCATGTGTTGAGGACCCGTTCACAAATAAACACCAATATTGTTCGGGTTGTATGCAGGGCATGGCTAAGGAGGTGACAGCCTCTTGCCCGGTCGCCGAAATGATGGCCTTTTTCTCATCAGTTGCTTTCATTTCCACTTGAGTATTCTCTTGGGTAAATGAAGTTTTAGTAACAAAATCGGCTAGGGCTTGAGCTTTGATCGCCCTTCTTGGCGTGTAAGTTATATCAAACTCGGTAAGCTCTATTGACCAATTGAGTAGTCGCCCTGAGCATTCTGGCTTGTGCAAAATTTTTCTAAGTAGTGCATTTGTGTACACAAAAATAGAATGAGACAAAAAATATGCCCTGAGTTTGCGGGCAGCAATGACAACTGAGTAAGCTAATTTTTCTGCATTCATATATCTGGTTTCTACATCACTTAGAGCTTTTGAGACATAATAAATGGGCTTTTGAACATTGCCCCCTTCTAATACTAACACTGCTGCCACAGCTAAATCGGTGGCTCCCAGATAGACATACAGAGTATCCCCATGTTTCGGGCTAACTAACAGAGGTGGACGACCAAGATATTCTTTGAGTTGCTCGAAAGCGGCTTGGCATTCTGGGGTCCAATCAAAAGCTTTGTTACCTTTTAATACTTTGAAAAAAGGTAAACATTTTTCAGCTGCTCGCGACATAAAACGGCGCAAAGCCACCATGCGGCCATTCAGCTTCTGTACTTCTTTGATGCACGTGGGTGGCTTCATATCCTGCAGCGCCTGAATTTTCTCTGGGTTTGCTTCAATTCCCCGCTGACTAACCATGAAACCCAAAAATTTGCCTGCAGCTACTCCGAATGTGCACTTGCTAGGAGTTAACTGCATGTTATTTTTTTGGAGATTCTGAAAAGTCTCCGCCAGATCTTCTATATGGGGTCGCTTCTTTGACTTGATCACCATGTCATCAATATATGCCTCCACATTTCTTCCCAACTGGTCGCCAAAAACTCTGTTCACCATTCTTTGGTATGTTGTCCCCGCATTCTTCAGCCCAAACAGCATCATTACATAGCAGTAGATTCCCCAGCTGCCCGAAATGCAGTCAGCTCCTGGTCTTCTAAAGCCATCTTTATTTGGTGATAGCCAGAATATGCATCAATAAAGCTCAGCATAGTGTGCTCAGCTATGGCGTCCACCAACTTATCAATACGCGGAAGAGGGGGGCAGTCTTTCGGGCAGGCCTTTGTTCAAATCTGTAAAGTCTATACACATCCTCCATTTCTTGTTGGCCTTTAAAACCATGACAACATTTTCCAGCCATGACGGATAATACAACTCTCTGATAATTTTGGCCCTTAGCAGCTTTTTGACCTCCTCTTTAATTGCAGAATCTTTTTCAGGACCGAACACCCGCGGTTTCTGCTGTACAGGAGTAAACTCTGAACTCACATTCAAATGATGTTCGGCAACCTCGGTGCTTATTCCTTCCATGTCCTCTACTGCCCATGCAAATACATCTAGACTATGCTTCAAAAATTTGATCAGATCTTCGCGGTCTTGCTCGCACAGTTGTCCACCAATCTTTATTTTCTGATATGGAAAGAGAGGGTTAATAACCACTTCCTCTAACTCGTCACAAGGCTTCAAATCAGTGCCTTCTCTAATCTGCATTGTATCAATCTCTATCTCTTTATTTGCCCGGTTGCCCATCTTTTGCGCCCGACTGTCAATCTCTTGTCCCCCTGCCTCACTTGTTTGGGAGGCCAACTCCTCACGTAAATGTGGTGGAGGAGGTGGCGACCCAACAAGTGAGGTATCTTGCTCGCTTGCTGCTGCATTAATCAAGCCTACTATTGGATCTTATCCTTTGGTTATCTTTAGGCTTTTCGAAATGCTCTATTTGCACTCATCATCTTCCACGGTCATTTTTCGCTTTAGCTTTTGTGATTCAACCACGTGCTCTAGCATTGACCCTGGATCACTTTTGATGCAAGCGACCCCTTTTGGGGTAAAAATTTTTATCCGCTAGTGCGGGATTGATGCAACTATCTGAAGAGCAGCCATGGCCTGTTGACCTAAATCACGTTATAGGTCGAGGGGAGATCAATGACCATAAAAGTTATTTTTTTTATCCGTTCCCTATTTCCGTCCCGCAACCTGACTTACAACTTTATCGTGCCCTTCACATTAACCCTGTGATTTAAAAAATCTTCGAGCTGGCCGCTATACGGTGTTAGGTGTGCATCTGCAAGCCCCATCGCTCTGAAACAGGAATAGTACAGGATATCTCTTACAGCTCCCGTGTCGACTAGAATCCTGCCCACCTCGTGCCGTTCAATTATCGCAGAAATGACCAAAGGTTGCTCAGCCTGTAAGGTCGTCATTGCTAACTCATGTGGGGCGAACCCAATTATCTTGTCAGTGTCGCCCTGCTGAGGAGGTACATAGGGCACATTTTTCAAACTGTGAATCTGGTTTCTCAACTGAGTTATACTTGGAAACTCCCCCTGTATGACTCCGATGCAGAGATAATGCTCCTCCTCCACAGTATCATGGCGGTCTGCATCTTCATGACGGGCAGGCGCCCGATCTGCTCTGTACTTGCTTAGGGCCCCTTTATTGATCAACCTCTGTATCTCTTTCTTAAGATGTAGACACTCTTCCGTCGTGTGCCCAATATCTTTATGAAAGCTGCAGTATTTCTTCGGGTCCTTTGTACCCAGACTGTTCTTGCTCATCGGCCGCGGAGCGGGCAAGTCTTCCACCCTCATAATCTCCTCCCTTAAAGTATTGAGCGGTGTGAAGGTGTCACGCTCCTTATCTGACCCAAAATCAGTGACCCCCCTGGGCTTGGTCCTGCTCTTATCATGTCCGCGGGTAGTCCCCTTGTATCCGCGGTCGGCCTCTCTGTAGTGGCGATCCGTCTCTTTCTTTTCACTTTCTATTGGAGCCTTTGCACTCCTTATCCTTTGCGCTAGTTCAAACAACTCTGCTCTATTCTTGGGTGGGCGAGTAAACACTTTCGTTTTGAGAGTGTTGGGCGCCAGGCCGCCCTCAATGAACGTCAACACCTCCTTATCAGAAATGTCATTTATCTGCTCCAGAATAGTTCTAAAGCGTTCCACGAATGCAAGGATAGATTCGCCCGACCTCTGTATCACGTTACTCAACGCGCCTCTTGTTTGAGGTAGAGCACCTGCTGTTCCAAATTCTCCCAAAAACACCTTTTGTAAATCTGGCCGACTCTTAACTGACCCTTCAGGTAGGTTGGCGAACCATGTAGCAGCCTTCCCTTGTAGAGTACCCACGAAAGCCTTGCAGATAATTATGTCATCCGTGGTGAGTAAAGCAAGCTTCATCTCAACGTGGTTGAGATGGTCGTGTGCACTAGTCTTCCCTTCATATCCATTAAAGGCGGGATAGTTATAGTCGGGTCAGGTGGGGAATCACGGATCCAGCGTGCAAACGGCTTGAAACGGGTACAAATGGGTGTTATCTTGGCCTTCTCAGTCTCAATGGCCTCCAGACGTCTTCTCAGATCCTGGACTTCATCCTGGGCGGCCCTGCTGGCCGCCTGAATTTTCGACGGATTCCTCTCAAGGGATCTCCCCCGTTTCGGGTTTGCTGACCTTCCCTTCTTCAGGGAATACCCACGCGACATTGTAGCTTGGCTTCTAGGAGATTTTGATCGCCTCGATTGCGTTGCTCTGTGGGCATGCCCGTTGTGTCTTCTGCGAAGGTTTGGATCAGATTCCCCCTCGCAACTTCTTTCTCGTGCGGTTCTCCCTGCTGCTTCATTCACGCGACCTCTTGGGTCGTGAAGTCTGTGCCGGACACTAACCCTGCTTTGAGAAGGGGCCTGCTCGCCCATATGTCTGGCCATACGCTCGTCATCCCGGATCTGTCTAGACTTGCTTCCTTCCACTGTTCTCCGCTCAAAACGACCAGCCCCCATACCTGAGCATCTTCCCTCAGGTTGCCTGCTAGGTCCCCGTGACCCAGTTATAGTAATTGGCACTATCTTAGTAGGCTGGGGTGCTGGTGTTTGTGAACCCAACAGTGCGGCTGGAATGGGTACCTCAGCCTGACCCATTGCCCACAAGAGCTGGTTATTTAGCATTATCTGGACAAGCGCGGCCGTTTGCGCCTTAAGTGCCTCTGCCTGGACAATCGGATTGGCTTCGGGTGGCATGTATGTACCTGTGGTTGCCCGACGGGTGTCCAACAGATCACGCAAGTCACTAGCCCCTGCTTGTGGCTCTGCTGCTTTCTTACTTGCCCGGGTACCCTTGCCCTTTGCGGGTTTCTTCGCGCGGCTTCTTTGCGATTCCTTATGGCATGCGAGTTTCCTCCGCTGTGAGCCACCGGCGGTCAGGCGGACGGATTTAGCACTATGTTTGTCACTCCCATTTGCTCAACCGTTGGGTGAGCGGGATCGTTGCTAGTGCCGATAATAATCGCGTTACTGCCATAATCACCGGATTAGAGTTTGAACTTTTTGTTTGGATATCTGGGCTTTCAAACTTTCCCGGCTATGGAACCACTAAAGATGCTAATTTTTGCACCGTGGTCCTGATGGAAATTTGCTCTAGTGAAGTGACTTGTAATTGGCCTGAAAATAAGAAAAAAGTTACTGCGCAGGGGATCCCTGCAAAGTCCCTCCGGTGTGAGAATTAGCACTGTATATCAGAGCGAGAATAATGTGAATTGAGGGAGCAAAAGTTTATTGTTGCGCGTACCTTGTACTATGTCGATAGTATTATTTATAAGAGAGTCGTGGTGCCCTAGATAGATTCGGGTTGTAACTGATACGATCAAACCTCGCAGTTTACGAGTAGAAGTCGCGTATCCGTTCTGAAGTTTATCGGTAAATCAGAGATTGTTCCGTAATACGTTAAGATACTTGAAGATTGTTCGGAGATAGTTCCGTATAATATATAAAGTGTACAGCCCCCAGCCGGGCATGATGGGTCAGCTCGCCCACTTGAGCGGCTTTGAGGCAGCCCGTCACTTTCGCCCAATATTTTGCTATTTGTCATTTAATTTTTATCCTTTGTATAATTTTTGGGTAGTTCACAAACAAAATAGGCATAAGTGCCCATCAGATATTATTAGAATCTCTGATTAACACATTAGGTTGAACACCTTTTTTTAGATCCAAATGGTTACGTCTTTACTACTCCCTTCGTTCCAGGTAAGGAGTCCGCTATCCATTTTTAATAGTCAACATGTGACTAAATCAAATCAAGATTTTACATACTTTACTTTATTTTACGGAAAAAAAAATTTATTAATAAAAAACTACATTAAAAATATTATGGATTACAACTTTTCTAATTTTGTAAAAACAAATAAATCTATTTAAATTACTGGACAAATTTTAACTAAATTAACCTTAAAAAGTCAAAAGTTGACTTTTTGCGTGAAACAGATGGAGTGTTATTATTGTAAATTGAACATATCGGAAAAGTCAAACAACAAATATATATATATATTTTTTGTAAAGTGGAAATTGTATTATTTTAGTAATGGAATCAGGCAATTACCTTACATATAAACGTAATCCTTGATTAAATTTGTGGTGACGGATTTGGTAGGAACTAAGAAAAGTATGGAAACCCAAATCTTGCTCTCAAGTACAAAATTGCCGCCAATTTTCTATTTAAATAAACGCATATACTCCCGCCCTTTTTAAAAGTGTCATATTTAATTTTTTTTTTTCAACAATTTCATCATTATTGGAACGGATATTAACATATTTTACTTAGTCGTAGTATCGAATAAACACACTATCTTATTAAACTCCAAAAATAGTTTAAAACTTTTATTATTTTTTTATAACTGTTGAAAAATAAATAAATCTAGTCGTGTTTTTATTTGATTTTAATGTTACTCTTTCTTATGGGACGGAAGGAGTAAAGAAAGTACTAATATGAGTACAATTAGCAAAGAGAAAAGAGGAAGAAGCAACGAGTCATTTAATAGTCAAGATTAAGGTCGAATAAGATTAATAAGTGAATTATCGAAATTTGGCACGTAATAGGCATCTGGACTAATCACCCTTGTTATTCGGATAGAGTTCTTATTTTTTCGCTAATTATACTAACGGAGATGGTGGTATTAGTAGCACCCTCATTCAAAAAAAAAAAAACACGAGACTAACATTTTTAATCCCAAAACTACCCCAATATAAATATATTATTAACGGTTGAATTAAAATCTCTTGTGACATTTTCACTTTAGTATCTGTTAATAAGATAGTAATGGTGCAGATCAACATTTTTATTATAAACTTTTTATCTCAACTTATGTATCAGGGTATGTCACGGTCAAATTCATCACATGCATACGACATAGATTAGGATGAAAGCTTCGACACAAAATTAGAATCTCTATCATTTTCTTGAGAAGATAATCTAAAAAGCCCGATATATGTAAAATATGAAATGCAAGTACTCCCTCCGTTCCTAAATTATTATGCAGGTTGACCGGCACACGGATTAAGAAAACTCAATTGACTTGATTATTAATATTTGAATATTAGAGAATAGAGCCTAAGAAAAGTCATTTTGGCAACCCTCATTCTGCATTCCAATTTTATCTCAATCAGACCCAATCACAATCACATATTTACTAAAAATCACCAAACATATTGAGTATCAATCACATTAGAATTTTGGCTCAAAAATTCATGATTTATTCATTGCTTTTGATTTCTCATTCCTTATTTAATTCATACTCACAATCTTTGGCTAAAATCCCTATATAAAACCCCCGGCCCAAACTCCACTTCATCTCACACACACACACACACACACACACACACACACACACACTAAACACTCTCTTTCTCTTACTCTGGGAAATGGCCAACCAATTTGCTCTTCTTCTTGTTCTCTCATTTCTCTTCATTTTACTCAATGAATCAATGGCGAATATAGCTACATACAATGTGCTAGCCTTAGGAGCCAAGCCGGATGGCAAGACTGACTCGACCAAGTCCTTCCTGAGTGCATGGTCCTTGGCATGTGGCTCGGCTATTCCAGCCGTGATCTACGTGCCACTCGGAAGGTACTTGGTTGGGGCGGCACGTTTCGAGGGAAATGCAATAACAACTATATTACATTTCATATTGATGGTATCCTTGTTGCCCCTTCTGATTACCGTGTCATTGGAAATGATGGCAATTGGCTCCTATTTCACCGTGTCGATGGAGTAACCATTCTTGGTGGGACCCTCGACGGCCAAGGTACGGGCCTGTGGGCTTGTAAATCTTCTGGCCATAGTTGCCCTGATGGCGCCAAGGTACGTCCAAAATGAATAAGATTTTATGTGCAAAAACAAAAAAACTATTTTACGTATTAAAATTTTACTCATTTATTGATTCTTGTAGACATTGACATTTGACAACTCCAACAACATTGGGATTATTGGGCTGACATCATTGAATAGCCAACAATTCCACATTGGCATAAACGGGTGCCAAAACGTGAAGCTGCAAGGAGTGAAGGTATTTGCCCCTGGCAACAGCCCCAACACTGATGGAATTCACATACAAAAATCGTCAGGAGTCTCCGTCTTAAACTCGGTGATTGGCACTGGCGACGATTGCATCTCGATGGGCCCAGGCACGACCAACGTATGGATAGAGCAAGTCATTTGTGGCCCCGGCCACGGCGTTAGGTAACTAAGATACTATATATATATGTGTGTGTGTCATGTTTACAATATATCAGAATTCTTCTTCAATCATTCATTAGTGTAAACATATGTAACGTGTGTGTGCGTGTGTGTGTGGTGCAGCATTGGGAGTTTAGGCTGGGGTTTACAGGAGGCAGGGGTGCAGAATGTGACGGTTAAAACGGTGACGTTCAAGGGAACACAGAATGGTTTTAGAATAAAGACTTGGGCCAGGCCAAGCAATGGATTTGTCAAAGACATTATTTTCCAGAACAGCAACATGATCAATGTTGATAACCCCGTCATAATTGACCAAAATTACTGTCCGAACAACAATGGCTGCCCTACTCAGGTAACCCAGATTCATTCTCATTACTGCCCTACTGACCAAAAGTGTTGTAAAATACAAACCATGTCTTACGTGCGATTCAAGCAAGTTATGTTTTTGGATTTGGTTGAACCGAGCTTATGGCGAGAAGTTGTTGACTAGTCTTTGTGGTGGTTTTAGTCCATATATAGTTAGCAATGTGGCCCAATTGTGGTAGCACTTCACCTCAATCTTAAAAAAATAACCCGTAATTCTAAAATTAGAATCCATGGTTCACGTTAAGTAGAATTTCATGGATATGTCTATGAACCCGTAAGGCTAGTATTAGAATGTAGATTGTATAAAATCCTTGAACCTAAAACTGATATTTCCATTCCTCTTTTTTTTTTTTTGACAGGGCTCTGGGGTGAAAATTAGTGGTGTTACGTATAATGACATACATGGAACATCGGCGACACAAATTGCGGTGATGTTTGATTGTAGCAAGAAGAATCCGTGCACTGGAATAACATTGGATGACATAAATCTCACTTATAACAACGAGGTTGCATTAGCATCGTGTGATAATGCCGAAGGAACAAGTACGGGCAAAGTTGAACCTGCAAGCTGTTTGATGAAGTCCGAACAATTTTGAAATTATATGCTATATATAGTTCCCCTAATAGATAAAGATATTACAGGAAAATTAGTACGGATAGTTATTAGGTAGGAGGCATGACTAGCTGTTGTTTGAGCCTGAGGTGTGATGGTCTAAGCCAGTTTTGTGCACCTGTCCTTGCCATCAGCCTAGTCTATCCTCATTTTCATAAGGAATTCAAGTCATTTTTGAAGCCTACTATTCCATTGCATGCGTATGTTATTGAGATTTTTATAAATTTAATTAATGAAGTGGAGTATTGGATATTGGGCCTCTATTGTGTTAGTGTCACCAGTACAACGAGAAAATATTCGGTTGTTCTAAACTACCATATCATCGGAACGAATTGTATCCTGAATTCGGACTAAAGGCCTTTACCATGCTGATCCCTGCTTGCACTACTTGAGTACTTGAGGAATATGTTGGAAAATTTTGCTTTTGGCAAAACTATTTGAGAGTCCCATGGGTGGGTGTTATAGAGTTTGACCAAGGTCAATGCTGATACACGTATGTGGTTGACCTATGATAAATTTTGATGATAGGATTGGAGCAATTTTTTTTTGTTTGGAATTCATAGTTATAAAACTTGCAATGTGAATACTTTCTCATTTGGTTGTGTATTCAACAAAGTAAAAGTGTGAATCCCACATGGAATAAAAAGGTAAGTGAGTATGCCTTATATGAAAGGCAAAAACTTAAAAAGACCGTCTAACGGGTATTTCTGTATACGAATCTCACTGACCTAACTCATAGCGTGTTGGTGGGCTGAGTGTTAAGAGAGTGTACCTCTATCTTATGAATTAGGATTCGTAAGACGGTCTCACAGGAGACTTACTTTATATGGAATCACTTTCGAGAAGCCTTTGTTCAGTTGATGTGTTACGTGACTTAACTACTCTCCACATGTGAACGCTCATTTGACTCGAATGGGCCGGTTGGGTGCCCCTTAAGTTTTTGGAGAAAAAACTTTTGCAAGTTTATAAACTTCGAGTGGAAGCTTACGACAAACTGAGGAGTTGTAAAGAACCTGACGTGCTCTACGTTAATTGGTACGAATTCTGAGATCGTAGATCTAGGAGGTGTGTTTTGTTTTGTTTGGATATACTTCCACATGTCAAAATTATTGTAAATCACTATAACATATCAACAAGATAAGGTGTTATGACAGTCCTGTTGATATTTATTTTTCCCTAAAGAGGATGATTGAATCCCCTTATTTGCTATTGTATTATGTTAGTCTCGTACGATGTACGAAATTCTTGTACCCGTATGATTTTTAAAATCATATCCTAAATCTGTAATAGATATTAACACAAACTAAATTTTTTTGTAATTTCTATTTTAATTAGTTATGACCATTGTATTTAAAGTAATTGTCATAGATTTCTAAAATATATTAGTAATTAAAAATAAGATAAAATAAAAAATGTAATACAAATAGAAGAAGAGTTTAAAAAAATGAAGAAAAAAAAAGAGAGGAAGTTGTCACTGGACATCACGAAAAAGATGTTTTTGTCAAGTTAGAAGAGAGGGAGAGAGTGAAGATCAATTAGAATAAATGGAACTTATGAGAAAAAATGAAGGGTTTTAGAGAGAGAGAGAGAAGGGATTAGACTTGACCGCTTTAGCTTTTACTTGAGTAATAATATATAGATTATGAGCTAGATGTCTTCTATTTTACGAAGAAGATATTTTTGCCAAGTTAGAAGAGAGAGAGTGAAGATCAATTAGAATAAATGGAACAGAAAATGAAGGGTTTTTAAGAAATTAGAGAGAGAGAGAGAGAGAGAGAGAGAGAGAGAGAGAGAGAGAGAGAGAGAGAGAGACTTGACCGCTTTAGCTTTTATTTGAGTAATAATATATAGATTATGAGTTAGATGTCTTCTATTTTATGAAGTCGCATTGCGCGTGGATGGGGCCGGGGCAGGGATACTCTTCCGTGGTATATATCAAGTACAACCTTTTGACCCGATAAAACAACTTATATGGCCTTTGACTAAAAATTAACACAAACTTCCTATAATACCCCAAAGCCCTTAAAACCTAACTCAGTCTCACTTTCTCTCAAATCTCCAAACCACAGCCGTCTTCCTCCCATCGTCGTCGTCTCCCCCTCCCATCTCCAACGACATCGTCCCCGTCTTCCTCCGTCTCCGACCACATCGTCTCCCTCTACTGCCATGGATCTTGTAAGTCTTCCTTCGTCTTCCTCCCATCTACTACCATGAAACCCTATCTTTGTCTTCCTCCGTCTTCCTCTCATCATCTCCCTTTGAATCGGTTAAACAATCCTATGAATCGTTTAAACGAATCCGTGAATCGTTTAACTGAATCCATTAATCGTTTAAACGAATCCGTAAACGAATCCGTGAATCGTTTAAACGAATCCGTTAATCGTTTAAACGAATCCGTGAATCGTTTAAACTATGTTTGAGTCATTCAAAAAAAGGGTATTTTGGGGTTTTCAAATAAAAAGAGGCCATATAAGTTGTTTTGGAATAAGTTAGGCCAAATAAGACATTGGAGTGTTTGACCGGGCCATTTGTGAAGAAACCCCCTTCCCTTCCATACTCTTCCACTGCCGAGGTGAAAGTGGGCAGTGTGTGCCCATATTTACTTGTGACTTTCATCTTTCATTTTTCTTGACTTGAACTTGGTCGGGGTAAAGTTAAAAATGAAAGGCAACGTCACTGTCATTAGCAATAGCAGCCTTGAATCTCTTTCCTATCCCTTCTCAACTTACCCCAAATTTCAAGGGTGAATTACATGCCCGTCCATTTTTTAATACTTGTAATCGCTACAATTCATTATATATTTTTTAAAATTGAAAAAATGGTACTTTTGGGGCGAAAAGATAACAATACCCTTAATGAAACCAAAACACACGCGCATCAGGCATCCCAAGGCATCGCGATGCACAAACTTCAGCCTTATGTGAGCATCGCGCATTAGGCATCCCGAGGCATCAGGATGCAACAATTGGGCATCGGGATACAGTTCCACTTTTTCAGATTAATTTGTGCATCGAAATATAATAATTGTGAATCGGGATTCAATTTGAAATAAAACAATTGGGCATCGAGATACAACAATCGTGCATCTCAGATTATTTTGTAACGAAAATTCAAAATACTAGTAGACACCAATTCTTCTCTCCAGCCCGCGACTCTCTTTTCTTCTCTATTTAAAGTCTTCGTATCTCTCTCTCTCTCTCTCTCTAAACTTCTCTTTGCCAAAGTACACATAAACAGCACATCCAAATTCATCTGTCTTAAGATTTCTCTCTCTCTCTCTCTCTCTCTCTCTCTCTCTCTCTCTCTCTCTCTCACACACACACACACAAATGGGTGCATTACCACTATATGTTAGCTTACTTTGGGCAATAATATTTTTTGTGCAACCATTCATGGACCTTGGCTTGGCCATTTCTTCCTCCTCAAACATAACCGATCTATCAGCCTTTCTTGCTTTCAAGTCGGGCATCCAGTTTGACCCAAACAATTTTCTGACTAGTAACTGGATTGAAAGATCCAACTTGTTTCAAGTAATCGGGTTGAGCGTTGGTAAGAGGAAGACATAACATTTATGGAAGAAACGGGGGTATTTTAAAAACAATTTTATGAAAATGCCTTTTTCAGATTAAGAAAAAAAATGGTAGACTTTAGAGTTCAAAACTTTAAAAAGGGACCCGTCAGCAATTTCCCGAAATTTTAACCCCACACAAACAAATCCTTCTTTAATCCTCTATTTTTCATTTGAGTGAATTGATGAGGGCTAGCCTCACCTATTCTTCATCCCCACAAAACCATTCATTTCTCTCGCACAATCTTTCTTTTAAATACACAATAATTGTTTGCAACTATATACATTTTGTTATGAAATAGTAGTTATAAAACCACAAAGTTATAGAGAAATAATTATATAAAGGTAGAGAGAATTGGAGAGAAAATCACTGATTTCGGTATATTCCAAACAATGTCCAGTATCAGCCTTTTATAGGCGATTTACAAACAATATACTGTTTATAAATAGTAATAGTACTATTCATAAATAGTAAAACTTAGTATTTACATTTTACAATGAATCCATCTAAAGGTCGCACAATTCGGCGGCAATTATTACAGTGATGGTGTACTACCATTGTACTATAGTGTATTGTTATATTGTGCTACAGTCCACATATTAATTATTCATAACACTCCCCCTTGGACGTAGCACTGTAAGTTGGATAAGTTTGCCTCGTTAAAAACCTTAAGCCAAAAAACCCAGTAGGGAAAAATCGAACAAAAGGGAAAAATAGTGCATAACTTAAATCCAAAACATGAGCATAGGCTACCTTGTTAAAAACCTTTCCAGGAAAAACCCTGATGTGATTCCAAGATCGTGACAAAGCGGAACCAACCAAGAACGCGGATTGAAAATTGAAACAACGAATTGAAATGAAAAGATAGGGAGCTTCCCTCAACCCTAGGGTGGATTTAATCCCTAAAACCTTGGGGTGCAACCTGAACCCACTAATCGCAATTGATTAGGAACCAAGATCATGGAACGCCACAAGCCTGCAGCTCAACAAACTTGATAAGTTCAAGGGTTTGAGAATTCTAATCCAAGAAATCACTAAAAGCTCACAATATTGTGAAAACTCAAATCAAATTTATTAATATCAAAGTTAATGAATCCCTTACATAGGGTGACCTATTTATAGGCTAAAACAAACTTACTAAAACCCTTAAAACGTTTAGAAACAAACCCCTAAGAAATAGGACATAAAAATATCAAAAAGAAATCCGTCGACATGCGTTCGCCTTATGCGGCCTTATACGATTTGCAAAAAAAATCCCATGCGGATGCACTATGCGGCCACATAGTTTCCAGAAACTTTAGTCAATGGGTGCGGTCGCCCTATGCGGCCGCATGATTTCCAGAATCTTTAGCCGTTGTGTGCGGACGCCCGTGCGAACGCTTCAAGTGGCAGAAATTCTTTTGTACTTTCCAACACGCACATGATCCTCCCTTCATGGCCTTGATCATCTTTGGATGTCGCGTTGGCTCTAACCTCGTCCACAAGTGTCATGAAAGCTTCTCCAATCTTCTTAATTCGCGCTCTTGTCATTGGGCCTTTGTTTATCACCATGGGATCTCTTGGAATGTTGGGAATTGGGCCTTGGTTCACATCATTCCCCTCTTCTTCGAAAGGATTCGACCTCGAATCATCACCTATATCGAAAGGAGAAAGATCAGCGACATTGAAAGTTGCTTGGACACTATACTCACCTGGTAGATCAAGCTTGTATGCGTTGTCATTGAGCCTTTCAAGAACTTGAAAAGGACCATCTCCCCTAGGATGCAATTTGGATTGACGCTTCATGGGAAACCGTTCCTTTCTTAAGTGTAGCCATACCCAATCACCGGGTTCAAAGACAACCTGTTTCCGTCCCTTGTTGGCTTGCTTCACATATTGAGCAGTTCGCTTCTCGATGTTCAATTTCACTTGCTCATGCAATTTCTGAATTATCTCTGCTTTGTGTTTACCATCCATGCTAGAACGCTCCTCAACTGGTATAGGAATAAGATCAAGTGGACTTAAAGCATTAAGTCCATATACCACTTCAAAAGGAGAATAGTTAGTAGCAGTATGCACATAACGATTATAAGCAAATTCAACAAAGGGCAACCTTTCTTCTCAAGATTTAAGATTTTTATGCAACACATGAACCCTTAACAATTGAGACAAAACTCGATTGACCACCTCAGTTTGACCATCGGTCTGTGGGTGATAAGAAGTTGAAAATAAGAGTTTTGTGCCCAATTTACTCCATAACACACGCCAAAAATGACTCACAAACTTGGCATCTCTATCACTAACAATGGTACGTGGCATACCATGTAGACGCACTATTTCCTTGAAAAACAAATCTGCTATGTAACTAGCATCATCAGTTTTATGACAAGCAATAAAATGTGCCATTTTGGAAAATCTATCAACTACCACAAACACAGAATCATGCCCATGTTTAGATCTAGGCAATCCAAGTACAAAGTCCATAGAGATAACATCAGATTTCATTTTAGGCCAAAAGAAGTGTTCTTTTAAAGTTTCCAAGGTTTTAAGCACACCAAAATGCCCCATGAGACCTCCACCATGAGCCTCACGAACAAGCAATTCACGTATAGAACATCTAGGGATACAAAGTTTGTTTTCTTTAAATAGATACCCTTCATGTCTATAAAACTTCCCAAAAACACTTGTCTCACAATCTTTGAATATAGAGACAAAATCAGGATCATTAGCATATAATTCCTTGATGAGAGAAAATCCAAGTAATCGAGAGTGCAAGGTAGTGATAAAAGAATGCCTACGGGACAAAGCATCAGCCACTATATTATCCTTACCCTTCTTATACGTTATCACATAAGGAAAGATTCAATGAATTCTACCCACCTAAGATGCCTTTTATTCAATTTACCTTGGCCTTTCGAGTACTTGATGGATTCATGATCTGTATGTATCACAAACTCTCGAGGCCTAAGATAATGTTCCCAAGTCCGTAGGGACCTCACCAATGCATATAACTCTTTATCATATGTAGAATAGTTCAAAGATGCACCATTTAATTTTTCACTAAAGTATGCAATTGGTCGACCCTCTTGGTTCAACACACCACCAATTCCCACCCCTGAAGCATCACACTCTAACTCAAAAGTTTTTTCAAAGTTTGGTAGAGCAAGGATAGGAGCAGAAATTATTTTTTCCTTCAACAGATCAAAGGCGGCTTGTTGTTTTTCGCCCCAATGAAACTTTACCTCCTTTTTTGCTAACTCATTCAAAGGTGCAGCTATAGTGCTGAAATCTTTGACAAACCTTCAATAAAAGCTGGCCAACCCATGAAAGCTCCTCACTTCACTAGCATTGGTATGATTCGGCCAATCCTTGATTACTTTGACTTTCTCTTCATCAACTTCAACCCCTGCAGCACTTACCACAAAACCAAGGAAAACAACTCTATCCAAGCAAAAATTACACTTTTTGAGATTAGCATATAATGAGTGCTCACGCAATGTATCTAAAACAGCACGTAGATGCACTAAATGTTCATCCATGTTCCTATTATAGATTAAGATGTCATCAAAGTAAACAACAACAAATTTTCCAATGAATTCCCTAAGAACATGGTTCATCAATCTCATAAATGTGCTAGGTGCATTGGTTAAACCAAATGGCATCACCAACCACTCATACAGTCCAAACTTGGTTTTAAAAGCAGTTTTTCACTCATCGCCTTCTCTAATTCTAATTTGGTGATACCCACTTTTGAGGTCAATTTTTGTAAAAATTATAGCGCCATGTAATTCATCAAGCATGTCATCTAATCTAGGAATAGGATAACGATACTTGATTGTAATTTGATTAATGGCTCTACAATCCGTACACATCCTCCACTCACCATTTTTCTTGGGTACCACAATTACTGGGACTGCGCAAGGACTTAGAGATTCTCTTACCTTACCATTTTTGAGGAGTTCTTCCACTTACCTTTGAATTTCCTTTGTTTCCTCCGGATTAGCCCTATATGCTGGCCTATTTGGCAAAGTAGCACCGGGCATGAAATCAATTTGATGTTCTATCCCTTGAAAAGGTGGCAAACCACTTGGTTCGTCGTTGGGAAAGACATCTTCATATTCTTGTAGAAGAGACAAAACAAGAGGAGATACAGTATTGGATAATTCGTTAGTAGCAAGGTAACTCTCCTTATACACAAGAATTATCACACTTTGTTTATTCCCTAACTCCCTCACGATCTCACTGGGTTTGGCATAAATTTTTTGTCTCACTCTATCTTTGCCCCTCAAATTTTTGACTATTTTTTTTTCTTCCTCAAACACTCGTGTATCCACCCTTGGGCTTTTACCACTCTCACTCTTTCTTTTCTCTCCACTCGAGTTTTCTCTCACTTCCTTTCCACCACTCTCTTTGTTTTTCCTCTCAGCCTCACTATTCTCACGCTTCTTGGCTTGTTGTACCTTAAACTCATATACTTGTTGAGGGGTTAATGAAACAAGTATAGTCGTTTTGCCATTGTGCTTCACTGTGTATTGGTTGAGAAAACCATCATGCATAACATGTCTATCAAACTGCCAAGGTCTTCCCAAGAGGACATGTCCCACTTGCATAGGGACTACATCACACATCACTTCATCCTTATATCTCCCAATAGCGAAAGTGATCAAGGCTTGTTTTGTTACTTTGAGTTCCCCACAGTCATTAAGCCATTGTAGTTTATAAGGTTGAGGATGTCTTCCAACAGGAATTTTCAATTTTTCAATTACCTTAGTGCTAACAACATTGGTGCAACTACCACTATCAATAATAAGATCACATACCTTCCCTTGGATGAAACAATGAGAATGAAAGATATGCTCTCTCTGTTGGTCACACTCTTCCTTCACTTGCATGTTAAGCACTTTTTTAATCACAAGGGCCTCACCCCATGCGGCTTCGGCCATTTCATCATCATCCTCATCATCTACTTTTTCTTCTTCTTCTCCTTTGGCATCCTCTGAAAAATATTCTCCATTATGAATGTATACCACTCGTTTGTTGGGACATTGAGATGCAATGTGACCCCTCCCATTGCCTCTAAAACAGACAATCTCACTTAATTTGGGGGTATTGGTTTCTACTCCCTTTCTTATGTCGGCCTCCCTACCATTGGAAGTCTCCCTATAGAACTTGGTAGGTGTGACACTGGGGTTCTTATTCCCTTCAACTTTAGGTTTATTAGGGGTTTAAAAAGATGAAGAAGAATTATAACCTCGAGTAAAGGGACCCCTCCTCTTAAGTTGCCGTTCTACCTTGACGGCGGCATGGACAACTTCCTCCATCTCCTCATACTCCCTCAGCTCGACTATATTCGCAATCTCTCTGTTTAGGCCATTGATAAACCTAGAGATCATTGCTTCATCATCCTTAACGATGTTGGCTTGAGTAAGAGCCATCTCCATCTCCCTATGATACTCTTCCACCGATTTGCTCCCTTGGGTCAAGTTTTGAACCTTTCTCAACAAATCTCGGTGGTGGTAGCTTGGGACAAACCTCCTGTGCATAACACGTTTCATATCTTCCCACGTGTTAATGTGACCCTCTCCTATCCTCCTACGGTTGATTACTAGTTGTTCCCACCACACACTAGCGTATTCAGTGAACTCCAAAGAGGCAAGTTTGACTTTTTGGGCCTCCGTATAGTTATTACACCCGAATAAGACCTCAACTTTTCTAACCCACTCCAAATACTCCTCCGGATCAACTTTACCCTTAAAAGGAGGAACTTTCGTTTTTATGTTTGAAATCCTCTTTCTTGCCGTGGGTTATTCACCCTCTCTCCTCCCATCCTATCCCGTCTCCTATCATCCTCATACTCCCACTCATCCTCCTCGTCTACATATCTCCCCCTCTATGGTTGAAATCGAGGTGGATTTCCTTGAGGTTGTGTTTCCCCCCTCTCTTCCAATCTAGCCAAACGCTGAGTAATATCCTCCATCATTCTCAACATACATTCATTAGGATCCTCTGGACACCCTCTCTAGCTGCCCCTCCATTACCCCTAGGCAATGGTGCTTCATTATATTCTTGCGACATGTTGAGGCAATACACACAACTCACAATTCGCTCGTGCATAAACTCTCTTACTCATAAACTCACAATTTCTTGAAGAGATTCTCTTGCCCACGAAATTATCAATATGGAGTGTAAGTTTTGGAAACGTTACGAATTGGAACTTAAACAATGCAATCTAGGGTTTAGATTTTTTTGGCAAAAATTTCAACGTGAGATGCAATTTCACGATGAAAGCAGGAAAAGAATGAATTTTTAATGGATGTTGGAAAGATTTGACGAACAAGAAGAATGCATAAAAATAAAATTTTTTTGTAGCAATTTCACTTTTGATGAAATTGACAATTTTGAAGCACTTTTCCAAAACTCTCTCTTGAGAAAAATTTTTCGGCTCCTATACTATTTTTTTTTTCACTTCTTGATCAAGCTTTTGATTTTCTTGATTCAAGAAATTTTCTTTGGAGCAATAATAATTTTTCTCTTTTTTTTTTTTTTTTTTGTAACTAGGGTTTAGAAAGAAACTATAAGAAATAGAGATTGCTAGCAAAGTTTATGGGAGAAGGAAACTTATGAATCCAAAGAAATATAGGAAAGATGAAAACCAAGTTTATGAAAAACGCTAGAATGAAAACGTTGGTTACCTCTTTGTTGCTCTGATACCAATTGATGTGATTCCAAGATCGTGACAAAGCGGAACCAACCAAGAACGCGGATTGAAAACTGAAACAATGAATTGAAATGAAAAGATAGGGAGCTTCCCTCAACCCTAGGGCGGATTTAATCCCTAGAACCTTGGGGTGCAACCTTAAGCCACTAATCGCAATTGATTAGGAACCAAGATCACGGAACGCCACAAGCCTGCAGCTCAACAAACTTGATAAGTTCAAGGGTTTGAGAATTCTAGTCCAAGAAATCTCTAAAAGCTCACAATATTGTGAAAACTCAAATCAAATTTATTAATATCAAAGTTAATGAATCCCTTACATAGGGTGACCTATCTATAGGCTAAAACAAACCTACTAAAACCCTAAAAACGTTTAGAAACAAACCCCTAAGAAATAGGACATAAAAATATCAAAAAGAAATCAGTCGACATGCGGTCGCCTTATGCGGCCGCATACGATTTGCAAAAAAAAACCCATGCGGACGCACTATGCGGCTGCATAGTTTCCAGAAACTTCAGTCGATGGGTGCGGTCGCCCTATGCGGCCGCATGGTTTCCAGAATCTTTAGCCGTTGTGTGCGGACGCTTCAAGTGGCAGAAATTCCTTTGTACTTTCCAACATGCACATGATCCTCCCTTCATGGCCTTGATCATCTTTGGATGTCGCGTTGGCTCTAACCTCGTCCACAAGTGTCATGAAAGCTTCTCCAATCTTCTTAATTTACGCTCTTGTCATTAGGCCTTTGTTTATCACCATGGGATCTCTTGGAATGTTGGGACTTGGGCCTTGGTTCACATCAAACCCTGTAGGAAAAAAACATGATAAGGGAAAAAGAGTACAGCCATACGAGCTCCCCTTCGAGTTGACAAGGATAATCATTTTGCAAATCTCGTAGGTTCCGCATCCCAATATTACGAACATGCATTCTGAAGGTTGTAGTAGGGAGTGCCTTTGTAAATGGATCTGCTGCATTGTCACTAGACCGAACATACTGAATATTAATTTCCTTGTTCTTTTTAAGTTCTTGAGTGTATGAGAAGAACTTTGGGGGAATATGTTTGGTCTGTCGCTCTTAATGTATCCTTCTTTCATCTGAGCAATACATGCAGCATTATCTTCAAGTATCACTGTCGGGTCTTTATTGATTGGTAGTCCACTGGCTTCTTGAATGTGTTGAGTCATAGATCTAAGCCATACACATTCTCTACTCGCTTCATGAAGTGCAATCATCTCAGCATGGTTTGAAGATGTAGCAACTAGTGTTTGCTTTTGAGAACGCCAAGATATTGCTGTACCACCCATCGTGAAAACATAGCCAGTCTGTGATCTAGCCTTATGTGGATCTAATAAATAACCTGCATCTGCAAACCCAATTATTTCATGCTTTGAATTGCTGGGATAAAATAATCCCAGATCAATTGTTCCTTGGAGTAGATAACGAAATACATGTTTAATCCCATTCCAATGTCTTCGTGTAGGGGATGAACTATATCTTGCTAATAGATTAGTAGCAAATGCTATATCGGTCGGGTACAGTTAGCAAGATACATAAGAGCTCTAATCGCACTCAAGTATGGTACTTCAGGACCAAGTATCTCTTTGTTATCTTCATAGGGACGGAACGGATCCTTTTCAACATTCAGTGATCTGTTCACCATGGGGTTAGTAAGGGGATTTACCTTGTCCATATTAAAATGTTTCAAGACCCTTTTTGTATAATTGGACTGATGCACAAATATTCCACTATACAAGTGTTCTATTTGTAAGCCAAGACAATATTTGGTCTGCCCAAGATCCTTCATTTCAAATTCTCCCTTCAGGTATGTAACAGCTTCTTGAATCTCTTTTGGAGTTCCAATAATGTTCAGATCATCAACATAGACAGCGATAATTACAAATCCAACTGTCGTTTTCTTGATGAAAATACATGGGCATAATTGATTATTCACATATCTAATTTTCAATAAATGTTCACTCAAGCAATTATACCACATGCGTCCGGATTGCTTCAGCCCATACAATGATCTCTGCAATTTAATTGCACATAATTCTTTGGGCTTTGAGCTCGTTGCTTAAGGCAACTTGATTCCTTCAGGGATTCTCATGTAAATATCAGCATCCAATGACCCATATAAATATGCCGTTACTACATCCATGAGACACATCTATAGATTTTTCAAATCTGTTAAACTGATTAGGTATCTGAACGTAATAGCATCCATAACAGGAGAATATGTTTCTTCATAATCAATTCCAGGTCGTTGGGAGAAACCTTGTGCAACAAGGCAAGCTTTGTACCTTACAATCTCATTATTCTCATTTCGCTTTTGAACAAAAATCCATTTGAATCCAATTGGTTTCACAACTTCAGGTGTGACAACGATAGGTCTAAATACCTTTTGTTTTTTTAGCGAATTCAATTGATATGTATGACGTCTTTCCATTTGATCCGTCGTGCCTTTTTGACATTCGGATACCGATTTTGGTTACGGATCCTCATTCTCGTTATTAATGTCTTGTGATATGAATAAGAGAATAAGTCATTGATCTCCCCTATTTCATCTCGATTCCATATTTTTCCATTATTCATGTAATTAATGGAAATCTCATGGTTATCATTAGGGATTTCTTGAATAATGGAAATCTCATGGTTATCATTAGGGATTTCTTGGTTCTCTTGTTCGTGTGATTCTTCTGGAATACACTCATTTGATTTGGGTTTTTTAATCCCCTTCCTCTTTCGAGAATTTTTATCCTTGGAACCAATTGGTCGTCCACACTTCAGGTAAATTTTGGACTCAATTGTCATTTCGTTATTGGGTAGCCTTTTTGGAATTTCAATTCGAGCAGGAGCATTTACAGCAGCTATATGTGACTTCGTTACTCTTTTTGTGTCTGTAAATGCATCTGGTAATTGATTTGCTATATTTTGTAAATGTATGATCTTTTGAACTTCTAGTTCACGTTGCTTTGTGGGAGGATCAAGGTGTAATAATGATGATATACACCATTTGATATCCTTTACCATTTTTTTCCCTTCTTCCCCCAAATATGGGAATTTACCTTCGTCGAATTGACAATCGGCAAAACGGGCCGTAAAATTGTCACCTGTTTTTGGTTTAAGATACTTGATTATTGAAGGTGATTCATACCCAACATATATTCCCAGTCTCCTTTGTGGTCCCATTTTTGTGCGTTGTGGTGGAGCAATGGGTACATATACAGCAGACCCAAAAACTCTAAGATGGGACAGATTTGGTTCTCGCCCAAATGCTAGCTGTAATGGGAAGTACTTGTGATATGCACTTGGCCTAAGGCAAATCAGTGCAGCAGCATGCAAAATTGCAAGTCCCCATACGGAAATAGGAAGCTTTGTTCGCATTATCAATGGTCTCGTGATAAGTTGGAGACGTTTAATTAATGATTTAGCCAAACCATTCTGTGTATGAACATGAGCTACTGGATGTTTAACATCAATGCCTACTGCCATACAATAATCATCAAATGCTTGAGAAGTAAATTCACCAGCATTATCAAGTCTAACTTTCTTGATCATATAATCTGAGAATTGTGCTCTCAATTTGATTATTTACGCAAGAAATCTCGCAAATGCCACATTGCGAGTTAATAATAGACATGCGTGTGACCATCTGCTAGATGCATCAATTAATACCATAAAATATTGAAATGGTCCACATCTTTGGATGAATAGGTCCACATATATCACCATGAATTCGTTCCAAAAATGTTGGTGATTCAGTACCAACTTTGGTTGGTGATGGTCTTATTATCAATTTTCCTTGAGAACAAGCATCACAAGATAATTCATGAGATTGAAAAATCTTCTGGTTTTTCAATGGATGACCACTAGAATTCTCAATGATTCTTCACATCATTATTGAGCCGGGATGCCCTAACCGATCATGCCAAGCTTTAAATGTTTCTGTAAACTTCGGGTTTACAGTAGCATATGATTCAAATATTCTTATATTTGTGCAATACAATACAGATGATAGAGCAGGTAATTTTTCCAACACACACTTGCTTCCGGAAGTGATTTATGTAATGCAAAGATATTCATTATCTTCCTTATTCATAGTTTCAATATGATATCCATTCAGACGAATGTATTTGAAACTTAACAAGTTTCTTTGGGATTTAGGGGAGAACAATGCATTACTTATCGTGAATCTTGTGCCTCCAGGCATTATGAAAATTGCTTTTCCAGATCCCTCAATTATCTTTGCACTACCGCATATATTATTGACATTTGCTTCATCAATATTTAGATGAGAAAAATATTTCTTATCTTTAAGTCACCTTCTCGGATTTTGGATTGAAACATATTTATAGTCTATTTCAAATAAGGGAGAGAAAGAAAATGAATAAATAGCTGCAAAATATTATTTAAAATATAACACAAAATATATATAGACTAAGAATTCAAAATAATATTTTACTAATGAACCAATACATATGGAAAAACAAAAAGTATATAACACTCGTATATAAGAAAATGCCACACTAATTGAGAAAACACATATGATTACTCGTGAAAATCTATTTCTCCTGGTAGTAATTTTCTTCTTTAGAATTAACCATTGTATTAGCCATATCCATGTAATTCATATCATTAAATCCATAAGTGATGTCATCGGGATCACTCCTGATGAAATTTGTTTCAACATTTTTCCCTTTCGCCTTTTGTGATTCTTGATAAAGATTAACAAAATGCTTTGGCGTACGACAAGTTCTTGACCAATGTCCTTTCATACCACATTGATAACAAATATCATCCTTTTGATATTTATTCGTACTAGTGCCACCCTCACCTTTTCCTCGTTTCTCCCCATTATCAATCTTATTATTATAGGGTTGGTACTTTCTTCCCATTCCTTGTCCACGACCATGACCACGACTGCGACCACGGCTACAGCCACGACCTCGACTATATCCATGGTTAAGTCCATGGTTATGATCTGATGATGTTGCATTCACTTCAAGGAATGCAGTAGAGCCAGTAGGTCGGGATTCATGATTTTTCATTAATAATTCATTATTCTGTTTGGCCACAAGAAGGCACGAAATAAAGTCAGAATATTTTTTGAAACCCTTTTCTCGATATTGCTGTTGGAGGAGTAAACTCGAGGCATGAAAGGTGGAGAAAGTTTTCTCAAGCATATCTTCATCAGTAATATTTTTGCCACATAATTTTAACTGAGAAGTGATTTTAAACATTGCAGAGTTATACTCACTTATGGATTTAAAATTTTGAAGTCTCAAATGCATCCATACATAACGAGCTTTTGGAAGTACAACCAACTTCAAGTGGTCATACCTTTCTTGTAAACTCTTCCAAAGGACTAATGGATCTTTCATTGTGAGGTATTCGGTTTTCATGGCTTTGGCTTTATTTTGTATAGTTGCATTATTATCTTCTTGTATAGTGTCTCCCAGACCATTTGCATTTAGATGAATTTCGACATCTAGGACCCATGACATATAATTTTTTCTAGTGATGTCGAGTGCTTCAAATTCGAGCTTGACTAGATTTGTCATGGTGAAAGACTAAAACAAAACATACATGCATATTGTTAATATTTCGGCATTCAAGAAACATAAAATATTTATTTATTCAAGAACATTAGAAGCAAATGTGCTCAATAATTATTACATGTTGAAAGCTATTGCTATTGCTAAGATATAATAAATAATATAAAGACCGATAATAAAAAGCCAAAAAACATTTGGAGCATAATCAGCACTAAAAACTAATATGGTGCACGCGACAACCAGTATGATAATGAACGCCAAGAGTGGGTTAAACATTTTGAAGAAGAGGAAGATATAAGGATTGAGAATTTGTATGAAGGTGAAAAATATCGGTAAATTGTTGAATAAAATGCGGTTGTATTTATAGGGTAAAAATAAAATATGGCCGTTAACTAGCCGTTATGTAGCCGTTGGAGGAGAGAGAAAATAAAATGTAAAAGTTATTATTATTATTATTATTATTATTATTAAAAAAATTTTGGGTACAAAACAAACGACAAATTTATGTCCCTACTCATGAACTGTTTGCAATTTATCGTTAAGTCAATGATCATTTATTGTTCCTTATCATTTTTCAACCGAGTACGGTAATAGTCTACTGTTGGTTAAGAAAAAAATTGCATCTCATTAATTAGTCGTGCATGTGCAAACAGTCACAAGTAAGGAGATTTTAAGTCAAGACAATGAAAGACACTTTTATGGTACATTATAGGTTCATGCATTAATATTATGTACATGTATTATATTCACGCCACATTACTCGGTAAACCTTTCGTGTGGGTGTTTGAGAATAAGTGGTAATGTTATTCATAGCAAACAGAAAGCATAACTATTCATAAGAATATATATTCAGTTTGTAGCTTGGGGTTATTTTCGCTCAAGCATCAACCAATATATAGATTGCGTAAAATAATAAAATTTCATTTCGTCATCTCACCAAAATATTTTAGATGGAGGCGTAGCCATTCCTTTTTATAATCATGGTGATATACGATATTAAAATAAATCGATAGCGTATCATAAAAGGAACATATCTGTAGAAATTCTTACCTTTTGAAATGCTCGGAAAGCTTAGAGCATTCGTGCGATAACGAGTTATGAAATAGTAGTTATAGAACCACAAAGTTATAGAGAAAGAATGATATAAAGGTAGAGAAAATCACTGATCTCGGTGTATTCCAAACAATGTCCAGTATCAGCCTTTTATAGGCGATTTACAAACAATATACTGTTTATAAATAGTAATAGTACTATTCATAAATAGTATCACTATTCATGAATAGTAAAACTTGCTATTTACATTTTACGATGAATCCATCTAAAGGTTGCACAATTCGGCGGCAATTATTACGGTGATGGTGTACTACCATTGTACTATAGTGTATTGTTATATTGTGCTACGATCCACATATTAATTATTCATAACACATTTTACATTATTTTCTTTCAATTTAAGTACAACAAATCAACCACTTTTCTCTTTCTTAATCTCTCTCTTTACCACTTTCTATCATTCTTTGATGAAAACTACTACTTTATGTTCTTGTGAAATTGTTCACCACTTCTATTGTGCAAAGAATTCGATCGATAGCGAAGATTGATATGAACAAACACATATTACTCAACATTTTCTCCCCCTGTATTAGAACTCTCTCCCCCTTTTTGACCAGAATTGGAGGAGTCATTGGAAACAAGGAAGAGCTGAAACTAAGCTTGGAGAGATTTGAGAAAGTAAACTGGTGCTCGGTTGCTTAACGGGGCTGACACTGTCACGACCCTACCCAAATTCCTACGTGAAATCCCAAGTCGGATCACGATAAGCGAGAACACAAAATGTACATCTCAAAAATTCCTTTTGATGCAAGTATAAAGCGAATGCATAAAACCCTGTAATGCACGTGCAAAGCTTTTTCTTTTAAAACAAACAATACTTCATCGGCATAATAACAAGCCGGAAACTAAACTTGTTTAAAAACATAGTTTGGATATAAAACGAATCATGGTAACATAAACCTCCACGAGCAACAAGCTCGAAGAACAACAACAATAACCAAATCAGAGTATGCCGAAGTAACAAGTATTAATAAATACATTAAGTACGACAACCATGTCGGCACAACCAAAAGAATATTACAATCACAAGAACCAACACATACTACCCAGCATTACAAATTTTAGATAACAATGTATACCCTCGGTCTCACCAAAAGAAGTAAAAAGGCCCAAAGGGCACAACCCAAAAGAACAACCTGCAGAAACGTCGAGACGAAGTAATCTTCTACTATGGGTTCCTTGCCAAACCGTGATCTAAGGAAAACAAATAAAGATAGGACGGGGTGAGTTTAAAACTAAATAAGCAACTAATGCAACAATATGTCATACGAGATACAAGACAATACTAATAACAAGTATAACAAGCTATGGCATGATATATCATTCACGAAACATAGCATATATTAAACATCTGATAACAACACGTTACCCTATACTACACGAGAGGCTCAACGGTCGCCAACCGACCCATACCAGCTGGAAACCATGACCAACATTCGCATATATAAGAACCACATAAGTATGGTATGTAAACACTTTTAAAAGGATACTTTATTGAGGTACATCTCCAATATAACCAATACTTCAAACCAACCAACATATAATTTACCAAATGTAGGAGCTGTTGTTGACATGCTCGATCGACGAATCAAAACCATAACCAATTCTATGTGAACTATTTTTTGTATTTACGTCGACGGGTGATCTTGGTCCCTACAACCCAAGAATCAACCACGGAATAGCTTACCAAGGTTGCGTTTATTCCATACAAAAAATGGCGCTATGCCCTTATCGTGGCCAACGGTAAGGCGAGGCCCGATGTATTGGCCTTTAACTATTACGTAGCCCTGGCTCTGGCAATAATCGAGTGTCAATACACCGCCAACAAATAATCCATGGACATAACAAATGCACAAGTATATGTTTTCTTGACATTTATAACAACAAATCATACTCCAAAATAGTGAGTACAAAAAAAATGAACATGAATGTCTCAAGTAGGTCATAATAATTCTACTCACATAATTAAAAATCTCATAATATTTACGAGAATTAAACAACAACATCAAATACAATTTGGGTAATTAATTTTCCCAACAAAACTCTTATATCACAATGAATTCCCCAAGTCACACACGTGGTCTCATCAATTATAAAAACCTATTCAAACCCGTTAGAGTCATTATTTGTTTCTAATGAGCTCGAATCGAAGAATAACCAATTATACTTCTAGATTAACAAATGATACCATGTCTATGTGTACCAACCAAGCCAAAACAAGTCTCCCAACATATAAAACAAGTCATCCAAGAAATTTACATGGTTCAACATCAAAACATACTCAAACATGTTGATTTCAACATATAAACACCATTTTACAAGGCTAGGATGTCATACAAGACATAAGTAGAGAAGAAGAGGGATAGTAGCTTACCTCTAGCAGAAATTAACCAAGAAATGCAATCCAGAAAATGTGTTCTCCTAGTCCATAGCTCCACAATGGAAAAATCGGTTCGTGATTTGGACTTCAAATGAGCAAACTAGCCACTTTCTCACTCTAGAACTCTCACTCTCTTTCTCTGAAGTTTTTGGGTGTTAATGGCTGAAAATGGGAGTATTCAAGGCTCTCCCATGAATTTTAAAGGTCTAAGAAGGCTAGTCTAGTGGGTGGGGGATGTGGCTCACTTGTGTCTAAGGATTTAGAGTCAAATCTAGTCAACAATTCAAAATCTCGTAACAGTTGTCAAGGGCGCACAAGGAAAATCAGAAATTTTGGCAACAGGGTGATCACTCTAGGGCGAACTAGGGCGATCACTTTGTGCCCAGATTCTTGCTGTGGTGATTCTAGCTGAAGGACAATTGCTCTAGGGCGATCGCTTTGTGTCCAGTGGCTCCAAACTTCAAAAAAATGTTATAAAATTCTCCCAAAATGATTCCTAATGAACCAAAAATGATTCTAAGTCCAAAGTGAGGTCAACACACTCAAGAAAGGTTCGAAAAAGTCTAGAAACAAGGCTAGAAGTATAACACAAGATTAACACGATTGGTTACCAGAATTCAACAATGATTTCAAGGCATATAAAACACATGTAATCAATAAGAGTGCGAACATGTTCGCAGGAAGTATGTTCATGAAATGTGCACATCATCAAATGAAATTGATAAATAATGTTCATGTAAATGATATAAATAAGGCCAAAACCCCACCTATTTAAGCCTCATTCTTCAACAATCTTCAAGGTTAGACTCTCATTTTTCACCCCAAGACATTGTTGATCAAAGAAGCTTACTTTGTGCCTTCATCTAAGCTAACATGTATCTATATACTCCATTTACAAATGCCATCACACTCATCAAACACATACACAACCAACAAAACAACGACATCAAGCCTTCTGTCCCTAGAAGCAAGATATGGGAAGCACAAGTCAATGGCTTAAAGCAAGCCTCTATCAAGTATCTACAAGAGGACGCATCCAAGATTTTCTTCCCCCTTGTATTCATCTCAAGCTCTACATCATCTCTTCTTTGAATCTTGTAAAGGTATACTTCCATAGTAAGGTTCTCTTCTTCCTAGTCTTCTTAATAGTTTTTCCTTGTAAATTTTCATTTCTTCTAGAAATGTAGACAATATGGCTTTCTTTTCATAGTAGTGTGGTTTTCCTTGTCCTTGCTTTAGAAATGTAGTACTCTATGTTATGTGCTCTCTTTTGCAAATAAACAAATATAGCATTTTGCAATGTCTAGTTGAATGTAATAAAAAACATGTTTTCTAGCCCTTGTGATTTCCTCATTTAAATGATCATTATATTCCATGCCATTTTCTAAAAGATGGCCAAGTGTAGTTGAGAGGCTTATTGGAGTGATTTTACTGCCACTTTAAAGCTCAACTTGGGTTCCCCTTCCTCTCCTATGTAATCCTTTATAGAACTCAAGTTCTTAAAACTCCTCTTTTAAGGTGGTGCTAAAAATTTGAGTTCATTAGTAGGATTCTCCTTCCAAGGTTGATGGACTCACCCTCTCTCCCCATTTTTCACTTCCCACTCCCTCCAAAATTGAGCTACAAAGTGTTGTTTTAAGCCTCAAATGAGCCACCTATCCAATTAGTTTCATCTTGTGTCTTTGACGGAAATGGTTGGAGTTTTGATCACCTTTGGCGATCTTGTGATTTTGATCCTATGCTCACATGCCCCACCAATGTTCTAGCAACAACATATTGAAATTTTGTGTGATTACATGCTAACTATGCTTCCTTTTGAAAAGGCATGTGTTATCTTGAATTCTTAAGATTTCGAAGTGAAATTTGGAGCTTAGCATGATCACCTCAAATTTTGATATGCTTGAAACTCAATATGCTCTTTTTGCTTAGAAATCATCTTTGGGATTACTTGGTCATTTAACATGTTATTTTGGTTAGTCTTACCCTTGTCAAATGATGCCTATTTTTGCATGCCTTAGCCTCACTTAGTTGGACTGTGTTACCCCACACCTTAATTGAATGAGAAACCATGTGGTGGTGTAATATCCTTGATCATTATGACTTCTCTTGCCTTCCCTTGCCTAGACTTAGTGAAACCGGAGACCATTTTATGTGAGGCCAAGTCACCTAGGAATTTAAATATGTAGCGACCTTATGAGACCGAAAGGGCAAGTCATGTGTCTAACCCCTTCCCGACTCGTAACCTAGCCCCGGACTTACAATCTAGGTTTTTCCTCCATTTCCCCAATAAACGAGGTGGCAACTCTATTTGTTTAATTAAGAGTCCACTCGAGGATCATGTGTATTCAACACGCTCATGTTAAAACGTCGACATTGTCCATCAACAATGTTCGAAATGGGGTTCTCTCAATAGTTTATGGAACTGAATAGGTGTAAAGCATGTGCAAAACACGTACAAAGCAAATGCAAAACACGCGCAAAGCATGTGCATGGCTTTTGGTATCGATCGAAGTTGAAGAAAAAGAGCATGCAATTATTTGTTTTACCCTTACATTAATTAAAGTAGTTCAACAATGAGATTTGGATGCCATATCATGTTTGTTACGTAAGTGAACTTTATACTCGTTTCGTTATACCTTTTAATTCTTTTCTTGACTCAGTTCTTTAATCATGGTCTTCTTTTCGATTATAGGGTAATGAAGCACGAGAAAAGCCTCAAAACAGATTTTTTTTTTTTTTAAATCTAGTCTCGAAGAGAAGAGAGCCTAATATGATTTGGGGTCTTGATTTGTACTCACATATATAGATTGATTTACATCGTCGTACAATATTGCCAAGATCTTGGAATACTAAGGTCAACCCAATCAATTAAGATAATCCTAATTGATATACCTAATCTATATATTGCAAAGTTACACAATAAGGAAAATAAATTACAAAATAGCCCTAAACAAATGTACAGAGAAAATAAACTATTCAAACAGTAGTGCTAGGAAACATGAAATACAAACATATCTTCATGACCATTTGCACAGCAACATGATAGGTTTCTAAGGAGCCATTCATCAACACACAACAAAAAGTACTCATACATAGAATTAGTTAATCAGCATAAACTTTTTAAAAAGTAAAAATGAAATAAGATTAGAATTCGTAAGGTTTTATGGAATTTGTGCTTGCATGGATGACTCCTAATGCTTTCTACAAAAGTTGGAGTCTCTAAACAGATTGTGCGGTCTTCGATGTCTTCAACCTGTTCATGCCAAAATTAGGAGCTCAAAATAAATCCTTGAGCTATATTATTTTATCTCATTGCAATAGAAAAAAAAAAGAAAGTAGTAACTGTACTATGGATGAGAACCATCAATCAAAGCGATACCCAAAAGGCGCCATCCAAATTTGTTTGCTATCACATGGAGCACTATAACCGACATTAGAAACAGACACATTGACATATAAGCATATGTGAATGTCTTTGGGAGCCTTTCATGTCGCACAACAATCATAGCTATGATCAAAGAGGCTTACCCTAGAACAAAAGAAATCCTGGAAATAAAAAAAAAATTATGTATGAAAACAAATTCGAGATGCAAATTGGAATATCTAATCTGGTTTCCTTTTTGTTCATCACTAAAACTTAGAAAATACAAATCTTTAATTCTAACTTTGAAACTAAAATACGCGTAAAAAGAGCATTTACTTCATCGATATTACCTTCATTTGTTTAAAAGAACATAATAAATAAAAATGATAAAATTGTTCTTACCAACTAGAAGCTAGTATAAGGTAGAAGATAGCCCACTCCCTTATACTAGGTGGAATATGGCCAGTCAAAATGGTCCTAAGTGCCTATCCACTTTCCAACTTGTAACCTAGCCCCCGGACTTAGAATCTAGGTTTTTCCTCCATTTCCCCAATAAACGGAGGTGGCGACTGTATTTGTTTAATTAAGAGTCCACTCGAGGCTCAAGTGTATTCAATGCGCTCAAGGTAGAAACGTCGTTGTTTTCCATCCACGAGGTTCGAAATAGGGTTCTCACGAAAGTGTATGGAACCGATTAGGTACAAAGCATGTGTAAAACATGTGCAAAGCAGATGTAAAACACGCGCAAAGCCTGTGCAAAACACGTGCATGGCTTTTGGTATCGATCAAAAGTTGAAGGAAAAGAGCATGCAATTATTTGTTTTTCCCCTTACATTAATTAAAGTAGTTCAACAATGAGATTTGGATGCCATATCATGTTTGTTCTATAAGTGAACTTTGTACTCGTTTGGTTGTACCTCTTAATTCTTTTCTTAACTTAGTTCTCTAAATATGATCTTCTTTTAAAATTATAGGGTAATGAAGTACGGAGAAAACCCTCAAATCAGATTATTTATTTATTTTTTAAATGTAGTTTGAAGAGAAGAGAGCCTAATATGATTTGGGGTCTTGATTTGTACTCTCATATATAGGTTGATTTACATCGTTTGCACAATATTGCCAAGATCCTGGAATACAAGCTAAGGTCAACTCAATCAATTAAGATAATCCTATTTGATATGCCTAATCTATATATTACTTAGTTACACAATAAGGAAAATAAATTACAAAATAGTCCTAAACAAATATACTGAGAAAATAAACTATTTAAACAGTAGTGCTAGGCAACATGAACTACTAACATATCTTCACCCAAAAATGACCATTTCCGCAGCGAAGATGATGGGTTTCTTAGGAGCCATTCATCAACACACAGCAAAAAGTACTCATATGCAAAATTAGTTAATCAGCATAAACTTTTTAAAAAGTAAAAATGAAATCAAATTAGAATTTTTACGGTTTTATGGAATTTGTGCTTGCATGGATGACTCTTAATGCTTTCTCCAAAACTTGGAGTCTCTTAACAGATTGCACAGTCTTCGAGGTCTTCAGCCTGTTCATGCCAAAATTAGGAGCTCAAAATAAATCCTTGAGCTATATTATTTTATCTCATGGCAATAGAAAAAAAAAATGAAAGTAGTACCTGTAATATTGATGAGAACCATCAATCAAAGCGATACCCAAAACGCACCATCCAAAGTCGTTTGCTATCACATGGAGCACTATAGCCGACATTAGAAACAAACACATTGACATATAAGCATATGTGAATGTCTTTTGGAGGCTTTCATGCCGTAAAACAAACATAGCTATGATCAAAGAGGCCTACCCTCCAACAAAAGAAATCCTGGAAATAAATAAAGAAATTAATGTTTGAAAAAAAATCTGAGATGCAAATTGGAATATCTAATCTGTTTCCTTTTTGTTCACAACAAAAACACAGTAAATACAAATCCTTAATCCTAATTTGAAACTGTAATAAGCGTAAAAAGAGCATTTACTCCATCTATATTACCTTCATTTGTTTAAAAGAACATAATAAATAAAAATTATAAAATTGTTCTTACCAACTACAAGCTAGTATAAGGTAGAAGATAGCCCACTCCCTTATACTAGGTGGAATATGGCCAGTCAAAATGGTCCTAGGTGCCTATCCACTTCACGACTTGTAACCTAGCCCCCGGACTTAGAATCTAGGTTATTCCTCCATTTCCCCAATAAACGGAGGTGGAGACTCTATTTGTTTAATTAAGAGTCTACTTGAGGCTCAAGTGTATTCAATGCGCTTAAGTTAGAAACGTCGTTGTTTTCCATCAACGAGGTTCGAAATGGGGTTCTCACTAAACGGTACGGAACCGAGTAGGTACAAAGCATGTGCAAAACATGTGCAAAGCAGATGCAAAACACATGCAAAGCATGTGCAAAACACGTGCATGACTTTTGGTATCGATCAGAAGTTGAAGGAAAAGTGCATGCAATTATTTGTTTTACCCCTTACATTAATTAAAGTAATTCAACAAAGAGATGTGGATGCCATATCATGTTTGTTCTGTAAGTCAATTTTGTACTCATTTGGTTATACCTTTTAATTCTTTTAATGACTCAGTTCTCTAATCATGGTGTTCTTTTCAGATTATAGGGTAATGAAGCATAGAGAAGAGCCTCAAATCAGTTTTTTTTTTTTTTAAATCTAGTTTGACGAGAAGAGAGCCTAATATGATTTGGGGTCTTGATTTGAAATCACATATATAGGTTGATTAACATCGTATGTACAATATTGCCAAGATCTTGGAATACAGGCTAAGCTCAACTCTATCAATTAAGATAATCCTAATTGATATGCCTAATATATATATATATATATATATATATATATATATATTGCATAGTTACTCAATAAGGGAAATAAATTACAAAATAGTCCTAAACACTCATAGCTATGATCAAAGAGGCCTACCCTCCAACAAAAGAAATCTTGGAAATAAAAAAAAAAGAAAAAGATTAATGTATGAAAAAAAATCCGAGATGCTAATTGGAATATCTAATATGGTTTACTTTTTGTTCACCACTATAACTCAGAAAATACAAATCCTTAATCCTAACTTTGAAACTGTAATACGCGTAAAAAGAGCATTTACACCATCGATATTACCTTCATTTGTTTAAAAGAACATAATAAATAAAAATGATAAAATTGTTCTTACCAACTACAAGCTAGTATAAGGTAGAAGATACCCACTCCCTTATACTAGGTGGAATATGGCCAGTCAAAATGGTCGTAGGTGCCTATCCACTTCCCGACTTGTAACCTAGTCCTCGGACTTAGAATATAGGTTTTTCCTCCATTTCCTCAATAAATGGAGGCGGCGACTGTATTTGTTTAATTAAAAGTCCACTGGAGGCTCAAGTGTATTCAATGCGCCAAGTGTATTCAATGCGCTCAAGTTAGAAACGTCGTTGTTTTCCATCAACGAGGTTTGAAATAGGGTTCTCACAAAAGGGTATGGTATCGAGTAGGTGCAAAGCATGTGCAAAACACGTGTAAAGCACATGCAAAACACGTGCATGGCTTTTGGTATCGATCAGAAGTTGAAGGAAAAGAGCATGCAATTATTTGTTTTACCCCTTACATTAATTAAAGTAGTTCAAAAATGAGATTTGGATGCCATATCATGTTTGTTCTGTAAGTGAACTTTGTACTTGTTTGGTTATACCGTTTAATTGTTTTCTTGACTCAGTTCTCTAATCATGGTCTTCTTTTCAGATTAAAGGGTAATGAAGCACAGAAAAAAGCCTCAAATCCTTTTTAAATTTTTTTTTTTTAAATCTAGTTTGAAGAGAAGAGAGCCTAATATGATTTGGGGTCTTGATTTGTACTCACATATATAGGTTGATTTACATCGTATGTACAATATTGCCAAGATCTTGGAATACAGGCCAAGGTCAACTCAATCAATTAAGATAATCCTAATTAATATGCATAATATATATATTGCATAGTTACACAATAAGAAAAATTAATTACATAATAGTCCTAAACAAATGTACAGAGAAAATAAACTATTCAAACAGTGGTGCTAGGCAACATGAACTACTAACATATCTTCACCCGAAAATGACCATTATGGGTTTCTAAGGAGCCATTCATCAACACACAACAAAAAGTACTCATATGTAGAATATGTTAATCAGCATAAACTATTTAAAAAGTAAAATTGAAATCAGATTATAATTCGTACGATTTTATGGATTTTGTGCTTGCATGGATGACTCCTAATGCTTTCTCCAAAAGTTTGAGTCCCTAAACAGATTGCCCAGTCTTCGATGTCTTCATCCTGTTCATGCCAAAATTAGGAGCTCAAAATAAATCCTCGAGAAATATTATTTTATCTCATTGCAATACAAAAAAAAAAAAAAAATGGAAGTAGTACCTGTACTATGGATGAGATCCATCAATCAATGCGATACCCAAAAGGCGCCATCCAAATTTGTTTGCTATCACATGGAGCACTATAGCTGACATTAGAAACAGACACATTGACATATAAGCATATATGAATGTCTTTGGGAGCCTTTCATGCCACACAACAATCATAGCTATGATCAAAGAGGCCTACCCTTCGACAAAAGAAATCCTGGCAATAAAAAAAAATTAATGTATGAAAAAAAAATCAAGAAGCAAATTGGAATGTCTAATCTGGTTTCCTTTTTGTTCACAACTAAAACACAGAAAATACAAATCCTTAATCCTAACTTTGAAATTGTAATACGCGTAAAAAGTGCATTTACTCCATCAATATTACCTCAAATTGTTTTAAAGAACATAATAAATAAAAAATTATAAAATTGTTCTTACCAACTACAAGCTAGTATAAGGTAGAATCTAAGTTTTTCTTCCATTTCCCCAATAAACGGAGGTGGAGACTCTATTTGTTTAATTAAGACTCCATTCGAGGCTCAAGTGTGTTCAATGCGCTCAAGTTAGAAACGTCATTGTTTTCCACAACGAGGTTCGAAATGGGGTTCTCACGAAAGGGTATGGAACCCAGTAGGTGCAAAGCATGTGGAAAACACGTGCAAAGCAGATGCAAAACACGCTCAAAGCATGTGCAAAACACGTGCATGACTTTTGGTATCGATCAGAAGTTGAAGGAAAGGCGCATGCAATTATTTGTTTACCCCTTACATTAATTAAAGTAATTCAACAATGAGATTTGGATACCATATCATGTTTGTTCTGTAAGTGAACTTTGTACTTGTTTGGTTATACCGTTTAATTGTTTTCTTGACTCAGTTCTTTAATCATGGTCTTCATTTCAGATTAAAGGGTAATGAAGCACAGAAAAAAGCCTCAAATCCTTTTTAATTTTTTTTTTTAAATCTAGTTTGAAGAGAAGAGAGCCTAATATGATTTGGGGTCTTGATCTGTACTCACATATATAGGTTGATTTACATCGTATGTACAATATTGCCAAGATCTTGGAATACAGGCCAAGGTCAACTCAATCAATTAAGATAATCCTAATTAATATGCATAATATATATATTGCATAGTTACACAATAAGAAAAATTAATTACATAATAGTCCTAAACAAATGTACAGAGAAAATAAACTATTCAAACAGTGGTGCTAGGCAACATGAACTACTAACATATCTTCACCCGAAAATGACCATTATGGGTTTCTAAGGAGCCATTCATCAACACACAACAAAAAGTACTCATATGTAGAATATGTTAATCAGCATAAACTATTTAAAAAGTAAAATTGAAATCAGATTATAATTCGTACGATTTTATGGATTTTGTGCTTGCATGGATGACTCCTAATGCTTTCTCCAAAAGTTTGAGTCCCTAAACAGATTGCCCAGTCTTCGATGTCTTCATCCTGTTCATGCCAAAATTAGGAGCTCAAAATAAATCCTCGAGAAATATTATTTTATCTCATTGCAATACAAAAAAAAAAAAATGGAAGTAGTACCTGTACTATGGATGAGATCCATCAATCAATGCGATACCCAAAAGGCGCCATCCAAATTTGTTTGCTATCACATGGAGCACTATAGCTGACATTAGAAACAGACACATTGACATATAAGCATATATGAATGTCTTTGGGAGCCTTTCATGCCACACAACAATCATAGCTATGATCAAAGAGGCCTACCCTTCGACAAAAGAAATCCTGGCAATAAAAAAAAATTAATGTATGAAAAAAAAATCAAGAAGCAAATTGGAATGTCTAATCTGGTTTCCTTTTTGTTCCCAACTAAAACACAGAAAATACAAATCCTTAATCCTAACTTTGAAATTGTAATACGCGTAAAAAGAGCATTTACTCCATCAATATTACCTTAAATTGTTTTAAAGAACATAATAAATAAAAAATTATAAAATTGTTCTTACCAACTACAAGCTAGTATAAGGTAGAATCTAAGTTTTTCTTCCATTTCCCCAATAAACGGAGGTGGAGACTCTATTTGTTTAATTAAGACTCCATTCGAGGCTCAAGTGTGTTCAATGCGCTCAAGTTAGAAACGTCATTGTTTTCCACAACGAGGTTCGAAATGGGGTTCTCACGAAAGGGTATGGAACCCAGTAGGTGCAAAGCATGTGGAAAACACGTGCAAAGCAGATGCAAAACACGCTCAAAGCATGTGCAAAACATGTGCATGACTTTTGGTATCGTATGTACAATATTGCCAAGATCTTGGAATACAGGCTAAGGTCAACTCAATCAATTAAGATAATTCTAATTGATATGCCAAATATATATATATATATATATATATATATTACATAGTTACACAGGGAAATAAATTACAAAATAGTCCTAAACAAATGTACAGAGAAAATAAACTATTCAAATAGTAGTGCTACACAACATGAACTACTAACATATTTTCACCCGAAAATGACCATTTGCACAGCGAACATGATGGGTTTATAAGGAGCCATTCATCAACACACAGCAAAAAGTACACATATGTAGAATTAGTTAATCAGCATAAACTATTTAAAAAGTAAAAATGAAATCAGATTATAATTCGTACGATTTTATGGAATTTGTGCTTGCATGGATGACTCCTAATGCTTTCTCCAAAAGTTGGAGTCTGTAAACAGATTGCCCAGTCTTCGATGTCTTCAGCCTGTCCATGCCAAAATTAGGAGCTCAAAATAAATTCTCGAGAAATATTATTTTATCTCATGGCAATACAAAAAAAAAATGAAAGCAGTACTTGTACTATGGATAAGAACCATCAATCAATGCGATACCCAAAAGGCGCCATCCAAATTTGGTTGCTATCACATGGAGCACTATAGCCGACATTAGAAATAGACACATTGACATATAAACATATGTGAATGTCTTTGGGAGCCTTTCATACCGCACAACAATCATAGCTATGATCAAAGAGGCCTACCCTTCGACAAAAGAAATCCAGGAAATAAAAAATAAAAATTTAATGTATGAAAAAAATCTGAGATGCAAATTGGAATATCTAATCTGGTTTCCTTTTTGTTCACAACTAAAACACAAAAAATAAAAATCCTTAATCCTAACTTTGAAACTGTAATACGCGTAAAAAGAACATTTACTACATCGATATTACCTTTATTTGTTTAAAAGAACATAATAAATAAAAATTAAAAAATTGTTCTTACCAACTACAAGCTAGTATAAGGTAGAAGATAGCCCAGTCCCTTATACTAGGTGGAATATGGCCAGTCAAAATGGTCCTAGGTGGCTATCCACTTCCCCACTTGTAACCTAGCCCCCGGACTTAGAATATAGGGTTATCCTCCATTTCCCCAATAAACGGAGGTGGAGACTTTATTTGTTTAATTAAGAGTCCACTCGAGGCTCTAGTGTATTCAATGCGCTCAAGTTAGAAACGTCGTTGTTTTCCATCAACGAGGTTCGAAATGGGGTTCTTACGAAAGGGTATGGAATCGAGTAGGTGCAAAGTATGTGCAAAACACGTGCAAAGCAGATGTAAAACACGCGCAAAGCAAGTGCAAAACACGTGCATGACTTTTGGTATCGATCAGAAGTTGAAGGAAAAGCGTGTGCAATTATTTTTTTTACCCCTTACATTAATCAAAGTAGTTCAACAATGAGATTTGGATGTCATATCATGTTTGTTTGTAAGTGAACTTCGTACTCATTTGGTTTACCTTTTAATTCTTTTCTTGACTCAGTTCTCTAATCATGGTCTTCTATTCAGATTATAGGGTAATGAAGCACAGAGAAAAGCCTCAAATCAGATTTTTTTTTTTTTTTAAATCATGTTTGACAAGAAGAGAGCCTAATATGATTTGGGGTCTTGATTTGTAATCACATATATAGATTGATTTACATCGTATGTACAATATTGCCAAGATCTTGGAATACAGGCTAAGGTCAACTCAATCAATTTATAATCCTAATTGGTATGCCTAATATATATACTGCATAGTTACACAATAAGGGAAATAAATTACAAAATAGTCCTAAACAAATGTACAGAGAAAATAAACTATTCAAACAATAGTGCTGGGCAACATGAACTATTAACATATCTTTACCCGAAAATGAGCATTTGCACAACAAACATGATGGGTTTCTAAGGAGTCATTCATCAACACACAACAAAAAGTACTCATATGTAGAACTAGTTAATCAGCATAAACTATTTAAAAAGTAAAAATGAAATAAGATTATAATTCGTACGGTTTTATGGAATTTGTGCTTGTATGGATGACTCCTAATGCTTTCTCCAAAAGTTGGAGTCTCTAAACAGATTGCCCAGTGCCAAAATTAGGAGCTCAAAATAAATCCCCGAGCAATATTATTTTATCTCATGTCAATACAAAAAAAAAAAAAAAATGAAAGTAGTACTTGTATTATGGATGAGAACCATCAATCAATGCGATACCCAAAAGGCGCCATCCAAATTCGTTTGCTATCACATGGAGCACTATAGTCGACATTAGAAACAGACACATTGACAGATAAGCATATGTGAATGTCTTTGGGAGCCTTTCATGCTGCACAACAATCATAGCTATGATCAAAGAGGCCTACCCTCCAACAAAAGAAATCTTGGAAATAAATAAAAAAAATTTAATGTATGAAAAAAATCTGAGATGCAAATTGGAATATCTAATCTGGTTTCCTTTTTGTTCACAACTAAAACACAGAAAATACAAATCCTTAATTTGAAATCACATATATAGGTTAATTTGAAAATACAAATCCTTAATTTGAAATCACATATATAAGGTAGAAGATGGTCCAAGGTGCCTAATATGATTTGGGGTCTTGATTTGAAATCACATATATAGGTTGATTAACATCGTATGTACAATATTGCCAAGATCTTGGAATACAGGCTAAGGTCAACTCTATCAATTAAGATAATCCTAATTGATATGCCTAATATATATATATATATATATTGCATAGTTACACAATAAGCGAAATAAATTACAAAATAGTCCTAAACAAATGTACAGAGAAATAAACAATTCAAACAGTAGGGCTAGGCAACATGAACTTCAAACATATCTTCACCCGAAAATGACCATTTGCACAGCGAACATGATGGGTTTCTAAGGAGCCATTCATCAACACACAGCAAAAAGTACTCATATGTAGAATTAGTTAATTAGCATAAACTATTTAAAAAGTAAAAATGAAATCAGATTATAATTCGTACGGTTTTAGGGAATTTGTGCTTGCATGGATGAGTCCTAATGCTTTCTCCAAAATAAATCCTCGAAAAATATTATTTTATCTCATGGCAATACAAAAAAAAAAAATGAAAGCAGTACCTGTACTATGGATAAGAACCATCAATCAATGCGATACCCAAAAGGTGCCATCCAAATTTGTTTGCTATCACATGGAGCATTATAGTCGACATTAGAAACAGACACATTGACATATAAGCATATGTGAATGTCTTTGGGAGCCTTTCATGCCGAACAACAATCATAGCTATGATCAAAGAGGCCTACCCTCCAACAAAAGAAATCCAGGAAATAAAAAAAAAAATTAATGTATGAAAAAAATCTGAGATGCAAATTGGAATATCTAATCTGGTTTCCTTTTTGTTCACAACTAAAACACAAAAAATAAAAATCCTTAATCCTAACTTTGAAACTGTAATACGCGTAAAAAGAACATTTACTACATCGATATTACCTTTATTTGTTTAAAAGAACATAATAAATAAAAATTAAAAATTGTTCTTACCAACTACAAGCTAGTATAAGGTAGAAGATAGCCCAGTCCCTTATACTAGGTGGAATATGGCCAGTCAAAATGGTCCTAGGTGGCTATCCACTTCCCCACTTGTAACCTAGCCCCCGGACTTAGAATATAGGGTTTTCCTCCATTTCCCCAATAAACGGAGGTGGAGACTCTATTTCTTTAATTAAGAGTCCACTCAAGGCTCTAGTGTGTTCAATGTGCTCAAATTAGAAACGTCGTTATTTTCTATCAACGAGGTTCGAAATGGGGTTCTTACGAAAGGGTATGAAACCGAGTAGGTGCAAAGTATGTGCAAAACACGTCCAAAGCAGATGTAAAATACGCGCAAAGCAAGTGCAAAATTTGGTATCCATCAGAAGTTGAAGGAAATGTGTGTGCAATTATTTTTTTTACCCCTTACATTAATTAAAGTAGTTCAACAATGAGATTTGGATGCCATATCATGTTTGTTTTGTAAGTGAACTTTGTACTCGTTTGGTTATACCTTTTAATTCTTTTCTTGACTCAGTTCTCTAATCATGGTCTTTTTTTTAGATTATAGGGCAATGAAGCACAGAGAAAAGCCTCAAATCAAAAAATTTTTATTTTAAATCTAGTTTGACGAGAAGAGAGCCTAATATGATTTGGGGTCTTGATTTGTAATCACATATATAGGTTGATTTACATCGTATGGACAATATTGCCAAGATCTTGGAATACAGGCTAAGGTCAACTCAATCAATTAAGATAATCCTAATTGATATGCCTAATATATATATTGCATAGTTACACAATAAGGGAAATAAATTACAAAATAGTCCTAAACAAATGTACAGAGAAAATAAACTATTCGAACAGTAGTGCTAGGCAACATGAACTAGTAACATATCTTCACCCGAAAATGACCATTTGCACAACGAACATGATGGGTTTCTAAATAGCCATTCATCAACACACAACAAAAAGTACTCATATGTAGAATTAGTTAATCAGCATAAACTATTTAAAAAGTAAAAATGAAATCAGATTATAATTCGTACGATTTTATGGAATTTGTGCTTGTATGGATGACTCCTAATGCTTTCTCCAAAAGTTGGAGTCTCTAAACAGATTGCCCAGTGCCAAAATTAGGAGCTCAAAATAAATCCTCGAGCAATATCATTTTATCTCATGGCAATACAAAAAAAAAAAATGAAAGTAGTACCTGTACTATGGTTGAGAACCATCAATCAATGCGATACCCAAAAGGCGCCATCCAAATTTGTTTGCTATCACATGGAGCACTATTGTAGACATTAGAAATAGACACCAGATACGCATATGTGAATGTCTTTGGGAGCCTTTAATGCTGCACAACAATCATAGCTATGATCAAAGAGGCCTACCCTCCAACAAAAGAAATCCTGGAAATAAAAAAAAAAATTTAATGTATGAAAAAAATAAGAGATGCAAATTGGAATATCTAATTTGGTTTCCTTTTTGTTCACAACTAAACACAGAAAATACAAATCCTTAATCCTAACTTTGAACCTGTAATACGCGTAAAAAGAGCATTTACTCCATCGATATTACCTTCATTTGTTTAAAAGAACATAATAAATAAAAATTATAAAATTGTTCTTACCAACTACAAGTTAGTATAAGGTATAAGATAGCCCACTCTCTTATACTAGGTGGAATATGGCCAGTCAAAATGGTCCTAGGTGCCTATCCACTTCCCGACATGTAACCTAGCCCCCGGACTTAGAATCTAGGTTTTTCCTCCATTTCCCCAATAAACGGAGGTGGAGACTCTATTTGTTTAATTAAGAGTCAACTCGAGGCTCTAGTGCATTCAATGCGCTCAAGTTAGAAACGTCATTGTTATCCATCAACGAGGTTCGAAATAGGGTTCTCACGAAAGGGTATGGAACCAAGTAGGTGCAAAGCATGTGCAAAACGGACGCAAAACACGCGTAAAGCATGTGCAAAACACGTGCATAACTTTTGGTATCGATCAGAAGTTGAAGGAAAAGTGCATGCAATAATTTGTTTTACCCCTTACATTAATTAAAGTAATTCAACAATGAGATTTGGATGCCATATCATGTTTGTTCTGTAAGTAAACTTTGTACTCGTTTGTTTATACCTTTTAATTCTTTTCTTGAGTCAGTTCTCTAATCATGGTCTTCTTTTCAGATTATAGGGTAATGAAGCACAGAGAAAAGCTTCAAACCAAATTTTTTTTTAAATCTAATTTGATGAGAAGAGAGCCTAATATGATTTGGGGTCTTGATTTGTAATCACATATATAGGTTGATTTACATCGTATGGACAATATTGCCAAGATCTTGGAATACAGGCTAAGGTCAATTCAATCAATTAAGATAATCCTAATTGATATGCCTAATATATATATTGCATAGTTACACAATAAGGGAAATAAATTACAAAATAGTCCTAAACAAATGTACAGAGAAAATAAACTATTCGAACAGTAGTGCTAGGCAACATGAACTAGTAACATATCTTCACCCGAAAATGACCATTTGCACAACGAACATGATGGGTTTCTAAATAGCCATTCATCAACACACAACAAAAAGTACTCATATGTAGAATTAGTTAATCAGCATAAACTATTTAAAAAGTAAAAATGAAATCAAATTATAATTCGTACGGTTTTATGGAATTTGTGCTTGTATGGATGACTCCTAATGCTTTCTCCAAAAGTTGGAGTCTCTAAACAGATTGCCCAGTGCCAAAATTAGGAGCTCAAAATAAATCCTCGAGCAATATCATTTTATCTCATGGCAATACAAAAAAAAAAAATGAAAGTAGTACCTGTACTATGGTTGAGAACCATCAATCAATGCGATACCCAAAAGGCGCCATCCAAATTTGTTTGCTATCACATGGAGAACTATTGTCGACATTAGAAACAGACACATTGACAGATACGCATATGGGAATGTCTTTGGGAGCCTTACATGCCGCACAACAATCATAGCTATGATCAAAGAGGCCTACCCTCCAACAAAAGAAATCCTGGAAATAAAAAAAAAATTTAATGTATGAAAAAAATAAGAGATTCAAATTGGAATATCTAATCTGGTTTCCTTTTTGTTCACAACTAAAACACAGAAAATACAAATCCTTAATCCTAACTTTGAACCTGTAATACGCGTAAAAAGAGCATTTACTCCATCGATATTACCTTCATTTGTTTAAAAGAACATAATAAATAAAAATTATAAAATTGTTCTTACCAACTACAAGTTAGTATAAGGTATAAGATAGCCCACTCTCTTATACTAGGTGGAATATGGCCAGTCAAAATGGTCCTAGGTGCCTATCGACTTCCCGACATGTAACCTAGCCCCCGGACTTAGAATCTAGGTTTTTCCTCCATTTCCCCAATAAACGGAGGTGGAGACTCTATTTGTTTAATTAAGAGTCAACTCGAGGCTCTAGTGCATTCAATGCGCTCAAGTTAGAAACGTCATTGTTATCCATCAACGAGGTTCGAAATAGGGTTCTCACGAAAGGGTATGGAACCAAGTAGGTGCAAAGCATGTGCAAAACAGATGCAAAACACGCGTAAAGCATGTGCAAAACACGTGCATAACTTTTGGTATCGATCAGAAGTTGAAGGAAAAGTGCATGCAATAATTTGTTTTACCCCTTACATTAATTAAAGTAATTCAACAATGAGATTTGGATGCCATATCATGTTTGTTCTGTAAGTAAACTTTGTACTCGTTTGTTTATACCTTTTAATTCTTTTCTTGAGTCAGTTCTCTAATCATGGTCTTCTTTTCAGATTATAGGGTAATGAAGCACAGAGAAAAGCTTCAAACCAAATTTTTTTTTTTTAAATCTAATTTGATGAGAAGAGAGCCTAATATGATTTGGGTCTTGATTTGTAATCACATATATAGGTTGATTTACATCGTTTGTAAAATATTGCCAAGATCTTGGAATACGGGTGTTAGGAATATGCTGTAAATCATGATATATATGTATGCATATTCAACACAGTGATTTGCTTGTTCCCATTACAACGCATGTTTCACAAGTGGCTAAAAGGCTGCACCGGTTAGTGTGGCGCTTGTTGAAACAATGCATAGGTCATTAGACTAGGAAGTCTTTGTACATATCCGAGTCTTTGTCCTACCGAATGATGACAAACCTTCATATGAATTAAGCTCTTCAAATTACCGGTGACGTGACCATCGAGATGTCTCACAAGCGACATTTCCCTTCGGCTATGACTACCTAATAGCCATCTCTACATCGCAGTTCTATATCGGCGATTCTCGTATCCGCCAAAGCACTTCATCGAGCAAGAGAAGCTATTTATTCAAGAGGAACATAGTGACCATCGGCAGTTTCTACATCGTAGTTCTATAATGGCGATCTCGAATCGGCCAAATCCTCATCGAACAACCGCCGAGAAACCGTAAGATCACGAGAAACATCGGTCGTTATTCAAACGCACTACAAGTCAAAATAGATCCGTTGTAAGATCTGTTTGACAAATCCAAGATACGCATCGATGTCGCACCTTCACGTTTATCCAATAGACATTTCCTCTTCGAATAGTGTTCGCGGTCTTCAAAGCTTCATTTCAAAAAGGCCAAGCACGACGCTACATTCCGGTCAAAGCTATGATACGTCCACATCGGCCGACGCATCCAGGCTAAGCTCGACACGTCCAACTATGTCCCGGCTGTGTCACGGACTATCTTCAAGACTTAAACCTAAGCGAAGGTCATTGCCCAACAAATCCAAAGATGTACTCTGCTACATCACGAGATTCAGATCTCCAACGGGCTTAAAACCTATTCAATACACCAACGGTCATCTCTTCTTCTCCAGCTATATAAGAAGACTCTCATCCTCATTTCCAAGCAGAGAGGAGCACAAGAATATACAAACTGTGTATGCTTATGCTTGAGAAAGGTTGTGGTATTGATCTTCATTTCTTCAATCCAGAACCACTCCTTCAGAGTGAGAAATCACAAGTGTAAGAACAAACACTTTGTGAAAGAGAGAGAAAAGAAAATCCAAAAGCTGAGAAGCTCTGCTTGATCAACAACCTTGTTGTTGATTTGAGTTCTTCTTCCTTCGAAGAACTCAGTCTCTTCAGTGGCCTCAAATCCATCATCCAAGAAAGAGACCAAGTATCTTACGGATCGTTGAAGCCGATCAAGCTTGAAGATGTCCGATGAAGAGCCAGAACTTACAAATCCAGATTGCATTCATATCGGCAGACTTATACTACATTATAAGCTGTGTCGTTTGTGCAATAAGGTGTCATCATTGTTGGTCGAGTGCTTAGCACTCAGTTGTTCAAATACTTGCTATTTGAACAACTCCTAATATTCTCTTCTCACATCACTCTAACACTAGCACTTTCCTTCCCTGACCTCCAAGGTTGTTAGGAACTGCTAGGATTAGAGTTCTTATATGAGTCTTCGGGGTATTCCATTTCACTTTCCTTCTTCCCCCCGGAGAGATTGCTAGGATAGAGAGTCTAGGTTGATGTACTAAGCATGTTCGCTTTGAGCAAACCTCTGCTGAATTTTAATATAATATATATGTATGTTACATTCAGCCTTGATTTCTCTTTCTTGTATAATTTGTCTTATCTTGTGCAATCTTAAGGAAAGTAAATGATGCATCCAATACAGATTATAGTCAAGCTGTTAAGCTCTCTTTCATATCAAATTCTTACATTACTTTAATCTAAAGTGTTTGACTTATCTTTGTTTATTCTTTCGCCAAATCTTATTCTCATCACTAAGTTCAACATATATCTTCCAACCGTATGCTTCATATCTGCGATTCGGGATGTCCATGATCTACATCTCGATCTAGGATGTCCGATCACTCTATCTTAGACTAAGCGTCGAATATGGAAGATGATCTACTGTATTAATCATTTCATCTATTCTTCAAATTTAGATATTAAAATTGGATGAAATTTTTAATACATCAAGTATAGGCTATTCAACCCCTCTAGCCTATTCACCGAGCAATCCTTGGACCTAACAATTGGTATCGGTACTCAGTAAACTTTATTTCGGGCTTAACAACCCGAGAGTTTAGATCCGCTCGATTAGATGCATAGTCAAAGGAGTCTTTTCAAAATCCTTTATTCACAAAAACCTTTTGACGAGAAACCCGAAAGCCTTTTGAAAACCATCTTCAAATCGAAATAAATTTTGTTTTCAAAAACATGTGAGAAAGAGTATTGTGATGACAATGTGATCACTATAAGAAAATCTATCATATATCGAATTACATTGATATTGTGAAGAGAAGTATTATAGTGGAGGTTGACTTGCTAAGGATTATGCATGTTTCATAAATCTATCCTTAAATCTTGGTATCTTCTTTAGCAAATGGGTTAAACTCATATTTGATAGATGAATTACTTAGAATCACTTCCAAAAACATGCTCTCTTGACATAAGGCTAACGATTGTTCCAATCCAACACCTTCTCAAGAAAACTTTTTATAAAAGTTTAGAGCAGAGGAAATAAGAAGAGTTTCAAAGGAAATTCAAAGGAAATCAAAGATATGTCATCTCCAAAATCACTGAGATTGTAAGTTCTTGGCCTAAGGGCATCAATGATGAATTCGCCTCCCTTCAATGAAAAGCCTCAGCCGAGTAAGAATACACTCAAAGAACCTATGCTCGTATTAGAACCGGTGCTTCAACAACTATGAGCAGACGCGTTCAAAGAGTTTAATGAGGAAGTAACCCCAGCTCCTAATCTCTTAACACTTTGGGTTACACTTATAAGCTGTATTTTGAATAATTATTCTTTTGTCATGCTTATTAAGTCTCATTTGTATTATTGGATTACTAGAGCTATTTTTAGCTCATAAATGTTGCTAATTTTCTCTATGAGTACTTTAGGCAGGAACTCATATGACAGAAAAGGTCAAACATGCAACACCTCTCTCCATCGGCAGATAGTAACATGGCTGCTGATTCATGAAGGATCGCGATCACTCATGAGAATTCACTCATGTCCTTCACTCACTCAAGGTCAAAATCCTCACCTGCTGGACTTTATAACTATGAAGTGAAAAATCTGCTGATAAGTCCAAAGGAGTTGATAAAGACCCTCTCTCATGCATACACAAAACATGTTAGCTATGTGCTTTCTAATGACCTGTGCTCATGTCTGCTGAACTGATATGCTCATACATATTATCAGACATAATGCATAATAACCTGTCATACTGCACTTTTATTGATATATATGTATTGATTGTATGACTTGTTTTATGCAAATGATTTTTCAAAAACAAATCAGCATTTTTCCTATCAGCTGGTTTCAAATGTTTTTCTAAAAACCCTGCAGTTGGCTGAATTTCTATATCTGCCAACCAACACTTCATAAGCTCGGTTTTATGTGCTGACTTATAGGAGTAAAAATCCTTTAATGACCCACTCTCTCAAGTCAATTAAAGGTGGAGGCACACTTTTCGAAGTTTGACTGCTTCGATTAAAGTTAAGACTATTTTCAAAATCTTGGAAAACGACAAGACAGTCAACATCAATCCTTACCAAGAATCTTGAGAATATCTAGACTTCACAGCCTATCCCTGCTAAGGCGTGATCAGAAGGACAACTCAACAGTAATGCTCCATTATTGAGTATCCTTCAGTCTAACCTCCGTGAGTATAAGTAGAGCTCCTTCTTCATTCAATCTCTACTATGACAAAACTCACAAACTGCCTATAGATTACACGAGACACAAATTGATGATTCAAAATCTCACAAATGTTACTAAATCCAAGTCCTAAGATTGGATCAAGACAATTCCTCAACAACTGGGTATGATTTCTTCACAATCATTCAGAGTTGTTTCAATTTTATTTCTGTTACTTCACAAAAGCTGATCTAAATTTCTCTCAAAAATATATTTTCAATATCATACGTAAACTGTGAAAATCATTTCCAAAATCTTTTTCAATACACAGTTTCCAAACATGAGAGAAATTGCATCAAGTCATGTGTACCAGAAATCATTAATTATGGCTTCACAATCTTGTTGAGAAAACAATTGATAAAAAGATCTTCTTTTGTCTCGTCCGATAATCATAGAAGTTTGCCATCATGCATGATTTATATGCTGCAAACCATGATTGTCAGAACACTTAAGAACTCTTTTAGTCAATTAGTTTTAAAAGTAAGATAGAAAACCATCAATTAATGCCAGCAAAAGTGATTTCATTCTCTCTTCTAACTTTTAGCTATCAATCTCATTGATACTCTAAAATGTCTACAGATGAATCACTGGGAAAATCAATTAGCACATACTCATTCCACTTTTGGAAGTCTGCTTGCATACTTGAACTTCACAGAAAAGATCCCAGAAAAGAAATGTCAAATGTTTGGAAAACATTTAACATATTGCCATGTGCAACAAGTCTTCTGGTTATATGTAGGTATTGTTGTATTTTAGCCTAGATTTGCTTGAATCCATAACCTAAGTCTAAGACAAGGTGACTAATGGGCCTGCGTGTCTGTTAGTGTGGCAACTTGTACTTAGGCACAGCTTGAATAGCTTAGGGTTGCTAATTGTGTAAGTCTTGAAGAAGATAGCCTATAGGACATCGGACGTCCTCTGCACAATAGGCAAACAATGCATCAGCATTCTTTCGTTTGAAAATCGGACAAGCTCATATCGGCCAAGCTTCATCAGCAATGTTGAAAAACCTTAAGAACGTCCGATAGAGATCTGCCTAAGACATGTTCTAATTTGAAGACTTCATTGACTTCGATGCAACGTTAACCTGCAAATCATTCAATGAAGGTTTCCATTCTTGGCATACTCGAAAAGGACATTTCCCGCAAACACGCACCGCCTATTTTTAGCAAAGAGTCGGAGACAGATCGCAAGTTGCGTGACGCCTATCGAGTCAACAACTGATTAGAGCATTAATTGCTCTTAAATTCAAGTTTGAAAATCACCAACGGCTCCTAGCTTCCTCCCGCATATAAAAGGAGACTTCATTGCTGCATTCAACATACTTCAACTACTCCAACTACGAATCTCCATAGTCTTCAAGCTCTTAAAGGCTTAAACGTCCTATTTGTATACATTCATTGAAGAGCTTCATACTTAGACGTCTAGTCCATTAAAAGCTCTTCATTGATTGCAACACCTAGCTTTTCATAGCTCACGAGAATTGTATCTTATTGATATCAATTCTCCCACACAAACACTTGGTCAACAAAATTTTTGTACACTATCCATTAGAGATTTAGTTTGTAAAATATCTAGTGGAAAAACTTAGTACACGATTTTCAAATCCAAAGTTGACCACTTTGGTTGTGGACGTAGCACTTATTTATAAGTGTGAACCATATTAAATATTCTGTCTATTTGTGTGTGATTGTGAATTGATTGTGTTGCTTTAAATTTCCGATTTCCAAGCGTTAAGAACCGCCGATCTTGACATGTGAAGATCGCCATTCTCAACTTGTCCTACTTCACAAGACTTCCGCCCGCAAAATTTTTAAAACCCTAGTGAAGTAAGATTTTTGAATCAATTTTAAAAATTGGACATAGGCTATTCAACCCCCTTCTAGCCTATATAGAGCAACCTTGGACCTAACAATTGGTATCGAGCTTAACTCTTTGAAAACTTGTTTTTCCGAGATTAACCTCTTGAGAGATTAAAGATCATGGCTGCTCACCAAATGTTGGAAACTTCAAACGTGAACCATTGTCCTGTCTTGGATGAAGTTCACTTTGACATCTGGAAAGATAAAGTCAAAAGACATATGAATTCAATTGATAAACGTTTGTGGAAATGTGTCACGATGGACCCGTAATTCCAATGAAGCCTAATACACGGCCGCGGTAGATCCAACCGCTGCACCCGAAGTACCAAAGCCGAAGAAGAGTGGGATGATGAAGACGAAAGAATGATGCTCGGATGGAAAGGCCATCAACATCATTACCACTGTGTTGATATAAGCACTTATCGCCAGATTATCAACCTGGACACAAAGAAAGGAGATGTGGGAAGCCATCCTTGAATATCTTGAAGGTGATGGTGAGACAAAGAACAACAAATTATATACCTGCATCCGAAGTTTGACTCCTTCAAAAGGATCCCAAAGAGTCTCGCGAAGTGCCTATGACAGATTCTATGAGGTAGTCAACTCTTGCTATTCCTTAGGAAAGAAGTATGAAAAGAAAGAAATAAACATGAGATTTCTAAATGCACTAGGCGCTTTATGGCATGTTAAAATCACGCCATGAAAGAGTCAAAAGATTTAAACAAATTGACTCTTAGAAACCTTTATGCTAGTCTTTCGGTTTATGAGCTTGAGATCCAACAAGCTCAAGAAATGGAAAAGAGTTTTAAAAACTTGTCCTTACCACCATATCTATCGAACCTTCCTGTTCAAAACCCGATGAAACACCTTCTACATCCGGTGAAGATGATGATATTCTTTCGACGAAGCCTTTGCTATGTTTGTAAAGAAATATCAACGTTTCAAAAGGTTTAATAAACCATCATCACATAGGCGTCTTCTCACAAACTGCCGTTCCTTATAAAACAACCGCCAACCAAAAATTCTCGCTCCTTATAAATCGCAGACCATCAAAAGGATAATGAGCTAGTTTGTTTTAACTGTAGGAAACCAGGCCATTTTGCCTCTAAATGTCCAAAGCCAAAATATGAATTTTATAAGAAACGTCCCGAAACTAAATTTCAAAAACAAAAAGGGATGGTGGAAGACATTGATGAAAGCAATCCGCCTACATGGTGTGACACCGACACCGATGAGGATGACTCTTGTGACTTTGCCGAAGAAGCCAACATATGCCTTATGGCCAGGGAGTCACCACATGATTCTGAGGTCACTACCATTTCAACAAGATGACAATGATGATGATGATGAGCTTAATGAACCTTCAAAGGGAGAGCTCATCAAAGCAAACAAAGACATGCCGAAGAATTTTCAAAATTCAAAGCGCCTATGTGAAATTAGCCAAGAAGCATGAACTAGTGTCTCGAGAAATCAACCTTGATGTCTAAGATCAAAGATCTTGATAGACAAAGAAGTCGAAAGTATCAAATTGCAAAAAGAGAACAAAGCTTTGATGAAAAAGTGGACTTCCTACTTGAACACATCAAGAAGATAAATTCGAGAAAGATGACCTTCAAAAGGTTGTCAATACTTGGAATAACTCTAAAGGAAACTTTGATACCATTCTCTCAAACCAAAACTTTAGATGACAAACCGGTATTGGTTTCCAAAGTGAGTTCAAAGTAGGTAGTTCTTCTAGTTCTCAAAAGGATGAGACATCGAAGTGATTGCCGAAGAATTGGTCAGAAGTTTCTTATGACCAGCCTCCCAAAAGGCAAGGACTTGGCTTTAACAAAGTTCCTTTTGTTTATCCCAAGAACACAAAAGACAAGTCCAAAAGAAAGCACCGCCAAAGAATGACTCGCTAATAGTGAGTCTCGAGCAACTAAAACCCGCCATTAGTCACCCTAAGAAAACAGGGATGACTAATAGCAAGTCTAGGAATTCTCACTCAAACCTATTAAATTTGTCAAAGGCAAGACCGCTGATCCCAACACCGCCTATAAAAGGGTAAAAGAAGTGAATTCGCAGATAAAAGCTTAAAGGACATGTGCTCAAATACAAAATCTTTTGATAAAAGGTCTACCTATGGTAAACCTAACATCAACAAGAAAAGGCATTATCGCCTAAGTCCTATAGGCCAATTATCGCGAAAGATCATTCCAAAGACTGCCGATATTAAGAAGCCTCAAAAAGAAATCATTACTCATGTTGAAGGATTTCACAAATGCTCTTTCGCAAATGCCATGGTCATGAGATTCATGAATGCCTTCGAGATTCACACCTAAATCTAGAGGATTTACTCCTCCAAAGGTTAAACAGTGTGGATCCCAAAAGGTTGCTAACCTTGAGGACCCAAAAATAAAAGGGGACCATATTCTTAAATGTCTATATTTCAGAATGCTTTATGGCCGTCAATGAAGAAGAGAAAGATCTATGGTATCTAGACAAGGATGCTCAAAGCATATGACGGTGATCCAAATCTTCTCTCAAGCATTGTTGAAGCAAAGGGTCCCTCACCATATTTGGAGACAACTCAAAAGGGAAGACCATTGGTTATGGAAGTATAATCGAGGCAATCTCTATCAACAAAGTCTCTCTAGTTGAAGGTTTAAAGCACACCGCGAGCATATCACAATTCGTGATAAAGGTCTAACTGTCGCTTTTCCTCAAGTCAATGTCTCATAAAGGACAATGAGACATGTTCAACTATCCCGACAGGTTCAAAAGGGAATGTCTATGCCGTTGACCTAAATGCCGTTGGAAGAAAATCAAATCTATGCTTGGTTGCTAGGTCATCAACCGACAACACTGTGTGGCATAAAAGGCTTAGTCATCTCAATTTCAAATACCGGAGAAGCTATCAAAAGACAATCTAGTTGTTGGTTTGCCTAAAATATCACTGAATCACACCTCGCAGAGCATGTCAACTAGGCAAACTACACAAATCTTCTTTCAAAAGCAAGCCTTGCCTATCAACAACTGCACCTCTACGCTCTTGCACATGGATTTGTTTGGACTCGTAACTACTACAAGTCTTGGTGGCAGCAAGTATACTCTTGTGGTAGTTGATGATGTCCTCCAAAGATGAAGCATATGACATCATTATCGAACTCTTCGAAGACTACGCACTAAGCCGGATGATATCTCGATGTCGATCGTACAATGGAACAGAGTTCAAGAACAATGGTGTCGCCAAATATTGTGATGACCATGGAATTGGTCACAATTTCTCTCAGCTTGGCACACCTCAACAAAATGGAGTTGCTGAAAGGAAGAACAACTCTCATTGAAGCAGAAAGACAATGATTGCCGAAGCCAAACCGCCTATGTATTTCGGGCAAGCCGTGAACACCGCCCGCTTCACACAAAACAGTCCATCATAAACAAATTTCATAACAAAACTCCATATGAAATATGGAGAGGCAGAGCTCCCAACATTGGATTCTTTAAAATATTTGGTTGTAAATGCTATGTTCTTTACAATGGTAGAGAACATAGAGGTAAGTTTGAATCCAAAAGTGATGAAGGAATTTTTCGGGATATGCCAAGTTTTCAAAAGCATACGAGTTTACAATAAAACTTCACTTAGAGTTGTTGAATCGTACATGTTTCTTTTGATGAATTTGATTTCATTGGGCCACATTTGGCTCCTAAGGTTACTAATGATTCGATGAATATGAGACAGTACGTAACAGCCAAGTCCCGATCCGATCCTCCTTCTTCACAAGATCTTCCAAGAGTCAACCTGTTAGAATCCTCAAACGAACCAACAAATGAACACTCGAAAACCCCGAATCCACTTTGCCTTCCACACCGTAAGTCATACAACCTACCTTGGAATTAACCTACCCTTTAGAAAACCAAGCTTCAATCACTTCTACTTCTCAAGAATCCAACTCGCCGATGCAATAGGACAAGTTCAACTCGAAGTTAGGGAAGTAAAAGATCATCCTATCACTCAAATCATTGGAGATCTTAATGCCGGCGTTCAAACTAGACAAGCTTCAAGGAATGAATGCATGTATTCTACCGCATTTGTATCTAACATTGAACCCAAAAGATTGATGAAGCTCGAAGATCCAAGTGGGTGGAAGCTATGCAAGAAGAGCTAAACCAATTTGACAGATGCCAAGTCCGGTCACTGGTCCCTAGGCCTAAAGGACAAGCATTATTGGCACAAAGTGGGTTTTCGAAACAAAATGGATGAAAACGGCAACATTACAAGAAACAAGGCAAGACGGTAGCCCAAGGATATAGACAGAGGAGGGTATTGACTATGATGAGACATTTGCTCCGTTGCAAGATTAGAGGCTATCGATTATTCTTGGCCTATGCCTCTTACAAAGACTTCAAAGTTTATCAAATGGATGTAAAGAGTGCTTTTCGAATGGAGAACTTCAAGAAGAAGTCTATGTAGAGCAACCTCCTGGATTCATTGATTGCTCAAGAAGAGAAGATGTCTACAAGCCGAGGAAAGCCCTTTATGGACTCAAACAAGCTCCAAGAGCTCGGTATGAGACCCTTTCAAAGTTCTTGATATCTCAAGGCTTTGTAAGAGGTCAAATTGACACTACTCTTTTCATTATGAAACATAAAGGTCATTCCTTACTTGTTCAAATTTATGTTGATGATATTATCTTTGGTTCCACTAATGAAAATCTTTGCAAAAGGTTTGAAAAGCTTATGCAGAGTAAATTTGAGATGAGCATGATGGGAGAGCTCAACTTTTTCCTTGGTCTTCAAATTCAACAAAGTTCAAATGGTATCTTCATCAGTCAAGCCAAATATGCAAAGGATGTTATCAAGAAATTTGGTCTTGAAAATGCAAACAGCTTCAGCACTCCTATGGCTACTAACTGCCATCTTGACAAAGATGAGAAGGGCAAGAAAGTGGACATGACTCTCTACAGAGGCATGATTGGTTCACTTTTATACTTAACTGCTAGTAGGCCTGATATCATGTTTGCCGTTTGTGTTTGTGCTAGATTTCAAGCTGATCCAAAGGAGTCTCACCTACAAGCCAAAAGAATCATCGATATCTCGATAGATACTCCCAATTTGGGAATCGGTATCCTAGAGATTCATCTTTTAATCTTATAGGCTATTCGATGCCGATTTTGCCGCATGTAAAGTTGACAGAAAAGCACAAGTGGGACATGTCAATTCTTAGGAAATAGACTTGTCTCATGGGCCAAGAAGAAGCAAACCTCTGTTTCAACTTCAACAACCGAAGCGTAATACATAGCCGGTAGCCGCCACAATTGCTGTGGATCAAACAAAGAACTAGTTGACTATGAGATCAAAACCGATGATTGTCCTATAATGTGCGACAACACATCGCAATCTCGCTCAAAACCCGTCATGCACTCCAAAACAAAGCACATTGATGTGAGATATCACTTTCTTAAAGACCATGTTGAAAAAGGTAACATCGCATGCAATATGTGCCTACGAGAATCGTAGCGACATCTTCACAAAACCACTTGATTCAACCAGGTTTGCATATTTAAGAGGAGAGCTTGGTATGCTTGACCTCAATCCTTAACCCTTTCTAGCAAATTCTTTAAGTTATTTTATAAACCGCGTTATTAAACCGCCTACGTGATCGCCCGATCGCAACTCGCCGAATACATAGACAACCTTGAGTAAGTATCTATACTCATATCGGCTCTTCTATAAATAGGCAGCTTTGATAAAATAAAGACTTAAGTGCGCCATACGTGTGACTCGCAAGTCATAAATGCGGATTTCAAATTTTATCAATTACGGTTTATTGACCGTGAGGTATAAAAGGTGAATTGTACAGTGACTCTTCACAGTTCTCAACAACCGCCATTTTCAAACTTTCAAAACCGTCCGCCTTCCAATCCGCAATCTTACTCAAACCTTCTCAAATCTCTAAAATCTTCAAGTTTCAATCTTACAATCATCAATGGTAAGGCCTTCTACAACTTTTCAATCCATTTATATCAAGTTTTACGGTTTTATTTTGACCTAATTTGCTCACTTTCAAAATGTTCGCCATTGGAATAAAATCTTGCGATTGTTGCTTGAATCATGTTTATTTGGTGTAAAATGTGTTTAAGAGCTTCTGTGATACTATGTTTTCGTTTTATACCATCTTGTTGGCTCAAGAATGACAAAATCAGAATATTTTGAAACCCAGCTCATGAACTGTTCTTATCTTATGTCTTAAATTGTTTATGTTTTGGGTCTTGATCTCAAGACTTGTTTTTGATAAATATCTGTTTGCTCGAATATCTCTGATTACATATTTATCGCTGTTCTATGCATATCTCGCCGATTTCTATATATCTGTTCTCACATCCGCCGATTATGTAGGGAAAGTCTAAATCCTCAAAGGCGCCGCCACTTCTTCATCCTCCGCCCCGCTAAGCCAACTAGGGCTGCAAAGGCCGCGAGCTCCCAATAAGGATCCTTCCTGTCAAGTTATCATCCCGGGATGACGATAGACCGAGATTCCATCATCGCACATCCGCCGGTGATGCCCGCTCAAAGATTTGGTGAATGTGGACTTCTTCCCTGTTCCAACTCAACGACACCCACTACAAAGAATTCTCTAGCCGAGGAGTTTTACACAAGGATGATCCCGCTCCTCCTCCAGCCTAATGCCACCGAGCCAACTTAAGCTACATCAAGGGCTACATCGAGGCCACTACATCAAGTTGACCTATAAGGATATTGGAGAAATCCTTGACCGCCTGTTGAAGGCAAACGGACTTGACCGATGCAGAATCGGCGCTTGCTTGGGAGATGATGAGGGTCTCGCCCAACCGAGAGGTTTTCCGAGATGTCCAGAACCTCTTCCCGAGAACCCCTATCATATCGCCATCTCTCGACAAGAGCATTTTATTCAAAAATGGCTCGAGGGACATCTTCACCTCCCCAGTGATGTGGACCAAAGCCGTGGTCCTTCGCAAGCAACTCAACCGGGCCAAGATCATCTTCTCAATGCTATCCCGCAGTGTTGCTGAAGTCCAAGCTCACCCTTCCATGAAGAGGCCCTTCGTAAGGGTTATTAATGTTATCCTCCCGTTATGAGGAGATTGATGAGCTAGTCGTTAATGACGACCTCATCAAGGTGTCTAACACCTACGTCTTCACGGTCAACAACATCACCCGCTATCGGGATGATATGGCCAAAAGGACAACCAACGCGCCGGGCTGCCGCCGCCGCTATCGCTATCGGTGCCGCCGCTGCCGCTTCCCCGCCGCTGCTATCTTCGGTGGCCCTCTACCCAAGCTGCAAGGGTAAGAGGAAGGTCTCCTACACCGCCGGTTACTCGAGGAGGAGGAGCCTACACCTATTGGGCCGAGCCGCCCGAGCACTTTGACCTCAGCAGACCGGACCATGATCCCTATGAGCTCGAGCCTCCATCCAAAAAGCCCAAACACTCTCCCTCTCTCACTCCAAAACTCAAACAATCCAGAAACTCGCTCGCAAGGCACTGCTGAGAAGGACACATCAACCTTCAAACCACCGACCTCTCCAAACCCTCTACAACTACCTCCCAATCCTCCAAACCCAAACCCAAACAAACCCTCCACCTACGATGAATCTTTGGTCTTCCCAAGGTAACATCCGCTCCTCCATCCCAACGATCTCTACCCCGCTGTTTCCCAAACAAGCTTAACCCCACCGATCCTTCATCGGCCGTTCCTCCATCTAGCCCCTCTACCACCTCTCCATCACCTACTTCGCCTCTTCCACACCTACTAAGTCCAAACATGGCAAACGCTATAAGAAGAGTGCCAAGAAGAGGTGCACTTCTCCGGACCGCCGATCCTCCTCTTCTCCTCCATCTTCACCAACTCACTACAACTTCTCCACCTTCTTCCCTCCTAAATCCCCACCCATCCAGCCCACTCCTACCCAAGCACCATCCACAACACTGAATCCACCTCTCAACCACCATCCTCCAAACGCTCTATCTCTCCCTCTTCCGACCCGCCTACCCCCAAACGCCTCAAAACCAACCCATATAACCACCTACACCCCGAGGTGTGTGCTCGTGTCTTCGAAAAGCAGCCTAAACCCAACCCCGCCGATTCTCGACCCCTACCTTTCTCCCTTGACTACCCCAAGAGATTTCCCGCCCTATGTCCGCAGTGAAATTATCTTTAAGGGTGCATTCTATGACCCCCTTCCTCCCGCCTCGGTCCCAACTCTTTTCTCTCATAACTCGCCGGTTCAAGATCTTATGATCTTCAACCAATGGGTTACAATTCACAAGGACCTAGGACTTCCTCTCCCCACCAAATCGGACATCTCCCTTTCCTATCTCTCGCCTAAACCACCGCCTTCACCCTTATCTCGCTATCCTTCCATCCTTCTTCACCCGTGGTCTACAACTTCCTTGATGTAGTCACCACTCTCCTAGGCTTTAACCCTCTCATCCCCTTCTCTTCAATTCTCCTAGCCTTTCCCTTTCTTTTCTCCTCCTCCTTTTTATTCACCCCTTTCCTATGACATCTACATAGAAAGGCTATTCCCTATTCCTCGCATTTTCCCTAGCCAACTTTCACCCTCTACCACCTATATTACCATTTCCTCCTCCACCATTCTCCAACATCCTCCAGCCAATCCCCGTCCTCCGCCGCCCATCCTCCACCCTCTCCTACCCAAGCCGCCACCATCCTTCCCTCCAGTCCATCCTTCTCCACGAGTCATCCCGACTCTTCGATACTTATCCCGCCGAGGCTATTCATAAATTTTTGAAAGATTTTGAGGTCATCTCGTTGACCCGACCAAGGCCCCGCACCACCTCTCTCAGATCGTCCCACATCACCCATGTCCAGCCGACCGCATGACCCAAGTCATGGAAATTTCTAGGGTGCCAAAGCCGCCTTGATGCTCGCCTACGCTCCATCTCTCGCCCTGATCGCTCTAGCCGCCCGATCTCGATCTTCCTCCGCTACCTCTCGCCATCTTCAAAACCAATTGGGACAACCTCTCAACAAAGATGATGCACCATCGACATGATTGAAGCCGGCTACAAGCTTGTGCTTCACCCAACGCCATGCAAATCGCTCGTTCACTCCTCCGTGCGAGCGACACGCACTCTCACATCCAAGCACTTGGCTTTCTATCGCAAGGAGCACAAAACACCGAGGACCGCCTCGGATTCATTGATACCTCGCTTGCGTCCATGAAGGAGGAGATAGCTAGACTCAACAATGATCGCGGACTAAGCTCATTGAGCATAATGCTCGCTCGCGTAAGAACAAAGAACTCTCCTCCGAATTGGCGACACTAAAGAAGAGCTAGCAGCAGCAAAAGAAGAGATTGCAAGACTTAAGGCTGCTGTTGACTCTAAATGGGCATCAAGAGGTCATGGGCAATCATCAGGCAAAGGCAAAGGTCATACTTCATCTCGATCATCCTCTCGAACTGGCCGATAAATTTTTGTATAATCTTTTGCAAAAACTTTGTAATTAAACTTCTTGTTTAATTAACAATGTCTACATTTTAAAAGTTTCATGCTTTGTTTATGAACTCGCTTATTGTGTGCATGAAATTTAAACCACCGGTTTAAAGACATGTCCTATATTGCCTATTTCGCCTATTCGCATGTTTTTAAATTCAGTCTAATTACAAATGTCTGATGCTTAATTTCCTGTTTGTAAACACTTTGTAATTCTTGAATACAATGACCTTTGTGTAAGTTCATCTAGGGCATGCTTATTTAATATATCAATCTTACAAGCATGTTATTACTAGACTTGAACATGGTCACCGATATTGTATTCGTAGGGTCATGGACTCAAGCAAATAGGAGGAGATTGTTGTATTTTAGCCTAGATTTGCTTGAATCCATAACCTAAGTCTAAGACAAGGTGACTAATGGGCTGCGTGTCTTAGTGTGGCAACTTGTACTTAGGCATAGCTTGAATAGCTTAGGGTTGCTAATTGTAAGTCTTGAAGAAGATAGCCTATAGGACATCGGACGCCCTTCGCACAATAGGCAAACAATGCATCGCCAGCTTTCGTTTGAATATCGGACAAGCTCATATCGCCAAGCTTCATCGCAATGTTGAAAACCTTAAGAACGTCCGATAGAGATCCGCCTAAGACATGTCCTAATTTGAAGACTTCATTGACTTCGATGCAACGTTAACCCGCAAATCATTCAATGAAGGTTTCCATTCTTGGCATACTTAAAAGGACATTTCCCGCAAACACGACCGCCTATTTTTAGCAAAGAGTCGAGACGATCGCAAGTTGCGTGACGCCTATCGAGTCAACAACCGATTAGAGCATTAATTGCTCTTAAATTCAAGTTTGAAAATCACCAACGGCTCCTAGCTTCCTCCTGCATATAAAAGGAGACTTCATTGCAGCATTCAACATACTTCAACTACTCCAACTACTGAATCTCCATAGTCTTCAAGCTCTTAAAGGCTTAAACGTCCTATTTGTATACATTCATTGAAGAGCTTCATACTTAGACGTCTAGTCCATTAAAAGCTCTTCATTGATTGCAACACCTAGCTTTTCATAGCTCACGAGAATTGTATCTTATTGATATCAATTCTCCCACACAAACACTTGGTCAACAAAATTTTTGTACACTATCCATTAGAGATTTAGTTTGTAAAATATCTAGTGGAAAAACTTAGTACACGATTTTCAAATCCAAAGTTGACCACTTTGGTTGTGGACGTAGCACTTATTTATAAGTGTGAACCATATTAAATATTCTGTCTATTTGTGTGTGATTGTGAATTGATTGTGTTGCTTTAAATTTCCGATTTCCAAGCTGTTAAGAACCGCGATCTTGACATGTGAAGATCACCATTCTCAACTTGTCCAAGACTTCACAAGACTTCCGCCCGCAAAATTTTTAAAACCCTAGTGAAGTAAGATTTTTGAATCAATTTAAAAATTGGACATAGGCTATTCAACCCCCTTCTAGCCTATATAGAGCAACCTTGGACCTAACAGTATGCCGACCATCACCTCAAAGATGGCCGGATGATAATTCACGTTCACTGAATTAAGTAGCTAATATGGAATTGACAAAGATGACGAATGCTAACAACGACCATAAGTCCCCGTGAATATCAAAAGGGATTCATGGGCCAAGCAAGACATTTGACGGCCATCACCCTTCGGTGCTCTCATAATGACCCGAAGAAGTGAAGATGTTCTGCCTCCCCCGAGAGTTGGAGGAGATCAAAAAGAACACGGCCATCTTCTTATCATCCAACTCCTTCTAAATCCTTGACTGATGACTCCTCATCTAATGTCTAGGATTAGGACCTATAGGACACAAATTTGTAACATGTATTTCTTTCGTAAATTGAATCATTATGTATCTTTCTCATGTAATCAGTAGTCATCAAAAATCCAGTTGTATTGTTCTTGTAATCAGTGATCCTTGCAACATACTTTGTAAAACTACTTGGATTATTGAATACAAGCTCTGCAACTTTTCCTCATGCTTATCTACTTGTCTGCATTCCTTTGATAGCATGAACTAATGTGTTTTAAGTATGTTGATCAAACTTATTATTCTTTATTATCTCCATTCTCTTCTGGTGATTAAAAGAATTGTTCTTAATGAAATGGTCACTCTACCAAGACACAAACTCTGCTGACACCCCATCGGCAAACCATTCTTGAACAACTGCTATATCGAGTTATGATCTCTTACTACTGCTTAACTTTCATCCTTAGACTCCCTGATAATTGCCTTTCTGAATTTAATCATTTCACAATGAGTAAATTCAAGTTCTGCCAAAACCTATAGTCTCTTAACAAATAGGCACTCGTTTCATGACCTTCATGTCAACCTATCGAGGAATCTGCTATTACTCAATCTCTATCTGCATGATTAAAAGATCAAGATTATTAGTAAATCCTTTGAACAACGGTGTCTGCTGAATCAAATCTTTCAAGACAATACAACAAAGACTTTGTGTTCTTAGTAATGACAACTACTAAATCTTGTGTACCCTATAAGATTGAAGTTATAAAGGCGTGATTAGTTGTTCCCATTATAATGGCTCAACAACTAATTGGTATACAGATTCAAAACACTCGCTCCACCTTATCATGTGGCTCTTAGTCTAAAAGGATGTTGTTAAAAATCTCTAGTAACTCGACCTATCCTCAAGATAGTCAGACATTCAAGAATTCTTGGGAAGACTAATATTTTCAAATATTAAGTCCTTCCTCAGGAGTGAACAGCCGATATGACCCCTGCTGTATACAGGCTACGTCTCACTCTCTTCAGAACAAGTCAGGTCTGCAGATCTCTTCCATTAGTAAGATGACCTAGATCTGTTGGACAGAAAGAAGAACGGACATCATTTCAGGTACACATTCAATATCTCACTTACTTGGTCTATTTAATATTCTTACTAAGTTTTATTAATCTTAAATAGATTGATATCCATTATAAATAGAGTCTATTCAATTGGTATCAGCTGTCCTTACCTTAGCTGATATTAAACACACTGCCAATAATAGACATAACAATTGGTATCAGAGTTCCTACTTTAGCAAATACCAAATACACCCCGCGATAGTATCCACATTCATTAAAAGACTCATCAAATCTCTCAAAATTGGTATCGACAATCTTAAGACACACTCTAAAAATTCCCATGTGTCATGTACAACCATACCATATGGCTTGGACAAGTTGTTTTGTCCCCAACTCGTCCTTAAACAAACCTAAGCTGTTCTACTCTAGATTAATTTACTCAAACAATTCGTTTGAAGCAAAATAACAGCTCATATTATCCCTAAAAGAGCCTATGTCATTGTCCTAAAACACTCAGTTGTTGTACCCATAAATACCACAATAAAGGCAATCAAATTAATCTGGTCACAAATTAATTTTAAACTTCTTGTTTGAAAATAATATGTGTATACATATCTTCTAGACTGCCAATGTACTAGCCATAATTACACTAAGCATGATGACATAATCCCAAATCGAATATCATTACTATGTCATTAAATGCACTCACTTCTTTAAGCCTCCAAAATGTCTTTTCTCATTCCTCTAATCAAGAAACCTCTTCATCTTCTCAAACTTTTAAAAAGGTGTATAAAATTGGTATCCGTCTTCAACTATAGCACCTGACTTCTGAGTACATCAAAATTTCTCCACCATTACAGTCATTTGCATCATGTGTTCACCAAATCTGCCTAGACCTCCTCATCGACCCATTTCTCACACTGAATGGCGTCAATGTATGATGGTTCTCCTTGCCACTCCTCCACCAGTAATTCAACGACCTCGTCGAATCACTCGTCGTATAAGGAATCGTCTTCGAGACCCAAGGAACAGTGTATCCAATTTCATCCCTGGATTCCCACAAGCGACATTACCGCTACTACGCACCTCGCTCCCATCGCCTCAAATGCTCACCTCGAGCAAACCTCATCTCAAGAGGAGCTTCACCGCAAACGCCCATTCTGCATCAAATTCAGCGGTCAATGTTCCCTCCGATTAAAATCAGCAGACCTTCATCCTCTAATTCCACCTCATTAGGATGACTAGCTAGGTCTCTGTTTTATCAACCTAATTTTCTTTTGCTATATTAATGATAAATACGTAATGTGTTTTATGTACGTCTGTCTATATACATTTGCTACTTTCTTTTGAGTTAAGTATTCAAAATTTGTCCGTGCATACTGCTCATGCCTCGGTTCACTTTCTTGATGAAATTCAGAATACCGTAGGCGATCTCATATCTCATTTTTAGATGTATATCTCATGCATCCAACAAAAGTCACATAAGACTCAACTATACTTGCTGTTTTAACTTGATATACCTTAAGGAGGAGACTATTTTGAATGCTTTACTACTTAACAATTGGTATCACTACTTAACAAATATTCTATTTGACCCTCCTAGCTAGTACAAAATAAAACGTATCTCACTACATTCTTGTTAGATCTTCTTACAAATATGACAAGTGATTGTATTTACTCGATACGGTCTATATTCTCTCGCAGAATTACATCTAGCTAAATCACTTCGGCATTTCTCAAAAGACAGTATTTAACAAGACCAAACTTCCTACCCTCTACCTGTCTCAATTCACAATTCATTTGTTAACTATCAATCCATCTTTAACTTGTGGCCATTAAGGAGGAGGGATTGTGAAGTTGGTATTGAAGTAGTAATGGCCCCAAGTAATTGTGAAGTAGTATTGGCCCCAAATAATTGTAGTAACATTAAGGAGGAGAGATTGTGAAGTAGTAATGTGTGATGTAGTAATGGCCCCAAGTGATTATGAAGTAAGTAATTATGAAGTAGTAATTGTGAAGGAAGTTAGGCCCCAAGAAATTGTAGTAGGATTGACTCAAGTCATTAAGGAGGAGAAATTGTGAAGTTGTAATGCCCCCAAGTGTGAACTATTAAGGAGGAGAGATAGACAACTTGTAAGGAGGAGAGATAGACAACTTGTAAGATTGTGTATCTACCCATACAGCAAAATACACAAACTTTTAAAAATCATCAGATGAAGATGCTTAATCAATTTGATTAAGAACTAGATGACCAGTTACTTATACTTTCTACTTCTTGCTTGAGCAACATTCTTCAGATCATCCGATGCAAGAATCACACTCTTAAGGCAATATTATCATTTGCCTAACAACCATTTCAGTTATTGCTTTGTATTTGTTCTTTCATTTATTGAGTCTGTAAATACTTAGCAATAGGTGACTATACATACGCTATCGCTTGTAAGTTCAACCTAGGGCATGCCTTGATATAAAATGAATATTCAGTAGTGGCATGTTATTACTAAGGATTGAACAACTGTTTTTGTTCACAACTAAACACAGAAAATACAAATCCTTAATCCTAACTTTGAACCTGTAATACGCGTAAAAAGAGCATTTACTCCATCGATATTACCTTCATTTGTTTAAAAGAACATAATAAATAAAAATTATAAAATTGTTCTTACCAACTACAAGTTAGTATAAGGTATAAGATAGCCCACTCTCTTATACTAGGTGGAATATGGCCAGTCAAAATGGTCCTAGGTGCCTATCGACTTCCCGACATGTAACCTAGCCCCCGGACTTAGAATCTAGGTTTTCCTCCATTTCCCAATAAACGGAGGTGGAGACTCTATTTGTTTAATTAAGAGTCAACTCGAGGCTCTAGTGCATTCAATGCGCTCAAGTTAGAAACGTCATTGTTATCCATCAACGAGGTTCGATATAGGGTTCTCACGAAAGGGTATGGAACCAAGTAGGTGCAAAGCATGTGCAAAACAGATGCAAAACACGCGTAAAGCATGTGCAAAACACGTGCATAACTTTTGGTATCGATCAGAAGTTGAAGGAAAAGTGCATGCAATAATTTGTTTTACCCCTTACATTAATTAAAGTAATTCAACAATGAGATTTGGATGCCATATCATGTTTGTTCTGTAAGTAAACTTTGTACTCGTTTGTTTATACCTTTTAATTCTTTTCTTGAGTCAGTTCTCTAATCATGGTCTTCTTTTCAGATTATAGGGTAATGAAGCACAGAGAAAAGCTTCAAACCAAATTTTTTTTTTTTAAATCTAATTTGATGAGAAGAGAGCCTAATATGATTTGGGTCTTGATTTGTAATCACATATATAGGTTGATTTACATCGTTTGTAAAATATTGCCAAGATCTTGGAATACAGGTGTTAGGAATATGCCTGTAAATCAGCTGATATATATGTATGCATATTCCAACACAGTGATTTGCTTGTTCCCATTACAACGCATGTTTCACAAGTGGCTAAAAGGGCTGCGTACCGGTTAGTGTGGCAGCTTGTTGAAACAATGCATAGGTCATTAGACTAGGAAGTCTTTGTACATATCCGAGTCTTTGTCCTACCAGAATGATGACAAACCTTCATATGAATTAAGCTCTTCAAATTACCAGCTGACGTGACCATCGGCAGATGTCTCACAAGCAGACATTTCCCTTCAGCTATGACTACCTAATAGCCATCTCTACATCAGCAGTTCTATATCGGCAGATTCTCGTATCCGCCAAAGCACTTCATCAGAGCAACTGCAGAGAAGCTATTTATTCAAGAGGAACATAGTGACCATCAGCAGTTTCTACATCAGCAGTTCTATAATGGCAGATCTCAGAATCGGCCAAATCCCTCATCAGAACAACTGCCGAGAAACTGTAAGATCACGAGAAACATCGGTCGTTATTCAAACGCACTACAAGTCAAAATAGATCCGTTGTAAGATCTGTTTGACAAATCCAAGATACGCATCGATGTCTGCACCTTCACGTTTATCCAATAGACATTTCCTCTTCAGAATAGTGTTCGCGGTCTTCAAAGCTTCATTTCCAGAAAAGGCCAAGCACAGGACGCTGCACTCCAGTCAAAGCTATGATACGTCCACATCAGTCAGACTGCATCCAGGCTAAGCTCGACACGTCCAACTATGTCCAGCCTGTGTCACGGACTATCTTCAAGACTTAAACCTAACTGAAGGTCTTTGCCCAACAAATCCAAAGATGTACTCTGCTACATCACGAGATTCAGATCTCCAACGGGCTTAAAACCTATTCAATACACCAACGGTCATCTCTTCTTCTCCAGCTATATAAGAAGACTCTCATCCTCATTTCCAAGCAGAGAGGAGCACAAGAATATACAAACTGTGTATGCTTATGCTTGAGAAAGGTTGTGGTATTGATCTTCATTTCTTCAATCCAGAACCACTCCTTCAGAGTGAGAAATCACAAGTGTAAGAACAAACACTTTGTGAAAGAGAGAGAAAAGAAAATCCAAAAGCTGAGAAGCTCTGCTTGATCAACAACCTTGTTGTTGATTTGAGTTCTTCTTCCTTCGAAGAACTCGCCTCTTCATGGCCTCAAATCCATCATCCAAAGAGACCAAGTATCTTACGATCGTTGAAGCCGATCAAGCTTGAAGATGTCCGATGAAGAGCCGAACTTACAAATCCATTGCATTCATATCGCGACTTATACTACATTATAAGCCGTGTCGTTTGTGCAATAAGGTGTCATCATTGTTGGTCGAGTGCTTAGCACTCAGTTGTTCAAATACTTGCTATTTGAACAACTCCTAATATTCTCTTCTCACATCACTCTAACACTAGCACTTTCCTTCCCGACCTCCAAGGTTGTTAGGAACTGCTAGGATTAGAGTTCTTATATGAGTCTTCGGGTATTCCATTTCACTTTCCTTCTTCCCCGGAGAGATTGCTAGGATAGAGAGTCTAGGTTGATGTACTAAGCATGTTCGCTTTGAGCAAACCTCGCTGAATTTTAATATAATATATATGTATGTTACATTCAGCCTTGATTTCTCTTTCTTGTATAATTTGTCTTATCTTGTGCAATATGTTTAAGGAAAGTAAATGATGCATCCAATACAGATTATAGTCAACTGTTAAGCTCTCTTTCATATCAAATTCTTACAGTTACTTTAATCTAAAGTGTTTGACTTATGCGTTTATTCTTCCCGCCAAATCTTATTCTCATCGCCTAAGTTCAACATATATCTTCCAACTGTATGCTTCATATCTGCGATTCAGATGTCCATGATCTACATCTGCGATCTAGGATGTCCGATCACTCTATCTTAGACTAAGCAATGTAATATGGAAGATGATCTACTGTATTAATCATTTCATCTATTCTTCAAATTTAGATATTAAAATTGGATGAAATTTTTAATACATCAAGTATAGGCTATTCACCCCCTCTAGCCTATTCATGAGCAATCCTTGGACCTAACAACAAAGCTAAGGTCAACTCAATCAATTAAGATAATCCTAATTGATATGCCTAATATATATATTGCATAGTTACACAATAAGGGAAATAAATTACAAAATAGTCCTAAACAAATGTACAGAGAAAATAAACTATTCAAACAGTAGTGCTAGGCAACATGAACCACTAACATATCTTCACCCGAAAATGACCATTTGCACTGCGAACATGATGGGTGTCTAAGGAGCCATTCATCAACACAAAGCAAAAAGTACTCATATGTAGAATTCGTTAATCTGCATAAACTATTTAAAAAGTAAAAAAGAAATCAGATTATAATTCATACGGTTTTATAGAATTTGTGCTTGCATGGATGACTCCTAATGCTTTCTCCAAATGTTAGAGTCTCTAAATAGATTGCCCAGTCATCGATGTCTTCAACCTATTCATGCCAAAATTAGGAGCTCAAAATAAATCCTCGAGAAATATTATTTTATCTCATCGCAATACAAAAAAAAAATGAAAGTAGTACCTGTACTATGGATGAGAACCATCAATCAATGCGATACCCAAAAGGCGCCATCCAAATTCGTTTGCTATTACATGGAGCACTATAGTCGACATTAGAAACAGACACATTGACATATAAGCATATGTGAATGTTTTGGGAGCCTTTCATGCCGCACAACAATCATAACTATGATCAAAGAGGCCTACCCTCCAACAAAAGAAATCCTGGAAATAAAAATATATATATATATTTAATGTATGAAAAAAAATCCGAGATGCAAATTGGAATATCTAATCTGATTTCCTTTTTGTTCACAACAAAAACACAGAAAATACAAATCCTTAATCCTAACTTTGAAACTGTAATATGTGTAAAAAGAGCATTTACTCCATCGATATTACCTTCTTTTGTTTTAAAGAACATAATAAATAAAAATTATAAAATTGTTCTTACCAACTACAAGCTATTATAAGGTTGAAGATAGCCCACTCCCTTATACTAGGTGGAATATGGCCAGTCAAAATGGTCCTAGATGCCTATCCACTTCACGACTTGTAACCTAGCCCCCGGACATAGAATCTAGGTTTTTCCTCCATTTTCCCAATAAATGGAGGTGGAGACTCTATTTGTTTAATTAAGAGTCCAGTCGAGGCTCAACTGTATTCAATGCGCTCAAGTTAGAAACGTCGTTGTTTTCCATCAACGAGGTTCGAAATGGGGTTCTCACGAAAGGGTATGTAACCGAGTAGGTGCAAAGTATGTGCAAAACACGTGCAAAGTAGATGCAAAACACGCGCAAAGCATGTGCAAAACACGTGCATGACTTTTGTATCGATCAGAAGTTGAAGGAAAAGTGCATGCAATTATTTGTTTTACCCCTTACTTTAATTTATGTAGTAAAACAATGAGATTTTGATGACATATCATGTTTGTTTTGTAAGTGGACTTAGTACTCGTTTGGTTATACCTTTTAATTCTTTTCATGACTTAGTTTGTCGCGATCCGAACCCGGACTTCTACGTAGAATCCCAAGTCGGATCGTGGGGAACATGAGAACACGGAATACACATCTCAAAAATTTCTTAAGATGCAAGTATAAAACGAATGCATAAAACCTTGTAATGCATGTGCAAAGCTTTTCTTTAAAATCAAAGCAATACTTCATCAGTATATTAACAAGCCGGAAACTAAACTTGTTTAAAACATAGTTTGAACATAAAACCAAACATGCAACATAAACCTCCACGAGCAACAAGCTCGGAGAACAACAACAATATCCAAATCAGAGTATGCGAAAGTAACAAGTATTTGTAAATACAACATGCACGAAAAAAATGTCGGCACAACCAAAAGAATATTACAATCATAAAGACCAACACACACTACCCAACATTACATAGTTTAGGTAACAATGTATACCCTCGGCCTTACCAAAAGAAATATAAGGCCTAAAAAGCACTACCAAAAAAACCACCTGCACAAACATCGAGACGAAGCAAACTCCTACTATGGGTTCCTCGCCGGACCGTGATCTAAGAAAAATAAATAAACATTGGATGGGGTGAGTTTAAAACTCAATAAGCTACTAATGCAACATTATGTCATACGAGACGCAAGACGATAATATGGACAAGTATAACAAGCCATGACAAGATATATCAATTACAAGGCAAAGCATGATAAGCATCTCATAACAACAAGTTACCCTATAATACACGAGAGGCTCGACGATCGCCAACCGACCCATACTAGTTGGAAACCGTGACCAACATTTGCATATATAGGAACCACATAAGAGCGATATGTAAACACTTTTTAAAAGGATACTGTACTGAGGTACACCTCCAATATACCAACATATAATATACCAATGTAGGAGCCGTTGACGTGCTCGATCGACGAATCGAAACCGTTAACATAACCAATAACCAATTCTTTGTGAACCATTTTCTGTATTCACATCGATGGGTGATCTTGGTCCCTACGACCCAAGAATCAACCACGGAATAGCTTACCAAGGTTGCGTTTATTCCATACAATAAATGGCGCTATGCCCCTACCGTGGCTAACGGTAAGGCGAGGTCCGATATATTGGCCTTCAACTATTACGTAGCCCGGTTCCCGCAATAATCGAGCCAATACAGGCCAACAAATAATCCATGGACATAACAAATGTGCAAGTAGATGTTTACTTGACATTTATAACAACAAATCAAACTCCAAGATAGGGAGCACAACATCATTAAACATGAATGTCTCAAGTAGGTCATAATAATCCTACTCACATAATCAACCATTTCATAATTTTTACGAGAATTAAACAAAAACATCATACATAATTTGGGTAACTAATTTTCCCAACAAAACTCTCGTATCACAACGAAATCCCCAAGTCACACACGTGGTCTCATCAATTATGAAAACCTATTCAACTCCGTTAGAGTCATAAATTGTTTCTAATGAGTTCGAATCAATGAAGAATAATTTTTACTTCAAGATTTACATGTGATACCATTTCTATGTGTATCAACCAAGCCAAAACAAGTCTCCCAACATATAAAACATGTCATCCACAAAATTAACATTTCTCAACATCAAAACATACTCAAACATGTTGCTTTCAACATATAAATGCCATTTTACAAGGATAAGATGTCATACAAGACATAAATAGAGAAGTAGAGGGGTAGTAGCTTACCTCTAGCATAAAATCAACCAAGAAAAACTTTATGAAACCCACATACAATCCAAGAGAAGTGATCTCCTAGTCAGTAGCTCTATAATGGCGAAGTCGGATCGTGATTTGGACTTCAAATGAGAAATCTGTGCAACTTTCTCACTCTAGGACTCTCTCTTTTCTCTCTCTAAGTCTCAAGGTTGAAGATGGTGAAAGGAAGAGAGTTTCAGCTCTCTATTGAGTTTAAGGAGTCTCTCCAAGTCTGATTCAAGTGCCTCAAGTTATGTCCAAGCCTCAGCCCTTGGATATAAGTCAATTGGTCAAGTCACTTAAAAGTTCGTCAAACAAACAAAGCAAAGCACAACGTTATGCGGTCGCGCTATACGGAAGCATAGCTCTTATGCGAGCTCCTTATGAGGCCGCATACAGTCTAGAAACTCGGTGTTCTATGTGAGATAGCTCTATGCGGGCGCATAGCCCCTATGCAGACGCCCTAGGCCGCATGGAATCCGAAACTTTGGAACTCTATGCTAGGTCGCACTATGAGGCTGCATAGCGACTGGTTCAGGTCAAAAGGTCTCTAAACTATTCCAAAGTGATTCCAAAACACTCCCAAGTCATCCTAAGATGACACAAGTCTCAAACCAAGTCCAAAATACAATCGAAACTCTTCCGAAACAACCCATAACAAGGGTAAGAATGCAATCCAATACAAGTACCAAAGATTGCAATGATTTAAACACAATACAAGGCATATGAGAAGTATGAAATCAACTCAAATTCAAACATACTATGAAGATTGTTTATGAAATGACCATTGAATAGACTTTAGCCTCGAGTGGACTCTTAATCAAACAAATAGAGTTGCCACCTCCGTTTATTGGGGAAATGGAGGAAAAATCTAAATTCTAAGTCCGGGGTCTAGGTTACAAGTCGGGAAGTGGATAGGCACCTAGGACCATTTTGACTGGCCATATTCCAATTAGTATAAGGGAGTGGGCTATCTTCTACCTTATACTAGCTTGTAGTTGCTAAGAACAATTTTATCATTTTTATTTATTATGTTCTTTTAAACAAATAAAGGTAAAATCGATGGAGTAAATGCTCTTTTTACGCGTATTACAGTTTCAAAGTTAGGATTAAGGATTTTTATTTTCTGAGTTATAGTGGTGAACAAAAAGTAAACCAGATTGGATATTCTAATTTGTATCTTGGATTTTTTCATACAATAACTTTTTTTTATTTCCAGGATTTTTTTATTGGAGGGTAGGCCTCTTTGATAATAGCTATGATTGTTGTGCGGCATAAAAGGCTCCCAAAGACATTCACATATGCTTATATGTCAATGTGATAGGACGGATTTATACTATCTTTTTCCTATGTTTTCCATCCTTATTATTCTCTATTTCCATGTATCTAGTATAGGTTTGATGTATTTTTGAGTGAATTATGTTTTGTGAGGATTTTGAGAGAATCAATGTAATTCGAGAGAAATTTAGAGATTTATTATGTAATCCTTTTGGTTCTCAAAGAAGCTCAAGATCATCAATCCTACATCGATGGAAGTCAACAAAGTCAAGACAAAGTCAACCAAAGAAGACCCGAAGCGAGCTAAAGAGTCACGAGGAAATTGAAGATTTCTGGGATTTTAGGCTTAGGGACGAGTCGTCCCCATTTGGCCTAACTATTCCCCATCAGGGACGACTGATTCAGAAAGGGCTGAAGGCTTAGGGACGAGTCGTCCCCTGTCGAGACTGAAATCGTGGTTGCTGTATTTTTGGCAGTTTTTATTATTTAGAGTTATTTTATTTTTCCTTTTTTTTATCTAGGTTTTAGGAAGGAAGTATAAATACTATTTCTTTTATTAGTTTTAGGGTTATCATCTACTTTGAAGAGTTTTCCTAGAATCAAAAACTCAAGCTTTGAATTTCTATGGAGAACTAAAACTCCATAACTTTGGATTTGAGAGCTTGATCTGGATTCTTAATTCTATTGAGGTATTTCTTTCTTTTAATTAATTCTTGTTCATAATCTTGCTTGTATTAATTTAGATTGATTTCTAGGGTTGTGGATTTGGCCAATTCACTTGTCCTCTTTATTAATCTTTGCTAGATCACTCGTTCTGTGCCAGAATTAGAGTTTTCATTGTAGCGTCTTCACGAATTGTATATGTGCCATAGCAATTCGGGAAGTAGGCAAGATTAGACGTTTATCTAATTAACATTAGAAAGCGTTCTTGATTTTAGTCTCTTAAAACGACATCAATTAATCTTTAGACCTTTTCTGTGCCAGTTTAGGTTTAATTTTAATTAGGGTTTATAGTGAGTGTGCCACTGCTATAAACTAAACTGAAAGAAGAGACAGAGATTGAAATATATCTCGTAATCAAGTGAATAAGTATTATGTTGAAAAAGAATTATCAATGATATTAGAATTATAATCCGGTGACAGTATCAAATCTGAAGTTCCTTTAAATTATTGTTTTAAACACTTAGTTTATTTTCCCGTTGTAAGAATTAATCAAGAACTCAATTTAAACCCCCAATCTGGTCAAGTGACTGTTCGCAAATAATCACTGTTCTTTGTGGATCGACCCTGACTTACCCTAATTACATTATTAGTGGCCGAGTTTAGGTCTAATTTAGTGGGCGTGCGACTAAGCCTACCAAATTTTGGCGCCGTTGCCGGGGACGGTGTTATTGTTTGCGTTCTTTGTCTTTTCTTATTTGTTTTATTTTTCTTTTAGTTCTTTAATTGTTATCTCTTTAGTTATATTTATTACTTGTTATCCTATAGTGTGGAACCGTTTATGGTCCACACTCGTTCTACTAAAAATTTGATTGTTTCGTTTGATCCAAAAATCGAAAGATCTTTCAGGAAAGGACGACAACAAAGCAGGAGAGTCAAGGAGATATTGTTAGCTGAAGAGATGCGGAACGGAGATAATGCAGGTGGTGGTGACCAAGCAGGAGATAATGCAGGTGGTGGTGGACACGCAGTTCCACCACAGACATTGAGGCAAAGGACTGCTCCGAATTGGAATGAGCAACCACATGCTGTCCAATTCCCCACCTTACCTGCCGGAGTGACATTTGAGTTGAAGCCGGGGCTACTGAATCAGCTTCCGCACTTCACAGGGATGCCCGGAGAGGATCCAAATCAGCATCTCTCTCAGTTTGTGCAAATATGTCAGAGTATGAAGCCAGCAGTGCTTCCGCTCGAGCATCTGTTATTGAGGGCATTTTCTTTCACTCTAAAAGATAACGCGAATGGGTGGTATTATCACTTGCCACCTAATAGCATCACGACATGGCAGCAGATGAAAGAGGTATTCCTAGAAGAGTTCTTCCCTCAGGATCAGATTAATGTTATGAAGAGGGACATCAGTAATATGGAGCAGAAGGCAGATGAGACCCTATACGACTACTACAATCGCTTCCATAAGCTTTGTAGGAGTTGTCCATACCATGGGTTTACTGAGGACCAGCTGATTGTCTATTTTCATGGAGGGTTGACCATTCAGGACAAGAGATTAGTGGATTCATGTTGTGGAGGGAGTATTCTGAATAAGACCACTGATGAAGCAAAAAAGTTGATCGAGGAGCTAGCTAAGAGTACGAGGACCCATGGCAAGAGGTCAAATATGAGGCAGGTTAGCGCAGTGGGTTCTAACAGTGGGTCGATCAATAAGCTCGAGACAGACTTGGAGGACCTCAAGGGTATGGTAAAGCAGTTGGTTCTGGGACAGACGCCGAAGCCGTGTGGGATTTGTTATGAAATTACACACCCTACAGATTCGTGTCCTTCTTTGCGACGGGTGATATGGAGAATGTCAATGCGGTTGGGTTTGCACAACCGGGACAGAGACCAATGGGTAACACTTATAACCCCAGCTGGAGAAATCATCCCAATTTCAGATGGGGTGCGGGTCAGCAGCAGAATCAGGGTGGTCAGGGACAGCAGTTTGGTAATCACGGGTTATCGCAGCAGATCGTGGTAATCGACAACTCTTATAGGCCACCATATGGACAAGAAGAAGCCACCGCAGCAGCAGCAGAGAATTCTCCGGATCGTCTAGAGGCATTGCTGAATTCTTTGGCACAAAGTGTTAGCACTATGAACCAAAATTTTCAGAGATCGGCGCACCAATGCGAGCATTGGTAACTTGGAGAAACAGATGGGTCGTAGGCGTGCGGTGGGACGGATGGAGGCTAGGGATTCGAGGAAGTTGCCATCACGCATCGAGCCGAATCCTGCGAATGCATGTGCGATCACTCTTCGAAGTGGTAAGGAGTTGCGGGATAAGGGTGTAGGCGAGGAACCGGAGGTTGAGGTTGAGATTTGAGCCGACAAAAGGAATCAGATCGACGTAAGTTGCACTCGAGGTTAAGGCTCCCGTATATGAGCCCGAGGTTCCATTCCCGAGGCCTTGAAAGAACATCGAAAGCCGAGCGACAAGGCTATTTACGATACTTTCAAGAGGTTAGAGGTTAATATTCCTTTTTTGGATCTTCTTTGTCCAAGGTATGCGAAGTTTTTGAAGGAGTTGTGTACTATGAAGAGGAATCGAAAGAGAGGAGTAAGAAGAAGGGTAAGGTTAAAGAGCACGTGTCTCAGCATCGAGGAAATTGCCTAAGAAGTGTAGTGACCCGGGGATGTTCGTGATTCCGGTTACTTTGGGGATGCTTCGAGCATAAGGCGATGTTAGACTTGGGGGCTTCAATCAACGTCATGCCCTATGCGTTGTTTGAAACTCTTAAGTTGGGACCACCGCAGACACCGAGTTGTTATACGGCTAGCGGATAGGTCGAATGCTTACCCGAAGGGATTGGTGGAGGATGTTCGGTTAGAGTGGGGAGATGATATTTCCGCAGATTTTTATGTGCTTGAGATGGAGACGGATCCAAGAGCTCCTATCTTGTTGGGGAGGCCTTTTATGTCGACTCGGACAAAGCTCGATGTGACCAATGGTTCTTTGTCAATGGAATTTGATGGGCAAGTAATGGAGTTCAACATCTTTGACTCTATGAAATACCCTACGGATACGAGTCATTGTGTTTCGTCGATGTGATCGAGCCATTGGTAGAGGAGGTATTTGAGGTGTCTAGTGGTGATGATGATCTCAAGACCGCGTTAGAGAACGCTTTGGGGTATGCTAATTTGGAGTTTGACATCTCGGATTCGTTGAAGGAAGCGGTTATGGGTCTTACGAAAGTGCCATGTTTGCTCGCACCGGTCATGGTCACATGAAGTTAGAGGTTCCGATGGAGAAGCTTGTTCCATCTATAGAGAAGGCACCGGAACTTGAGTTGAAGGTCCTCCCGAGCACCTTAAATATGTTTATCTAGGTGAGGGAGAGACGCTTCCGGTAGTGATTTCTAGCAAGTTGACCGAGGATCAAGAGAAGAGGTTGATTGAGGTGCTCCCAAGCGAAAATCTACTATTGGTTGGACTATTGCCGATCTCAAGGGCATTAGTCCATCTTTGTGTATGCACCGGATCAACCTAGAGGAGGGTGCGAAGCCAGTGAGGCAACCGCAGAGGAGACTTAACCCGCCAATGATGGAGGCGGTGAAGAAGGAGGTCCTGAAGCTACTACAGATGGGGATCATCTATCCCATCTCTGACAGCAAGTGGGTGAGCCCCACACAGTGTGTGCCCAAGAGGGGGATCACAGCTTCCGTAATCAAAATGGAGAGATGGTTCCAACCCGGAGCAAACGGGGATTCGCGTGTGCATCGATCTCCGACGGTTGAATGAGGTAACTCGTAAAGACCACTTTCCCCTCCCCTTTATTGATCAAATGTTGGAAAGGTTAGCCGGAAGGGCGTATTTTTGTTTTCTCGACGGTTTTTCCGGGTATTTTCAAATACCTATTGCCCCGGAAGACCAAGAGAAAACTACATTTACTTGCCCCTTCGGCACCTTTGCCTATCGGAGAATGCCGTTTGGATTGTGCAATGCACCGGACTTTTCAAAGGTGTATGATGAGTATTTTCTCCGATTTTGTGGAAAAATTTATGGAAGTTTTCATGGATGACTTCACTGTCCATGGAGACTCGTTTGATGAATGCCTTGCTCATTTAGGACTAGTGTTGGATAGGTGCATTGAAACTAATTTGGTCCTAAATTTTGAAAAATGTCACTTTATGGTTGAGCAAGGCATTGTGTTGGGTCATGTTGTGTCGAAAAAGGGTATTGAAGTTGACAAGGCTAAGATTGATGTCATCTCTTCACTTCCTTACCCTACTAATGTGCGTGAAGTCCGGTCTTTTCTTGGTCATGCCGGGTTTTACCGGAGGTTTATTAAGGACTTTTCAAAGATTGCTTCACCTCTATGCTCCCTGTTGCAAAAAGAGGTTGATTTTAATTTTGATGATAATTGCAAGCAATCTTTTAATGAGTTGAAGGCTAGGTTGACAACCACACCCATTATTCAAGCACCCGATTGGTCTCGTCCCTTTGATATCATGTGTGATGCTAGTGATTATGCCGTGGGGGCGATTTTGGGTCAAAAAGTGGAGCGTGCCTCACATGTGATTTATTATGCGTCTATGACTTTGAATGGGGCACAAAGAAATTACTCCACAACTGAAAAGGAAATGTTGGCGGTAGTCTTTGCACTAGAAAAATTTAGGTCCTACTTGTTGGGCACTAAAATCATTGTTTACACCGACCACGCCGCTCTTAAGTACTTAATGTCTAAAAAGAGGCTAAACCGAGGCTCATTCGGTGGATTCTTTTGTTGAGTGAGTTTGACATAGAGGTTAAGGATAAAAAGGGGGCTGAAAATTTAGTTGCCGATCATTTGAGTCGCCTTGTAATGGAGGAGGACAAGCCTTATAAACAAGCCCCAATCCGGGGTGAGTTTCCTGATGAGGTTCTTTGGGCAGTTTGTTCTGTGGCTCCTTGGTATGCGGACTTGGTTAATTTTCTTGTCTCTAATAGATTCCCTCCGGGGATGTCAAAATCTAAAAGAGACAAAATCCGTAGTGATGCCAAGTATTATGTGTGGGATAAGCCCAACTTGTGGAGGCATTGTGCCGACCAAGTCATTCGAAGGTGTATTCCCGATAGTGAGGTGTCCTCTATTCTTAACTTCTGTCATGAGTATGCGTGTGGTGGTCATTTTGGTGCGAAAAAGACCGCTAGAAAAGTCTTAGATTGTGGCTTCTTTTGGCCAACTTTGTTCAGGGATGCGGTCACTTTTTGTCAGTCGTGTGATAGGTGCCAAAGGGTTGGTAATATTGGGCGCCGTGATGAAATGCCACAAACCCTCATTGTGAATTGTGAAATCTTTGATGTTTGGGGAATAGATTTTATGGGTCCGTTCCCTAATTCTTGTGGGTTTGTGTACATTTTGCTTGCGGTTGACTATGTGTCCAAATGGGTGAAAGCCATCCCTACCCGCACCGATGATTCAAAAGTAGTGGTCAACTTCCTTAGGAGCAACATTTTGTGTCGGTTTGGGATGCCAAGGGCCATTATTAGTGATAGGGGGACTCATTTTTGCAATAAGGCAGTTGAAGCTCTAGTCAAGAGATATCACATCACCCATAAGGTGTCGATCGCTTATCATCCCCAAACAAATGGCCAAGCCGAGGTATCCAATAGAGATTAAATCCATCCTTGAAAAAGCGTGAACCCGAATAGGAAGGATTGGAGTCAAAGGCTTGATGATGTGTTGTGGGCTTACCGGACGGCATATAAGACACCGATTGGTATGTCACCATATCGGTTGGTGTTTGGTAAACCTTGCCATTTGCCGGTTGAGCTCGAACACAAAGCCTATTGGCGGTCAAAAGTTCAACTTGAACTTAGAGGGTTCCGGTGAGGAGCGAAAATTGCAATTGAGTGAATTGGATGAGATTAGGAGAGACGCTTATGAGAATAACCTCCTTTACAAAGAGCGAGCGAAGATTTGGCATGATAAAATGATCATTAGAAAGGACTTTAAGGTTGGTCAAAAGGTCCTTCTTTTCGATTCCCGTCTTCGTTTGTTTCCGGGCAAGTTAAGGTCTCGGTGGACCGGCCCTTATGTGGTGAGGGAGGTGTCCCCGCTTGGGACGGTGGTGATCTCTAGTCCTAATGAGGGCAAGGGATTCAAAGTTAATGGTCAACGGTTAAAACCGTATTTTGAGAGCGAAGTTGTGAATACCGCGTATTTGGAGGTAATTGATCTCCAAGACCCGGTATATGTTTGATTAGCTTTGAGTCGAGTCTTGTCAAAGACTTTAAACGTTGATGCTAGCCGGGGGCTTTCCCGGCGTTTGGTCTAGCTAAAGACGGTAAAGAAGGGCGGCTATCCGGAGGCAACCCGGATTTAATTTCATCATTCTTAGTTTTTATTGTTGTTGTATGTATTGTTATTATTATTATTTTTTTATATGAATCGGTCTTGAAGGTATTTGTTTTGTGGTGGTGTGCGGGTGAAGCAAAGGAGAATGGATCAAAGCCCGGCCTGTTCAAAAAAAAAAAAAAGCCACGGACGACTCGTCCCCACCGAACCAACTATTCCCCAAAGGTGGGACGACGAATCAGAACTTGTGAAGAAAAGGGGGACGACTCGTCCCCAATTGCACCAACTCTTCCCCAAAGCAGGGACGACTGATTCAGGAGCTTTTGAAAATCCAGGGGACGACTAGTGATCTAAGGGACGACTCATCCTTGGTGCCTGAGAAGTCACGTTGTTTAAAAAAAAAAAACTCAAAACCCAGACGAGTCGTGCCCTCCTCCTATTCTTCCCCTTCTCTTCTTCTTCTTTCTCTCTCTCTACAAACAACTACCCAAACCCTCCATAGCCACCACCTAAATCCACCATCCACCCATCCCTACAACAAAATCTTTCTCCCTCATTCCAATCAGGGTGGTAAGCCGATCCAGGGCAAGTCGGGTTCTTTTGCTCAATGGGATATGATGAGAGCCTTTCTAGAGGTGCAGGATCGGTTTGAGGGTTTGGAGGATGATGTTGCCCTTTGGGAGCCCGATCTCGCGGCTAGAAGCATGGGCGATGCAGCCGAACCTCGGAGCTATGAGCCGTCTCGGATGACTACTTGGCTATGATGCGTCGAGAGCCGATCGTGCTCGAGGCGTTCTTCCGGCAATCCTATTATCGGGGGAAGGCTCCAGCTCTCGTCGGTGAGGGTATACCTTTTTCCCTTCCCTTTTTCGTTTTATCGCATTTACGCTTTATTTCACACATTGAGGACATTGTGCGGTTTAAGCGTGGGGGTATGGGGATGCATGCTTTTTTCCTGTATTCTATCTATCTGTAAATGTTTAAACAAAAAAATCAAAAAATCAAAAAAAAAATCAAAAAAAAAAAAATAGAGGCTAGGTGAAAACCGGAAACGGCACCTAGGCAAAAGGTGAGGGAAGTGATTTGTTTTCATATCTTGTATATCACCGGAGTGGAGTCATAAGGGAGGATTCGGAGTTCGGGTAGGATATTTCATGGGAGTAGGAGGATTGGGTTAGTGGAGTTAGGATAGAAATCCTCATTCGTTTTGGAGTAATAAGGGGGCGTAGGAGTTTTCCATGAGGTAGTTGTGAGGGATTATCACCCGAGCAACTTTTTATTGTGAGGGATGATGTAGTGTGAGCCAAGCGTGGGGGAAACATAGGTCATATTTAGTTCCCCTTGGCTTTTGTGTGTGGACCGTAGCTTGGATACCGTTTTATATCGGGAGTTGGTATCAAGTTAAGGTCCTTGTTCTCACTGTTGATTCCTATTGGTGATATAAGGAGACAGAGTTTCTTGTACTGTTTGTGACTTTGATGGACTTGTGTTGGCGGATTAGAGGAGACTAGGAATCATTTACCCTCCATGCATCTGTTTTAGACCGGTGTTAGATTGGAGTTTAGGATATTCCTCAGGGACGAGTAATGGTCTAAGCGTGGGGGTATTTGATAGGACGGATTTATACTATCTTTTTCCTATGTTTTCCATCCTTATTATTCTCTATTTCCATGTATCTAGTATAGGTTTGATGTATTTTTGAGTGAATTATGTTTTGTGAGGATTTTGAGAGAATCAATGTAATTCGAGAGAAATTTAGAGATTTATTATGTAATCCTTTTGGTTCTCAAAGAAGCTCAAGATCATCAATCCTACATCGATGGAAGTCAACAAAGTCAAGACAAAGTCAACCAAAGAAGACCCGGCGAGCTAAAGAGTCACGAGGAAATTGAAGATTTCGGGATTTTAGGCTTAGGGACGAGTCATCCCCATTTGGCCTAACTATTCCCCATCAGGGACGACTGATTCAGAAAGGGCTGAAGGCTTAGGGACGAGTCGTCCCCTGTCGAGACTGAAATCGTGGTTGCTGTATTTTTGGCAGTTTTTATTATTTAGAGTTATTTTATTTTTCCTTTTTTTATCTAGGTTTTAGGAAGGAAGTATAAATACTATTTCTTTTATTAGTTTTAGGGTTATCATCTACTTTGGAGAGTTTTCCTAGAATCAAAAACTCAAGCTTTGAATTTCTATGGAGAACTAAAACTCCATAACTTTGGATTTGAAATCTTGATCCGGATTCTTAATTCTATTGAGGTATTTCTTTCTTTTAATTAATTCTTGTTCATAATCTTGCTTGTATTAATTTAGATTGATTTCTAGGGTTGTGGATTTGGCCAATTCACTTGTCCTCTTTATTAATCTTTGCTAGATCACTCGTTCTGTGCCAGAATTAGAGTTTTCATTGTAGCGTCTTCACGAATTGTATATGTGCCATAGCAATTCGGGAAGTAGGCAAGATTAGACGTTTATCTAATTAACATTAGAAAGCGTTCTTGATTTTAGTCTCTTAAAACGACATCAATTAATCTTTAGACCTTTTCGTGCGCTTTAGGTTTAATTTTAATTAGGGTTTATAGTGAGTGTGCCCCGCTATAAACTAAACTGAAAGAAGAGACAGAGATTGAAATATATCTCGTAATCAAGTGAATAAGTATTATGTTGAAAAAGAATTATCAATGATATTAGAATTATAATCCGGTGACAGTATCAAATCTGAAGTTCCTTTAAATTATTGTTTTAAACACTTAGTTTATTTTTCCCGTTGTAGGAATTAATCAAGAACTCAATTTAAACCCCCAATCTGGTCAAGTGACTGTTCGCAAATAATCACTGTTCTTTGTGGATCGACCCTGACTTACCCTAATTACATTATTAGTGGCCGAGTTTAGGTCTAATTTAGTGGGCGTGCGACTAAGCCTACCACAATGTGTCTGTTTCTAATGTCGGCTATAGTGCTCCATGTGATAGCAAACGAATTTGGATGGCGCCTTTTGGGTATCGCTTTGATTGATGGTTCTCATCCATAGTAAAGGTACTACTTTCATTTTTTTCTTTCTATTTCAATGAGATAAAATAATATAGCTCAAGAATTTATTTTGAGCTCCTAATTTTGGCCTGAACAGGCTGAAGACATCGAAGACTGTGCAATCTGTTTAGAGAATCCAACTTTTGGAGAAAGCATTAGGAGTCATCCATCCAAGAAAAAATTCCATAAAAACGTACGAATTCTAATCTGATTTCATTTTTACTTTTTAAAAAGGTTACGCTGATTAACTAACTCAATATATGAGTACTTTTTGTTGTGTGTTGATGAATGGCTTCTCAAAAACCCATCATATTCGCTGTGCAAATGGTCATTTTTGGGTGAAGATATGTTAGTAGTTCATGTTGCCTAGCACTACTGTTTGAATAGTTTATTTTCTATGTACATTTGTTTAGGACTATTTTATAATTTATTTTCCTTATTGTGTAACTATGCAATTTATATATATTAGGCATATTAATTAAGATTATCTTAATTGATTGAGTTGACCTTAACCTGTATTCCAAGATCTTGGCAATATTGTACATACAATGTAAATCAACCAATATAAGTGATTACAAATCAAGACCCCAAATCATATTAGGCTCTCTTCTCGTCAAACTAGATTTAAAAAATATATCTGATTTGAGGCTTTTCTCTGTGCTTCATTACCCTATAATCTGAAAAGAAGACCATGATTAGAGAACTGAGTCAAGAAAAGAATTAAAAGGTATAACCAAATGAGTACAAAGTTTACTTACAAACCAAACATGATATGGCATCCAAATCTCATTGTTGAACTACGTTAATTAATACATGGAGTAAAACAAATAATTGCATGCACTTTTCCTTCAACTTCTGATCGATACCAAAAGTCATGCACGTGTTTTGCACATGCTTTGTGCGTGTTTTGCATCTGCTTTGCACGTGTTTTGCACATACTTTGCACCTACTCGGTTCCATACCCTTTCGTGAGAACCCCTTTTCGAACCTCGTTGATGGAAAACAACGACATTTCTAACTTGAGCGCATTGAATACACTTGAGCCTCGAGTGGACTCTTAATTAAACAAATAGAGTCTCCACCTCCGTTTATTGGGGAAATGGTGGAAAAACCAAAATTCTAAGTCCGGGGGCTAGGTTACAAGTCGGGAAGTGGATAGGCACCTAGGACCATTTTGACTGGCCATATTCCACCTCGTATAAGGGAGTGGGCCATCTTCTACCTTATACTAGCTTGTAGTTGGTAAGAACAATTTTATAATTTTTATTTATTATGTTCTTTAAACAAATGAAGGTAATATCGATGGAGTAAATGCTCTTTTTACGCGTATTACAGTTTCAAAGTTAGGATTAAGGATTTGTATTTTCTGTGTTTTAGTTGTGAACAAAAAGGAAACCAGATTAGATATTCCAATTTACATCTCAAATTTTTTCATACATTAATCTTTTTTTTATTTCCAGGATTTCTTTTGTTGGAGGGTAGGCCTCTTTGATCATAGCTATGATTTTTGTGCGGCATGAAAGGCTCCCAAAGACATTCACATATGCATATATGTCAATGTGTCTGTTTCTAATGTCGATTATAGTGATCCATGTGATAGCATACGAATTTGGATGGAGCCTTTTGGGTATCGCATTGATTGATGGTTCTCATCCATAGTACAGGTACGACTTTCATTCTTTTTTTTGTATTGCCATGAGATAAAATAATATTGCTTGAGGATTTATTTTGAGTTCCTATTTTGGCATGAAAAGGCTAAAGACATCGAGGACTGGGCAATCTGTTTAGAGACTCCTACTTTTGGAGAAAGCATTAGGAGTCATCCATGAAAGCACAAATTCCATAAAACCATACGAATTATAATCTGATTTCATTTTTACTTTTTAAATAGTTTATGCTGATTAACTAATTCTACATATGAGTACTTTTTGTTGTGTGTTGATGAATGGCTCCTTAGAAACCCATCATGTTCGCTATGTAAATGGTCATTTTCGGGTGAAGATATGTTAGTAGTTCATGTTTCCTAGAACTACTGTTTGAATAGTTACCTTTCTCTGTACATTTGTTTAGGAATATTTTGTAATTTATTTAACTTATTGTGTAACTATGCAGTATATATATTAGGCATATCAATTAGGATTATCTTAATTGATTGAGTTGACCTTAGTCTGTATTCCAAGATATTGGCAATATTGTACATACGATGTAAATCAACCTATATATGTGATTACAAATCAAGACCCCAAATCATATTAGGCTCTCTTCTCGTCAAACTAGATTTAAAAAAAAAAAAATCTGATTTGAGGCTTTTCTCTGTGCTTCATTACCCTATAATCTGAAAAGAAGACCATGATTAGAGAACTGAGTCAAGAAAAGAATTAAAAGGTATAACCTGTTGTGGATTCGTCCCAATTCCTGTTAAGCAATTCAAAATATACCGAGCAAACGCACACAAACAAAATTAAGAATGAGCGATCAAAACAATAAAAGAGACAAAGAATTGTTTACCCAGTTCACCAATTTAAATTGGCTACGTCTGGGGGCACTGCCAAGCCAGGATCTTGCACTATAATATGATAATTTTGAGATACAATGAATTATGGAGATAGAACACTATTTATATAGTTCCCTGGAGTAAAAGTCTTGGTCGCCAAGTTACTTGGTTGGTAAGTTGAAGTGTTCCCCAAGTTAAACTCTATTCCAACATAACCAAATGAGTACAAAGTTTACTTACAAACCAAACATGATATGGCATCCAAATCTCATTGTTGAACTACTTTAATTAATGTATGGAGTAAAACAAATAATTGCATGCACTTTTCCTTCAACTTCTGATTGATACCAAAAGTCATGCACGTGTTTTGCACATGCTTTGTGCGTGTTTTGCATCTGCTTTGCACGTGTTTTGCACATACTTTGCACCTACTCGGTTCCATACCCTTTCGTGAGAACCCCTTTTCGAACCTCGCTGATGGAAAACAACGACATTTCTAACTTGAGCGCATTGAATACTCTTGAGCGTCGAGTGGACTCTTAATTAAACAAATAGAGTCTCCACCTCCGTTTATTGGGGAAATGGTGGAAAAACCAAAATTCTAAGTCCGGGGGCTAGGTTACAAGTCGGGAAGTGGATAGGCACCTAGGACCATTTTGACTGGCCATATTCCACCTAGTATAAGGGAGTGGGCTATCTTCTACCTTATACTAGCTTGTAGTTGGTAAGAACAATTTTATAATTTTTATTTATTATGTTCTTTTAAACAAATGAAGGTAATATCGATGGAGTAAATGCTCTTTTTACGCGTATTACAGTTTCAAAGTTAGGATTAAGGATTTGTATTTTCTGTGTTTTAGTTGTGAACAAAAAGGAAACCAGATTAGATATTCAAATTTGCATCTCAAATTTTTTCATACATTAATCTTTTTTTTATTTCCAGGATTTCTTTTGTTGGAGGGTAGGCCTCTTTGATCATAGCTATGATTTTTGTGCGGCATGAAAGGCTCCCAAAGACATTCACATATGCATATATGTCAATGTGTCTGTTTCTAATGTCGATTATAGTGATCCATGTGATAGCAAACGAATTTGGATGGAGCCTTTTGGGTATCGCATTGATTGATGGTTCTCATCCATAGTACAGGTACGACTTTCATTCTTTTTTTTGTATTGCCATGAGATAAAATAATATTGCTTGAGGATTTATTTTGAGTTCCTAATTTTGGCATGAACAGGCTAAAGACATCGAAGACTGGGCAATCTGTCTAGAGACTCCAACTTTTGGAGAAAGCATTAGGAGTCATCCATGCAAGCACAAATTCCATAAAACTGTACGAATTATAATCTGATTTCATTTTTTCTTTTTAAATAGTTTATGATGATTAACTAATTCAACATATGAGTACTTTTTGTTGTGTGTTGATGAATGGCTCCTTAGAAACCCATCATGTTCGCTGTGTAAATGGTCATTTTCGGGTGAAGATATGTTAGTAGTTCATGTTTCCTAGAACTACTGTTTGAATAGTTACCTTTCTCTGTACATTTGTTTAGGACTATTTTGTAATTTATTTCACTTATTGTGTAACTATGCAGTATATATATTAGGCATATCAATTAGGATTATCTTAATTGATTGAGTTGAACTTAGTCTGTATTCCAAGATATTGGCAATATTGTACATACGATGTAAATCAACCTATATATGTGATTACAAATCAAGACCCCAAATCATATTAGGCTCTCTTCTCGTCAAACTAGATTTAAAAAATAAAAAAAAAAATCTGATTTGAGGCTTTTCTCTGTGCTTCATTACCCTATAATATGAAAAGAAGACCATGATTAGAGAACTGAGTCAAGAAAAGAATTAAAAGGTATAACCTGTTGTGGATTCGTCCTAATTCCTGTTAAGCAATTCAAAATATACCGAGCAAACGCACACAAACAAAATTAAGAACGAGCGATCAAAACAATAAAAGAGACAAAGAATTGTTTACCCAATTCACCAATTTAAATTGGCTACGTCTGGGGGCACTGCCAAGCCAGGATCTTGCACTATAATATGATAATTTTGAGATACAATGAATTATGGAGGCAGAACACTATTTATATAGTTCCCTGGAGTAAAAGTCTTGGTCGCCAAGTTACTTGGTCGGTAAGTTGAAGTGTTCCCCAAGTTAAACTCTATTCCAACATAACCAAATGAGTACAAAGTTTACTTACAAACCAAACATGATATGGCATCCAAATCTCATTGTTGAACAACTTTAATTAATGTATGGAGTAAAACAAATAATTGCATACACTTTTCCTTCAACTTCTGATCGATACCAAGAGTCATGCACGTGTTTTGCACATGCTTTGTGCGTGTTTTGCATCTGCTTTGCACGTGTTTTGCACATACTTTGCACCTACTCGGTTCCATACCCTTTCGTGAGAACCCCTTTTCGAACCTCGCTGATGGAAAACAACGACATTTCTAACTTGAGCGCATTGAATACACTTGAGCGTCGAGTGGACTATTAATTAAACAAATAGAGTCTCCACCTCCGTTTATTGGGGAAATGGTGGAAAAACCAAAATTTTAAGTTCGGGGGCTAGGTTACAAGTCGGGAAGTGGATAGGCACCTAGGACCATTTTGACTGGCCATATTCCACCTAGTATAAGGGAGTGGGCTATCTTCTACCTTATACTAGCTTGTAGTTGGTAAGAACAATTTTATAATTTTTATTTATTATGTTCTTTTAAACAAATGAAGGTAATATCGATGGAGTAAATGCTCTTTTTACGCGTATTACAGTTTCAAAGTTAGGATTAAGGATTTGTATTTTCTGTGTTTTAGTTGTGAACAAAAAGGAAACCAGATTAGATATTCCAATTTGCATCTCAAATTTTTTCATACATTAATCTTTTTTTTATTTCCAGGATTTCTTTTGTTGGAGGGTAGGCCTCTTTGATCATAGCTATGATTTTTGTGCGGCATGAAAGGCTCCCAAAGACATTCACATATGCATATATGTCAATGTGTCTGTTTCTAATGTCGATTATAGTGATCCATGTGATAGCAAACGAATTTGGATGGAGCCTTTTGGGTATCGCATTGATTGATGGTTCTCATCCATAGTACAGGTACGACTTTCATTCTTTTTTTTGTATTGCCATGAGATAAAATAATATTGCTTGAGGATTTATTTTGAGTTCCTAATTTTGGCATGAAACAGGCTAAAGACATCGAAGACTGGGCAATCTGTTTAGAGACTCCTACTTTTGGAGAAAGCATTAAGAGTCATCCATGCAAGCACAAATTCCATAAAACTGTACGAATTATAATCTGATTTCATTTTTTCTTTTTAAATAGTTTATGATGATTAACTAATTCAACATATGAGTACTTTTTGTTGTGTGCTGATGAATGGCTCCTTAGAAACCCATCATGTTCGCTGTGTAAATGGTCATTTTCGGGTGAAGATATGTTAGTAGTTCATGTTTCCTAGAATTACTGTTTGAATAGTTACCTTTCTCTGTACATTTGTTTAGGACTATTTTGTAATTTATTTCACTTATTGTGTAACTATGCAGTATATATATTAGGCATATCAATTAGGATTATCTTAATTGATTGAGTTGACCTTAGTCTGTATTCCAAGATATTGGCAATATTGTACATACGATGTAAATCAACCTATATATGTGATTACAAATCAAGACCCCAAATCATATTAGGCTCTCTTCTCGTCAAACTAGATTTTAAAAAAAAAAAAATTTCTGATTTGAGGCTTTTCTCTGTGCTTCATTACCCTATAATCTGAAAAGAAGACCATGATTAGAGAACTGAGTCAATAAAAGAATTAAAAGGTATAACCTGTTGTGGATTCGTCCCAATTCCTGTTAAGCAATTCAAAATATACCGAGCAAACGCACACAAACAAAATTAAGAACGAGCGATCAAAAACAATAAAAGAGACGAAGAATTGTTTACCCAGTTCACCAATTTAAATTGGCTACGTCTGGGGGCACTGCCAAGCCAGGATCTTGCACTATAATATGATAATTTTGAGATACAATGAATTATGGAGACAGAACACTATTTATATAGTTCCCTGGAGTAAAAGTCTTGGTCGCCAAGTAACTTGGTCGCCAAGTTACTTGGTCGGTAAGTTGAAGTGTTCCCCAAGTTAAACTCTATTCCAACAATCTCCCACCTAGAGATTAACTATATCAAACACCATATCCGTTCTCATCAACTCATTCCTGGTGGTCCTTGCTCACCTCGATCATGGTAGTGCCGGCCTCCTCTCCTAGTTTCCAAGCCTAGTTGAAGCTATACATAGCTTCAACTTATCAACGTTCACAACCTTTGTCAACATGTCAGCCGGGTTCTCCGATACTTGAATCTTCTCAAGTCTTAAGATCTTCTTCTCCAAGAGATACCTGATGTAGTGAAACTTCAGCTCAATGTGCTTCGTCCTAGAATAAAACGCCGAATTGTTTGCAAGATGAATAACACTCTGACTGTCACTGTAGAGCACGTTCTCACTTCGACCCTTCCCAAGTTCGCTCAAGAAACTCTGCAACCATACCATCTCTTTGCTTGCCATAGTCACTGCAACATATTCTGCTTCTACAGTCGACTGTGCCACGACCTTCTGTAACTTAGAAGCCCAGGAAATTGGCGTACCACCCAATGTGAACACATAACCCGTAGTACTTTTCCTGCTATCAAGATCATTTGATGCCAAATCCGCATCCACATAACCCGCTAACTCGACACCCTTGCCTGCGAAACATAAGGCCATACCAGTAGCACCCCTCAAGTACCTTAGGATCCATTTAACCGCTTCCCAATGTTGATTTCCTGGATTACCCATGAACCGGCTGACTACTCCCACCGCATGAGCAATGTCTGGCCTTGTACACACCATTGCATACATTAAACTCCCAACAACCGAAGCATATGGAGTCTTTCCCATCTGAGCACGCTCCTCATTGTCCCTAGGTGAGTCTTTGTTAGATAGCTTGAGGTGGCTACCCAACGGTGTACTAGTAGGCTTTGCTCCCTCCATGCCAAATCTTCCCAAGATCTTCTTTATATATTCGGCCTGTGAAAGAAACAACTTCCCTGCCTTCCTATCCCTGACAATACGCATACCCAAAATCTGATTGGCCTCCCCCAAATCCTTCATCTCAAAGCGTTGTGACAACTGTCCTTTCAATCTGTTTACCTCTCTATCCCTAGAGCCCGCTATTAGCATGTCATCGACATATAAAAGCAAGATTATGTACCCGTTGTCAAACCTTTTGAAGTAGCAACAATGATCCGCCTCGCATCTAACAAACTGTATGTCATGCATGAATTCATCAAACTTCTTATACCACTGTCGAGGAGCTTGTTTTAGGCCATACAAGCTCTTCTTCAATCTGCAAACCAACTCTTCATTACCTTTAGACAAGTAGCCCTGTGGTTGTACCATGTAAATGTCTTCCTCCAAATCCCCATGAAGAAATGCCGTCTTTACATCCATCTACTCCAAAAGTAAGTTCTCTGCAGCTACTAAACCCAGATTCATTCTGATAGTAGTCATCTTCACAACTGGAGTGAAGATCTCTGTGTAGTCGATCCCATACTTCTGTTCAAAGCCCTTTACAACCAACCTTGCCTTGTAACGAATGTTGCCATTTGCCTCCTCCTTTATTCTGTAAACCCACTTGTTATGCAATGCCCGTTTTCCCTCAGGAAGCTTTACCAACTCCCAAGTATCATTGGCTTTCAATGAGTCCATCTCATCATCCATCGCAGCTTTCCACTTGTCCACAAGCTCACTACGACTAGCCTCCGCATAACTTTCCGGTTCACCACTATCTGTTAACAGCAAATAGAAATTTGAAGGAGAATATCTATCAGGTGCTCCACAAACCCTTGCGGATCTACGCAGCGGAACCGGTCCTGGAGTACGTGGTTCATCCTCATTGACCACTTGATCTTGGTCAACATGAACACCTTCGCTCCCACCCGAGCTAGGAATATCCTCTAGCTCAACAGTCTCGGGTTCTGAACTAATCCCATCAGATGCACTATTCCTGTCTTTGTACAATACCTTCTCATTAAATATGACATCTCGACTACGAATAACTTTTCGATTCTTATCATCCCAAAATCTGTACCCGAAGTCATCCCCGCCATACCCAATGAATGTACACTTCACCGACTTAGCATCCAATTTAGTTCTCTCCGCAGAATTAACATAAACATATGACACACAACTAAATATGCGAAGAAAGGACAAATTTACCTGCTTGGCAATCCACGCCTCCTCTGGAATACCATTCCCCAAAGGAACTGATGGTCCTCTGTTAATCAAGAAAGCCGCTGTATTGACTGCATCTGCCCAAAACATCTTCGGAAGTCCACACTTCAATCTCATAGCCCTGGCCCATTCATTCAATGTTCTGTTCATCCTTTCTGTAACCCCGTTATGTTGAGGAGTCCCTATTGGGGTTTTCACCATGCGAATACCATTCGCTGCACAATATTCCTTTAACTCTCCGAGCTCATACTCCCCACCGTTATCAGACCTCAAGTTCTTGACCTTGAGTCCAGTCTCTGTCTCCACCAAGGCCCTCCACTTCTTAAACACTTCGAATGCCTCATCTTTGTGCTTCAAGAAATAAACCCAGACCTTTCTTGTAGAGTCATCAATAAAGGTCATGTAATATGCTGCACCACCCAGAGATATAACCGGTGATGGCCCCCACAAATCCGTGTGAACCAACTCCAACTTCTGTTCCCTTAAAGCTCTACCCTTCCTTGAGAAATCTTTCCTCGTTTGCTTTCCAAAGACACAATCCTCGCAGAGACCCACGTCCACAGTCTTCAAGCCCGGTAGTCTTCCCCTTGAACAGAGTACCCTCATCCCTTTTTCACTCCTGTGACCCAATCGGTTATGCCACAAATCCGTATCACCCTTGTCACCCGCAAGAGCAATACAATCCTTGGTGTTGCTAGGCATATACAATGTACCCACCTTATTACCTCGAGCCACCTCCTTGGTCTCCTTAGTAATAACCCAGTTCCTGCAGCCAAAGGTCATTTCAAAACCCTCTTCATCCAGCTGCCCAACTGATAGCAGGTTTTTTTTTCAAACCCGGAATGTGTCTTACCCCATATAGCTGCAAAGCTAAACCGCTTGATGTTTCGATTCTGACATCTCCCTTCCCCTTGATCTATAAAGGTTCTCCATCCGCTAGATAAACCTTTCCAAAATCCCCAGAAATATAGTTTTCCATCTCTTCTGCGCATCCGCATGAATGGAATGATGCCCCTGAATCTAGCACCCATGATTCTAGTGAACTGCTAATACTAAGAACCAGTGCATCCTCTATATGCTCTGTAACCACATTCACTGCCTTGTTCCCTCTCAAGGGACAATCTCTCTTAAAGTGTCCGATCTGCCCACATTTATAACACTTTATCGGATCCTGATTCTCCTTGGAATTTTCTCTAGATTTAGACCCACCATCGACTACGTTCTTTCCTGATTCTGATTTCCATTTACTGTTTGTACCCGGCTTTCCCCTGCTATTTGTAGCTAAAGCCGCCCCTGAAGTGGATGCAATCCCCAATTTCTTATTGCGATTTTCCTCGCTAATAAGCAAATCCTTGACATCTTCACTCTTCAGCTTGTTCTTCCCCGCTGAAGCACTTAAGGCCGTAACCGTCCCACTCCAGCTTCCTGGCAAAGAACCCAACAGTATTAATGCTTGGACCTCATCATCAAACGTAATCTCCACCGCACCCAATGAGTCAAGAATATCTTGATATTCATCGATGTGATCAGATATTGATGCCCCTTCTGCCATCTTCAAGTTAAATAACTTCCGCACCATGTCAACCTTACCGATTGCGGAGGGTTTTTCATAATTGTCCTTCAGAAAATCAATTATCTCTTTGGTGGTATTCATCGTCTTGGTTTTCTTAGCAATACTCTTGATAAGAGTCGACCTAAGAACACCCATGGTTTTTCTATCCAAAACATCTCAATCCTCTTGTTTATCGCTTTCAGGCTTTACTCCTTTTAGAGGCTTATAGAGATCCTTACCGTATAAGAAATCCTCTATTTGCATCCACCAGAAACCATAATCCGATCCATCGAACTTATCAACCTTCTGTTTGTCGTTGCCCATCATGACTGCTAAAACCCTAGGACCTTAGAACCGAAGCTCTGATACCAGTTGTTGTGGATTCGTCCCAATTCCTGTTAAGCAATTCAAAATATACCGAGCCAACGCACACAAACAAAATTAAGAACGAGCGATTAAAAACAATAAAAAGAGACAAAGAATTGTTTTCCCAGTTCACCAATTTAAATTGGCTACGTCTGGGGGCACTGCCAAGCCAGGATCTTGCACTATAATATGATAATTTTGAGATACAATGAATTATGGAGACAGAACACTATTTATATAGTTCCCTGGAGTAAATGTCTTGGTCGCCAAGTAACTTGGTCGCCAAGTTACTTGGTCGGTAAGTTGAAGTGTTCCCCAAGTTAAACTCTATTCCAACATAACCAAATGAGTACAAAGTTTACTTACAAACCAAACATGATATGGCATCCAAATCTCATTGTTGAACTACTTTAATTAATGTATGGAGTAAAACAAATAATTGCATGCACTTTTCCTTCAACTTCTGATCGATACCAAAAGTCATGCACGTGTTTTGCACATGCTTTGTGCATGTTTTGCATCTGCTTTGCACGTGTTTTGCACAGCACATACTTTGCACCTACTCGGTTCCATACCCTTTCGTGAGAACCCCTTTTCGAACCTCGCTGATGAAAAACAACGACATTTCTAACTTGAGCGCATTGAATACACTTAAGCGTCGAGTGGACTCTTAATTAAACAAATAGAGTCTCCACCTCCGTTTATTGGGGAAATGGTGGAAAAACCAAAATTCTAAGTCCGGGGGCTAGGTTACAAGTCGGGAAGTGGATAGGCACCTAGGACCATTTTGACTGGCCATATTCCACCTAGTATAAGGGAGTGGGCTATCTTCTACCTTATACTAGCTTGTAGTTGGTAAGAACAATTTTATAATTTTTATTTATTATGTTCTTTTAAACAAATGAAGGTAATATCGATGGAGTAAATGCTCTTTTTACGCGTATTACAGTTTCAAAGTTAGGATTAAGGATTTGTATTTTCTGTGTTTTAGTTGTGAACAAAAAGGAAACCAGATTAGATATTCCAATTTGCATCTCAAATTTTTTCATACATTAATCTTTTTTTTATTTCCAGGATTTCTTTTGTTGGAGGGTAGGCCTCTTTGATCATAGCTATGATTTTTGTGCGGCATGAAAGGCTCCCAAAGACATTCATATATGCATATATGTCAATGTGTCTGTTCTAATGTCGATTATAGTGATCCATGTGATAGCAAACGAATTTGGATGGAGCCTTTTGGGTATCGCATTGATTGATGGTTCTCATCCATAGTACAGGTACGACTTTCATTCTTTTTTTTGTATTGCCATGAGATAAAATAATATTGCTTGAGGATTTATTTTGAGATCCTAATTTTGGCATGAACAGGCTAAAGACATCGAAGACTGGGCAATCTGTTTAGAGACTCCAACTTTTGGAGAAAGCATTAGGAGTCATCCATGCAAGCACCAATTCCATAAAACCGTACGAATTATAATCTGATCTCATTTTTACTTTTTAAATAGTTTATGCTGATTAACTAATTCTACATATGAGTACTTTTTGTTGTGTGTTGATGAATGGCTCCTTAGAAACCCATCATGTTCGCTGTGTAAATGGTCATTTTCGGGTGAAGATATGTTAGTAGTTCATGTTTCCTAGAACTACTATTTGAAGAGTTACCTTTCTCTGTACATTTGTTTAGGACTATTTTGTAATTTATTTCACTTCTTGTGTAACTATGCAGTATATATATTAGGCATATCAATTAGGATTATCTTAATTGATTGAGTTGACCTTAGTCTGTATTCCAAGATCTTGGCAATATTGTACATACGATGTAAATCAACCTATATATGTGATTACAAATCAAGACCCCAAATCATATTAGGCTCTCTTCTCGTCAAACTAGATTTAAAAAAAAATCTGATTTGAGGCTTTTCTCTGTGCTTCATTACCATATAATCTGAAAAGAAGACCATGATTAGAGAACTGAGTCAAGAAAATAATTAAAAGGTATAACCAAACGAGTACAAAGTTAACTTACAAAACAAACCTGATATGGCATCCAAATCTCATTGTTGAACTACTTTAATTAATGTAATGGGTAAAACAAATAATTGCATGTACTTTTCCTTCAACTTCTGATCGATACCAAAAGTCATGCACGTGATTTGCACATGCTTTGTGCGTGTTTTGCATCTACTTTGCACGTGTTTTGCACATACTTTGCACCTACTCGGTTCCATACCCTTTCGTGAGAACCTCATTTCGAACCTCGTTGATGGAAAACAACGACGTTTCTAACTTGAGCGCATTGAATACACTTGAGCCTCGAGTGGACTCTTAATTAAACAAATAGAGTCTCCACCTCCGTTTATTGGGGAAATGGAGGAAAAACCTAGATTCTAAGTCCGGGAGCTAAGTTACAAGTCGGGAAGTGGATAGGCACCTAGGACCATTTTGACTGGCCATATTCCACCTAGTATAAGGGAGTGGGCTATCTTCTACCTTATACTAGCTTGTAGTTGGTAAGAACAATTTTATAATTTTTATTTATTATGTTCTTTTAAACAAATGAAGGTAATATCGATGGAGTAAATGCTCTTTTTACGCGTATTACAGTTTCAAAGTTAGGATTAAGGATTTGTATTTTCTATGTTTTAGTTGTGAACAAAATGGAAACCAGATTAGATATTCCAATTTGCATCTCGAATTTTTTTTCATACATTAAATTTTTTTATTTCCAGGATTTTTTGGTTGGAGTGTAGGACTCTTTGATCATAGCTATGATTGTTGTGCGGCATGAAAGGCTCCCAAAGACATTCACATATGCTTATATGTAAGTGTGTCTGTTTCTAATTAATGTCAACTATAGTGCTCCATGTGATAGCAAACGAATTTAGATGACGCCTTTTGGGTATCGCTTCGATTGATGGTTCTCATCCATAGTACAGGTACTACTTTCATTTTATTTTTGTATTGCCATGAGATAAAATAATATTACTCGAGGATTTATTTTGAACTCTTAATTTTGGCATGAACATGCTAAAGCATCGAAGACTGAGCAATCTGTTTAGAGACTCCAACTTTTGGAGAAAGCATTAGAAGTCATCCATGCAAGCACAAATTCCATAAAACCGTACGAATTATAATCTGATTTCATTTTAATTTTTAAATAGTTTATGCTGATTAAATAATTCTACATATGTGTACTTTTTGCTGTTTGTTGATGAATGGCTATTTAGAAACCCATCATGTTCATTATGCAAATGGTCATTTTCGGGTGAAGGTATGTTAGTAGTTCATGTTGCCTAGCACTACTGTTTGAATAGTTTATTTTCTCTGTAAATTTGTTTAGGACTATTTTGTAATTTATTTTCCTTATTGTGTAACTATGCAGTATATATATTAGGCATATCAATTAGGATTATCTTAATTGATTGAGTTGACCTCAACCTATATATGTGATTACAAATCAAGACCCCAAATCATATTAGGCCCTCTTCTCGTCAAACTAGATTTAAAAAAAAAATCTGATTTGAGGCTTTTCTCTGTGCTTCATTACCCTATAATCTGAAAAGAAGACCATGTTTAGAGAATTGTGTAACACCCGCATCGTTCATGACATTCTTTTGCATCGCGTTTGTTTACTTCATTTGGTATTATGGTCATTTCACAAATAATCTTCATCCTAGAGTGTTTGCATTTGAGTTAATTTCATACTTCTCATATGCCTTGTATTGTGTTTAAATCCTTGCAATCTTTTGTACTTGTATTGGATTGCATTCTTACCCTTGTTATGGGTTGTTTCGGAAGAGTTTCGATTGTATTTTGGACTTGGTTTGAGACTTGTGTCATCTTAGGATGACTTGGGAGTGTTTTAGAATCACTTTGGAATGGTTTAGAAACCTTTTGACCTGAACCAGTCGCTATGCAACCGCATAGTGCGACTTAGCATAGAGTCCCAAAGTTTCAGGATTCTATGCGGCCGCATAAGGAGCTCGCATACGAGCTATGCGTCCGCATAGCGTGGCCGCATAACGTCGTGCTCTACTTTGTTTGTTTGATGAACTTTTAAGTGACTTGACTAATTGACTTATATCCAAGGGCTGTGGCTTGGACACGAGTTGAGGCACTTGAATCAGACTTGGAGAGACTCCTTAAACTCATTAGAGAGCTAAAACTCTCTTCATTTCACCATCTTCAACCTTGAGACTTATAGAGAGAAAAGAGAGAGTCCTAGAGTGAGAAAGTTGTACAAATTTCTCATTTGAAGTCCAAATCACGATCTGACTTTGCCATTGTGGAGCTACTGACTAGGAGATCACTTCTCTTGGATTGCATGTGGGTTTCATAAAGTTTTTCTTGGTTGATTTTCTGCTAGAGGTAAGCTACTACCCCTCTCCTTTTCAATTTATGTCTTGTATGACATCTTAGCCTTGTAAAATAGCATTTATTTGTTGAAAGCAACATGTTTGAGTATGTTTTGATGTTGAGCCATGTTAATTTTTTGGATGACATGTTTTATATGTTGGGAGACTTGTTTTGGCTTGGTTGATACACATAGAAATGATATATCTTGTAAATCTTGAAGTAAAAATGATTCTTCATCGATTTGAACTCATTAGAAACAATTTATGACTCTAACGAGTTTAATAGGTTTTCATAATTGATGAGACCACGTGTGTGACTTGGGGATTTCGTTGTGATACGAGAGTTTTGTTGGAAAAATTAGTTACCCAAATTATGTATGATGTTGTTGTTTAATTCTCGTAAAAATTATGAGATGGTTGATTATGTGAGTAGGATTATTATGACCTACTTGAGACATTCATGTTTAATGATGTTGTGCTCCCTATCTTGGAGTTTGATTTGTTGTTGTAAATGTCAAGTAAACATCTACTAGCACATTTGTTATGTCCATGGATTATTTGTTGGCGGTGTATTGATGCTCGATTATTGCGGGAGCCGAGCCTACGTAAGAGTTGAAGGTCAATACATCGGGCCTCGCCTTACCGTTGGCCATGGTAGGGGCATAGAGTCATTTGTTGTATGGAATAAACGCAACCTTGGTAAGTTATTCCGTGGTTGATTCTTGGGTCACAGGGACCAAGATCACCCGTCGACATGAATACAGAAAATGGTTCACAAAGAATTGGTTATTGGTTATGTTAACGGTTTTGATTCGTTGATCGAGCACGTCAACAACGGCTCCTACATTAGTATATTATATGTTGGTTGGTTGGAAGTATTGGGTATATTGGAGGTGTACATCAATACAGTATCCTTTTAAAAAGTGTTTACATATCGCTCTTATGTGGTTCCTATATATGCGAATGTTAATTACGGTTTTTAACTGGTATGGGTCGGTTGGCGATCATCGAGCCTCTCGTGTAGTACAGGGTAACTTGTTGTTATGAGATGCTTATCATGCTATGCCTTGTAATTGATATATCTTGTCATGGCTTGTTATACTTGTCCATATTATCGTCTTGCATCTTGTATGACATATTGTTGAATTAGTAGCTTATTGAGTTTTAAACTCACCCTGTCCAATGTTTATTTGTTTTCCTTAGATCACGGTTCGGCGAGGAACACATAGTAGGAGTTTGCTTCGTCTCGGCGTTTGTGCAGGTTGTTCTTTTGGTAGTGCTTTTTGGGCTTTGTATTTCTTTTGGTGAGACCGAGGGTATACATTGTTACCTCAACTATGTAATGTTGGGTAGTGTGTGTTGGTCTTTATGATTGTAATATTCATTTGGTTGTGCCGACATGGTTGTCGTGCTTGTTGTATTTACAAATACTTGATACTTTCGCATACTCTGATTTGGATATTGTTGTTGTTCTCCGAGCTTGTTGCTCGTGGAGGTTTATGTTGCATGTTTGGTTTTATGTTCAAACTATGTTTTAAACAAGTTTAGTTTTCGGCTTGTTATTATACCGATGAAGTATTGCTTTGGTTTTAAAGAAAAGCTTTGCACGTGTATTACAGGGTTTTATGCATTCGTTTTATACTTGCATCTTAAAGAATTTTTGAGATGTGTATTCCGTGTTCTCGTGTTCCCCGCTATCTGACTCGGGATTCCACGTAGGATTTCGGGTTCGGGTCGTGACAGTTGATATCAGAGCATAAGTTAGATAACCTGAAATGGATCCTTGGTTTAGGAGGGTGGGTTGTGTGTTTGAGTCGTTAACGTCGAGCGTTTGTTGCAGGTGTTTGACAATGGTAGAGACACGTCATGGTACCAATACGGATGGGGTTGGTACGAGTCAAGTTGGGGAAGCTGCTGCAGCCGAAACATGCTTCACCACCTAGACCACCTCCTAATCAACCAAGAGTTTAGCCGACAGGGCAACCAAATGAACCACCTGAGGCAAATGTGAATCCGAATGAGGCTTTCATGCACACTATGCAAGGATTTATGCAAGCTATGATGGAAATGAACCGACAAACTATGGATATGCATAGACAAGCAATGGCAGGACAGGGACAAGCAAGGGGAAACAGAGTAGACCAGCCAGCTGGAGGTAATGGAGATTATGATCGCAGATTGGGGAGGTTCTTAAAGATAAAACCTCGTAGTTATGATGGTGAGCCTGATCTGATGAAAGCGAAAAGGTGGATTGAATCTCTAGAAAAGATTTTTGCTGCAATAGAGTGTACCGAGGAAGACAAAATCAAGTTCGCAGTGTTCAAACTGGAAGATGCAGCGGAGCACTGGTGGAAGGTACTAGAGGCAAGTTGGGTGCAAGATCGTGTGGTTCGCACTTGGGAGATGTTTTTGAGGGAATTTAGGAATCATTTTGTACCAGATGTAGTTCAAGCGAAGAAGGAAGTAAAATTTCTTGGTCTTGATCAGGGGACGATGACAGTGGCTCAGTACTCTGCCAAGTATACTGAATTGGCAAGGTATTGTGTACATTTGATTCCAACGACAGAGAAGAAGATCTACCATTTTGTGAAAGGTTTGAGGACGGAATATTGTAAGCAACTCTTACCACTTGAGTTGCCAAGCTATCAAAGTGCAGTGGACAAAGCTTATCGGACTGAACATGATATAGAGGAGCATCGAGGCAGACAGGGTAGTGCAAGTGGGAACTCGCAAGCTTCACAGTCGCAATGGAAGAGATCAGGCGCAAGTGGGACTACTAACAAGGGGAGTAACACTAGCCGCCAGGGAGGACAATTTCGTCAACAAACTGGGAATCAGGGAAATGTTGGCCGTGGACTGTGTGATGCAAGGGTTACTTGTGGGTTTTGCAAGAAGAGTGGGCATAATGAAGATAAGTGTTGATTGAAGCACGAGAAATGTTTGTTGTACGGTGATGGCACACATTTTCAGTGGAATTGTCCTAAGAATAAAGGGCCACAGCTGGAAGGTGTACATCAGAACGCTGGGGTTAAGAGAGATAACGAGGGTCGCCCTAGAGTGCAAGGTCGAGTCTTTGCCTTAGACCAGAGGGAAGTCCCCGAGGCCCCTAATGTCATAGGAGGTACTTTAACCATCTCTAGTGAGAAAGCCCGAGTGTTAATAGACCCAGGGTCATCACATTCTTACATTGCATCACATTTTGCTTATCATTTGCATGCTATACCTGAATTGTTACCATATGTGTTGGAGGTGTCTACTCCGTTGGGAGAGTGCCACGTAGCATTGGATGTTTATTGTGCTTGTGATGTGGTTATTGATGATCATCACTTACCTGCGGATTTGGTCATATTGCCTATACGTGATTTCGATGTTATTTTGGGAATGGACTGGCTACATGCTCATCATGCTATTGTTGATTGTCGCAAGAAATTGGTTACCTTTGATTTACCGAATGTGCCTTTATTTATATTTATGGGTGATAAGATTATGGGCGGTATTCAGCTTATTTCGGCTTTGAAAGCTCGAAAGTTGTTGTCTCATGGATATTCAGGGTATTTGGCGTGTGTTGTTGATAGATCACAAAAGGTTGTTACATTGGAGGATGTTCCTGTTGTTCGTGAATTTCTGGATATATTTGCAGCTGATTATGATTTGCCTCCAGACCGAGAGTTGGAGTTTTATATTAAGTTGTTACCAGGGACTGCACCGATTTTGAAAGCACCTTATCGTATGACACCGGCTGAATTGAAAGAGTTAAAATTCCAATTGGAGGAGTTACTTGATCGGGGTTTTATTAAATCGAGTGTATCGCCTTGGGGTGCACCGGTGTTGTTTGTGAGGAAGAAAGATGATTCTTTGAGGTTATGCATCGATTATAGAGAGCTGAATCAAGTGACTATTAAGAACAAATATCCTTTTCAACATATTGATGATTTGTTTGATCAACTTCAAAGTTCCGTAATGTACTCTAAGTTTGATCTTAGGAGCGGTTACCATCAGTTGAAAGTTCGTGTGGAGGATATTCCTAAGACAGCTTTTCAGACTCATTATGGGCACTTTGAGTTTGTGGTTATGCCTTTCGGGTTAACCAACGCACCAGCCGTGTTTATGGATTTGATGAATAGGGTGTTCTTACCTTATCTTGATTGCTTTGTGGTTATGTTCATTGACGATATCTTGGTTTATTCTAAGTCCCGAGAAGAGCATGAGAATCGCTTGAGGTTAGTTTTGACGGTGCTAATGGAAAAGAAGTTATTTGCTAAATTTAGCAAATGTGCATTTTGGCTTAAGGAAGTGGCTTTTCTGGGCCATATTGTGTCAGGTAACGGTATAGCGGTTGCTCCGGTTAAGATTGAGGCGATTGTAAATTAGAAGAGACCCGGGACTGTGACGGAAGTTCGTACCTTTTTGGATTTAGCGGGGTATTATCACAGGTTTATAGAAGGGTTTTCTAAGATTGCAACCCCATTGACTACTTTGACATAAAAGAATAAGGCTTTTGTTTGGAATGATAAATATGAAGTGAGCTTTAAGGAGTTAAAGAAGAGATTGACTACGGCACCGGTTCTAGCATTGCCGAACAGACATGATGGGTTACTTATTTATAGTGACGCTTCGAAAGAAGGTTTGGGTTGTGTGTTGATGCAGAACGGAAGGGTTATAGCATACGCTTCTCGAAAGTTGACTCAGTGTGAGCAGAATTATCCGACTCATGATATGGAGTTAGCAGCGATTATTTTTGCTGTTCACAAGTGGAAGCATTATCTTTATGGGGCTAAGTTTGAGGTATTTACCGATCATAAGAGCCTTAAGTATTTGTTTTCACAAAAGGAACTAAATAATAGGCAACGGAGGTGGATGGAAAGGTTAAAGGATCATGATTGCACCATTTTATACCATCCAGGGAAGGCCAATGTTGTGGCTGATGCTCTTAGTAGGAAGGCTTATGTTTCTTGTTTGATGGCTCGAGAATGGAAGATGCTTGAGGATGTTCGGGATTGGAGTCCTTGTATGTCTAGCCATGGGGTGATATTTGCTAACATTCGAGCTATACCGGTTTTGCTCAGCAAATTAAGGAAACTCAGGAGAGTGATCCAGAATTGAAAAAGTTGATTGAGGAATTAGATGAGGATAACACATCAGATTTTTCAAGGAATAATGTTGGTATACTTTTGTTTCGAGGTAGAGTTTGTGTGCCGGCAATAGATGATGTGAAACGGCAAGTATTGGATGAGGCTCATAAATCTAAGTATACGATTCATCCGGGGTGTACAAAGATGTATAGGGATTTGAAGAAGAATTTCTGGTGGAACGGAATAAAAAGGGAAATAGCCGAGTTTGTTTCGAGGTGTTTGACATGTGAAAGGATAAAAGTGGAACACCAATGACCAGCGGGTTTGTTGCAACTATTGAAGATTCCGGAATGGAAGTGGGAGAACATTTCTATGGATTTTGTGTCTGGGTTACCACGGACTCGACGAGGTCATGATTCGGTTTGGGTTGTTGTCAATCGATTGACCAAGTCAGCTCATTTTGTTCCTATAGCGAGGACTTATTCTTTGGAGAAACTTGCTACCTTGTACATTCAAGAGATTGTGAGACTACATGGGGTTCTGGTTAGCATTGTGTCGGATAGGGATCCACGGTTTACTTCGCAGTTTTGGCAGACACTTCAGAATGCATTGGGTTCAAAGTTGACACTTAGTACGGCATTTCATCCGCAAACAGATGGACAGTCCGAGAGAACTATTCAAACACTTGAGGACATGTTGAGGGCTTGTTCAATGGACTTTAAAGGCATTTGGGATTCGCATATACCGTTGATAGAGTTTTCCTACAACAACAGTTACCATTCGAGTATTGATATGGCTCCTTATGAGGCACTTTACGGAAGGAAGTGTCGTTCTCTGATTTGTTGGGATGAGGTTGGAGAAGCGAAGTTATGGGGACCCGATATGGTTCATGAATCAGCTGAGAATGTGAAGATTATTCGGGAAAGATTGAAAATGGCCCAGAGTAGACAAAAAAGTTATGTTGATAATAGGCGACAAGACCTTGAGTTCGAGGTTGGTGATCGTGTTTTCTTGAAGGTGTCGCCTCGAATTGGGGTTAAAAGATTCGGGAAGAAAGGTAAATTCGCTCCAAGGTTTATTGGACCATTTGAAATATTAGAGAAAGTTGGGAAATTGGCATATAGGCTTGCTTTGCCACCATGGATGTCGAGTATTCATGTCGTATTTCATGTATCGATGTTGAGGAAATATTTGTCGGATACATCACATATTTTGGAGTACGAACCGATAGATTTGTCGACCGATCTCTCTTATGTTGAAGAACCCATGAGGATACTTGATACAAAGGAACATGTTCTAAGGACCAAGACTATTCATCTTGTGAAGGTTTTGTGGAGGAATCATGATGTTGAGGAAGCCACTTGGGAGTTGGAACAAGAGATGCGTGAAAAGTATCCGTCTTTGTTCAAGGTGACTGGTAAGTAAATTTGCGGGCAAAGTTATTCTAAGAAGGTGAGAATGTAACATTCGTATTGTTCGAGACATTCTTTTACATCGTGTTTGTTTACTTCATTTTGTATTCCACCCCTGAAATAAACCCAAATCTCATACACTAACCGTTGGTACCCTAATGGAATGTCAAATCATGTTTCCTACCATCTACTATCCTTTCATCAAGCGAGTGATTTCCCCAAAATATCGTCATGATCATTTCAAGTAATCCATTACCTAAGACCTCATAATATAATGTAAAGTTTCCTCATCGTTCAAATCAAAAAGACCTTATCTTTCGAAGTTATACTATCATCGACATCACCTTGGTACTTTGTTACAATAATCGTCCCCGAGAAAATCATACACACCGTAATAACCAATCACCTTAATCACTAACAACCTAATAAAATGGCTACACTCTATTCTTTCATACTCGTCACGACTTACTCAAGTCCTCTTCACGTCTATATCCACGGTGTGGTAGTCTACCCACTTAAAACCTCAATAACCGAACAAAATACTATGATACCATTAAATGCTTAATCCCTAACTCCAATTCCTATCCGAGTAACTACTGCTCTGATACCATTCTATCACATCCCAACCCGGACCTACTACATGGAGGCCCGAATTAAGACATGAACCTTCATATCTCAAATATAACACTGTAATATAACGAGCTAAGCAAATCAAGAAAACCACAATACCAAAAATCATCAACCACAAAAACTATAACTACCACGACAACTATAACATTAGCAGGAATTACAACATTCTACCATAGTTCACTCAAAATAGGAATTACAACATTCTACCATAGTTCACTCAAAAGAGGAATTACACTAGTTATATAACAATACAAAACCCAAAAGAGGAATTACAACATTCTACCATAGTTCACTCAATATAACTTAATACTACAAGGATTACTAAACGAACCAAAATACGTGACTACCACGTACAAGCCCCTTGTCGACCTCACCGACCACTATTACCCCAGTCCCTACGAGCTAAGGAAAACAAATTTGGAAGGGCTGAGTCGAAGACCCAGTAAGTTACTACTATGCAACTACATAGCATGCTAGTATGCAATACATTTCATATATTAAAATATCATTATGTAACGATTCATCATAATATCAACATGTTACCAGTAGCATGCTATAGCCAGTCAATCCTATACTCCATGCGAGGCTCGGCTGCCGCCAACTGTCCCATACCGGTTGAAAACTGCGACCAACTCGCTCGTACAGGGAGCACATAATAACAACACATGTGAGGATACGGGGGTCGAGGTACACCTCCTACCACTTCCAGCCTTATCACTTCATTCATCATATTAGTGTGGAACGAACTTGATCATGATATTAGGAGCACGCTTCTGGACCGATGTACCGTTGATCCCTTACGAATCATAGAGTCACTCGGTTTGGTCTCCACCTCAGCCAGCTTTGATGTGTGCCAAGTTTCAACCATCCGCTAGGGCAGTAGCAAAAAGTCCCAGGTTCATCATAGCCCCAATAACAACATTTCAGTAGCTCTCTGCCCTCATGAAACATTGGTGGAACCATAACTTACCGGTATCATTTATCAATTCCAATTTACCACATATTAAGGTGATGGCGTCCCATCATTTAACCACATATAGAGTCATTTCTATCAATTAAGCAAATAGTGAAGATATTCAATATCAACCACTTGTTCATGTATCCACATATTTAGTCACATTCATTACCACATTGACATCTGACTCCGTAGAGTCAAATAACTCATTTTCACAAAGTAATCCACATAACATTATTGACATCATTTTCAGACTTCGTAGAGTCAATTACACCAATTTCATGAATTAAATCACGTAATCAATTACCCATATGTTTCATCATGTTTAGGTTTCGTAGACAAATTTACGTATCAACAAACACATATTCCAAGTCAAATTCGGACTCCATAAGGTCCAACGTCACATTTCATTATTTCGTAATTTACACATATTTCACAACTACGTCATGAATCTCAACAATGTCCATAACTAAGCATGTAGAATAAGTACACTAAATTCATATAGCATCATTTTCTAGTGTCAACTCATGCTACTCGTCAAATCTGCCATATAACCCAATTCTTTCCTATACCAATATGAAATACATACTTTATGACATGAATAATTCCTAATACATGAAATAAAAGAAAGTAACTTACAAAATACTATGGATTCACCAAGGAAACGAAGTTGGGTCAGATGAAAGTACTCTCCCTGGTGGTCTCTACGTTGCTACGAAGTTGAATCGTCGATTTCTAACTTAAATCTTGAGAGATCTTGACTTTCTCTCTCTAGAAATGTGGGAGATGAGAGGTGGGTTCGTGATTCCTCAATAGATCAGGGGAAATCCTTGGCTATATATGTTCCCTATGTTGACCTCTATGCTACGGAAAAGACAGATAGTCGATCCGACCTCCGAAGCTTAAGATATCGCAATTTCTCTCTATACTCTCTCTCTCTTCTCCAATCTGGTTTGGGACAAAAAAATGAGGGGAAAGAGGGTTTTGTTCTCTTATTTATTCCATGGGTAAGTGTTTGGTCCAATCACATCTTGTTTGAGCATTTTAAATAACTTTAAAATGTTAAAAATGAGAGAGAACGAAACCGAACAAAACAGGGCATCGGGGTCGTGCGACCACATAATCTGTCACTTGAGCGGCCGCCCTCTTTCCAGATTTTTGAAAATTCCAAAATTGTTCCTGTTTGATCCAAAAATGTCTCTAAGTCAACCTAGGTTGATTTTAACATCAAACCAAGGTCAAGATACACCCAAAACTCACTCGAACCATGCCGCATTGATGCACGAATGATGACAAACACAAGTCTTGATTGCACACGGAGGCAAACATGGGAAACGACACTCGAAACAACTCTACCAGTTAACGACTAGAAGAATATCCATGTCATTTGTGAATGAATCTAAATAATGGCTAGGTCGAGTAACCATTGAGGAAACACAACGTATACGAACATGAATCGATGTTGAGAATAGTCTCAAACGAATACAAAACTACCGCAAGTTCATCGTGTATTAACCATGAGTCAAAGACATGTTAAGTTGTATCACGTCAAGCTTAGCAAGCATGACGACTCTTTCATCTATTATGGAAATCCACACAACACAATACAAGGTCTTCTAAGTTAACACGAAGTGACTATGAGCAAAATGGAAAGGATATAGGGACGAGGCTTATACTACGATATGGCTTAACTACTTAGGCTCACGGCTAGGTATTAAGGACAGATTATGAACATGTTAAGGGTTCTAAACACAAGATAAGTACTCGAGAGGATAAGTACGATGATACTAAACATGTTGGGTTATTGGGGTCTTACACTCATCATCTTCCATGTTTCTTCTATTTCTTCAACAAGTAAGTGCCCGACATTCCACAGGTAAATTGAGAATATCGCCATGAACCTTATAGGTGATCTTGATGAATATATCCTTTGATTTAGCTCTTGTCCTTAGGGTCAGTATGAAGAATCATCCTCGTGTAGAACTCTTTAGCAAAAGTAGTGTTATAATCTTTATCCCCAAGTTAAAATAATGGTAGAATGCTGGATTACTTAAGATCATTGATCAAAGTGACCCCGAAATCATAAGTGATGGTAGATTATGTTTGGGTGAGAGGGAATAAGTTTCTTGGCAGGAAAAATAGCTATAGAGGAGACGGCTGACTTCTTAGGGGATTCACCAGCAAATTGAGGGGAAGATGATGAGCTAAATTGGCCTATGATCACGCCAAAATGTGCTCTGGTGATCTGTCAAAGTCCACGTATGCAGCTAGAACGTAGGTTTCTATGCCCCGGCTCTCAATAGGCACAAGTGTGTATGGAACTTGTCCTCTGATAGATACCTGAGATGAAAAGGAAGCACCATCAGGGAGCTGGACGTTGGTCCAGCTAATGCCATTTGGTGGGAGAATCAGTATATAGGTGAAAGTTATGGTCTCTGGTGAGGATTCAGGCTACTCTCAAAGAGTAAATGCACTGAATGCTTTGGAGACTTGGTAGTTGTGTGTATTTAATTGAACTTAGTTCATAAATGAAGGCAATCACCTGGTATTTATACTGGAAGAATGTTGGTTTGGTACAGGTGGGCTTGCCAGGTGTCAACCTGAGACAAGTAGTCACATGTCCATTTATGGAAGCAATCTGCATTAATGAGCCTTTAAGGGGAAGTGACCTGCATTGATGTAGAAGATAGAACTTCTCTGGAAGGTGTGTAGATCTTCTAGAAGCAACTTTTCTTAGAGAGAAAGTCACTCTTTTAACCAATGAGAAGCTGGTTTGTGGCCCCAGGATGACGTAATAGCAGGTAGGTCTTAAATGCGGCAGCTTTCATTGACTATCTTTAGTTTCTCGGGGTGGTGACCTCGGGGTCTCAGTGTTATAGCCCGGGTCTAAGATTTCACGAGCTCTTAGGTCCGATGTGGAAGGCACATCTAGCCACCTCGGGGAGGTTGAGACGAGATGAAGGGTATATGTGCTCGGGATCCGAGCTGTATTCGAAGCTCGGGATCGAGATGAGCTGTCGTACGAGCTCCAGCTAAGCATGGCCATGTGTTCCGCTTGTGCCACGTGAAAAAGGATATTTTTAGTATCTTCTGTAGCCCCCAACTTCCCGAGGTGAGGATTCATCCTTTAAGTCGGGAAGTATTAGCTCGCTCGTGCTCGGGTGGTAGGTAGTAACTTCACCAACACACCTCTTCTTGGAATCCATGTCATATCATTGGCGCGAAAAGCTCTGACGGCTCATATACTTACGAAGCATGGACACGTGAAACACATTGTGAATCTCGGATAAAGAAGAAGGTAAAGCAATCCTATAAGCTAAAGCCCCAACCTTCTCAAGTATTTCAAAGGGTCCAATAAACCTTGGGGATAACTTTCCCTTTTTACCAAACCTCTTCGTGCCCCTCCAGGGTGATACCTTCAAGAACACATAATCCCCAACTTGGAATTCAAGATCCCTACGTCGATGATTCGTATAGCTCTTCTGTCGGCTCTGAGTCGTAAGTAGTCTATCTCGAATCACTTTCACACTTTCAACCGATTGTTGTACCATATCGGAACCCCATAACTTAGCTTCACCAACTTCATCCTAGTAGATAGGTGATCGGCATTTCCGTCCATACAAGGCTTCATACGGAGCCATTTCAATACTCGCTTGAAAACTGTTGTTATAAGCAAACTCCGCTAAAGGCAAGTGTGAATCCCAACTTCCCTTGAAATCCATTATATACTTCCGTAGCATGTCCTCAAGTACTTGAATCAATCTCTCCGACTGACCATCTGACTGAGGATGAAACGTTGTACTCAAATTCAGCTTTGTACCCATGGCATCTTGTAAAGCTTGCCAAAATCTCGATGTAAATCTCGGATCCCTGTCTGAAACAATACTAACTGGAACCCCATGTAATCTGACTATCTCTAGGATATATAAAGCTACCAACTGACTCAACGAATATGTCATCGAAATGGGAATAAATTGAGCTGATTTCGTCAATCGATCAACCACAACCCACACGGCATCAAACCCCCGTCGAGTACGTGGCAACCCTGTCACGAAATCCATGGTAATATATTCCCACTTCCATTCTGGTATCTCAAGTGGCTGTAACAAACCTGCGGGCCTTTGATGCTCAGCTTTGACCTGTTGACAAGTTAAACATCTTGATACATATTCTGCTATCTCTCGTTTCATACCACTCCACTAGAATTGTTTCTTTAAATCTCTATACATTTTCATACTTCCCGGATGTATGGTATATCTAGCCTTGTGGGCTTCATCAAGAACTTGTTGCTTAATTTCCTCATTCGAAGGTACACAAATCCTCCCCCGAAATACAAGAATATCATCTTTGTTCATCAAAAACTCGGAAGTTTTACCTTCACCCAATTCACCCATTATCTTTCCCAATTCTGGATCACTATCTTGAGCTTCTTTTATCTGTTGGAACACTACTGGCGTAGCCCGAACACTTGCAAAAATTATCCCATGTTCGATCTCACTAGGACTCCAATCCCTCAAGTCTTCTAATTTCTTCCATTCTCGAACCATTAGATGAGAAATATAAGTCTTCCTACTTAATGCATCCGCTACTACGTTTGCTTTCCCCGGATGGTAAAGAATAGTGCAGTTGTGATCCTTCAATTTCTCCATCCATCTCCGTTGTCTCATGTTTAACTCTTTTTGCGAGAAAAGATACTTCAAACTTTTATGATCCGTGTAAACTTCAAATTTTGCTCCATACAAATAGTGTTTCCATTTGTGTAACGCAAACATAATCGCCGCCAACTCTAGATCGTGAGTAGGATAGTTCTGTTCAGCCATCGTCAACTTCTTTGATGCATAAGCAATAACCCTTCCATTCTGCATTAATACACAACCCAAACCTTCCTTGGAAGCATTGCTATAAATTATGAAATTTTCACCGCCACTAGGTAATGCTAACACTGGAGCCGTTGTTAACCATCGTTTCAACTCTTGGAAACTAGCTTCGCACTTATCATTCCAAACAAATGGTGTTGTCTTCTTCATTAAGTTCGTCATTGGAGTAGCGATCCTAGAAAATCCCTCAATGAATCTTCGGTAGTACCCTGCTAACCCCAAGAAACTACGAATCTCAGTAACAATATTCGGTCTTTTCTACTTTGTCACTGCCTCAATTTTTGATGGATCAACAGCTATTCCCGCACTCGAGACCACATGCCCCAAGAATGCCACTTCTTCCAACCAAAATGCACATTTGCTAAATTTGGCGAATAAATGCTTCTCTTGAAGAATAGATAGTACTACCCTGAGATGTTGCTCATGCTCTTCTCGTGTCTTAGAATAAACAAGGATATCATCAATGAATACCACAACAAAGCAATCTTAATACTGATGGAATACTCGATTCATTAGATCCATAAATACTGCGGGTGCATTCGTTAGCCCAAACGGCATGACTACGAATTCAAAATGCCCATATCTTGTACGGAAAGCAGATTTTGGCACATCTTCCGTTCGCACTTTCAGTTGATGGTAACCACTTCTCAAATCTAACTTGGAATACACAATACATCCTTGCAACTGATCGAATAAATCATCAATATGTGGTAATGGGTACTTATTCTTGATTGTTACCTGATTTAGGCATGTCTGTAATTGATACACAATCTCAAAGTACCAGCCTTCTTTCTAACAAACAACACTGGTGCACCCCATGGCGATACACTCGGCTTGATGAATCCTCTGTCGAGTAAATCCTGTAACTGTACCTTTAATTCTTTCAATTCGGCAGGCGCCATTCTATATGGAGCTTTCGAAATCGGAGCTGTACCCAGCAATAATTCAATACAAAGTATCACATCAAAATCACGAATTGGCAATACTACCAAATCAGCATGTAAAGTGTGATCACCAATAAGTATGTCACAAGCTCGATAGACATCCAACGCTATCATATGTTTTCCCAATGGAGTAGACACCTCAAGCATATATGGCAAAGACTGAGGTAACATATATAAATTGTGCACATAATGAGATGCAACATATGAATAAGATGACCCTGGATCTATAAGCACTCGTGCCTTACTACCGAAAATAGAAAGACTACCTCCTATCACAGACGTCGACTCAGGCACTCCTCGCTGATCGAGTGCAAACACACGACCCTGTACTTTAGGTCTACCATCACTATCTCTCTTGGTACCACTAGACTGCTGACTAGAGGCCCCCGTCTAACCGCCTTTCAACTTAGGACAGTCTCTCTTCATATGACCCATCTCCCCATACTGGAAGCATTGCCCAGCTTTAAACCTTGACTTAAATTGATAACTATCTACGGAATGCCCCAGTCTCGAGCAATAATTACATGTCACTGGAGTACTTCGCTACCCTTGAGTAGCAGGAACATTACGACCTCGCCCACTAGCCTATTGCCTTGATTGCCCCTCAGACTGAGATCTATTCTAATTACCTCCACGATTTTGGTTGCTGAAATTACCCCTGTTACCTCTATTACCTCCACCTTGTCCTCGCCCAGCTGATTACAAAGACGGCTGGAAATTACTTGTTCCAAATCTTCCCTTGTGCTCCTCAATATCACCCTCTATCGCATATGCATGATCCACTGTGCTACGATAATCTGTAAGCTGAAGCAATAACAACTGTTTTCTATACTCTGTCTTCAACCCTTTCACAAACTTTTAGGTCTTTCTCACCTCATCCAGAACTAGATAAGTACAATATCGGGCCAACTCGGTGAACTTCGCTGAATACTGCACCACTGACATATTCCCTTGCTCGAGATAATAGAATTCCCTTTCTCTCTTGTCACGAACCACTGTTGGAACATACTGAGCCTTAAACTCCCTCAAGAAGTTAGGCCAACTAGACGGTTCCCCCTGTAAATTCCAGCTCTCCTGCAAAACCTGCCACCAGTGCTCTGCTGCACCTTCTAGCTTGAACACTGCCAAAACCACCTTTTCATCATCCGTACATCCCAAAGCTGCAAATATTTTAATGATATGTTCGACCCATAACTCCGCCTTTGTAGCATCAGGTTCTCCGAAAAAGTTTCTCGGTTTCATCTTCAAGAATTTCTCAAGTACTGCAGTATTGTTTCTCTGTCTTACTTCCAGTTGTGGTACTACAATTTCCAGCTGTGGTGCCACCACTTCAGGTTGTGATGCCGCTCCTGCATCAATTCTTTGAGACATTTGATCCATTTTCTCCATCATTCTGTTGTATATAGTCATCAATATCTCGTTCTGATTCTGATTTTGTTCAGAAAGCACATTTTGTGGGCGATCAACATTTTCATCACCTTGTTCACTTCCCCCAGCTCCCGACTCAATACGTTTAGTCTTAACCATCTTAACAACCTACACACAACACTCGATGTTAAAAACTCAATAATAATCACACCCACCTAGGCCAAAGAACCTATCCCGGTGACAGAAAAACCATTGCTCTGATACCAACTGTGACGCCCCGACCTGGATTTCCATACAAAATTCCAAGGTCGGGATGCCATAACAACAACACAAGACTTAACACAAAGGTAAACACTTGATTAAACAATAATAAACAAGTCTTCGGCGTTACTATTGCCGGAACCCAACTAACAACAACCACGAGTCTATAACTCGGCAGAAGAAATAACAACAATATTAACATCATCGGCCACAACAGGCTCAGAAATACAACTGGAGTAATAACCAACTGTACATAAGCGCGACACATTTGTCGGCTACCAAAAGAATAATACAAAACCAAGTATGATTCTACCCAAAAGTAAAGTCTATATAACTTTACATAGCCATCGAATCTCACCAAAGAAAACACCACAACAACTGTACAAACCATAAGTACAACTACGAGGTCAACCTGCTAACTAGTCACGTCCTCAGCGACCTCACTGAGAGCTGCCTGGATGATTCGGATCTAAGGAAAAATAATTAAACACAACGGGGTGAGTCGAAACTCAATAAGTTACTAAATACAACTATATGACATGGCATAATGCTCAACTGTAATCGTAACAAGGTGATAGCATTTCTATACATCACGCCTCAGCATGAAATATCATCCATGATATACAACTCATGTTAGACACATAGCACTTTGATATTCACATAAGTACTTATAAATAAATCACATAATAAAAGATATCTTTTCTCTTTATCTGTCTTTGCGTTGCTCCTGTAATACACAAAATAACCAACGTGTATCGATACTCGTCTATGATGTATTGACATCCCGAACTGCCGGGTCTCCCCGAAAATCTATCGGATCTTAGCAACCAAAGTTATATACTCTTTTTATTCCGATCAAATGTTATAATTAAATTAACATTAATATTTAATATTATAACATTTGTAATCGCTCCAGTCCAGTCATCTTTTTTTAAAACCAGAAAAAGGTATTTTTTGGGTGAAAAGACGATTATGCCATTAATGAAAGAAAACACACGCGCATCAGTAACCCAAGGCATCGCGATGAGTAATCCAAGGCATCGCGTGGGTTAATCATCGTGATGAGCAACCAAGGCATCGCGATGAGCAACAAAGGCATCGCGATGAGCAACCAAGGCATCGCGATGAGCAACACGGCATTGCAATGAGCAACCAAGGCATCGCGATGAACAACCAAGGCATCGCGATGAGCAACACAGTATCGCGATGAGCAACCAAGGCATCACGATGAGCAACCAAGGCATCGCGATGAGCAACCAAGACACCGTTTGAATTTCAACTGCTGGAGAGGACTTGATTTTCCAAGGCATCGCGATGAGTAACCAAGGCATCGCGATGAGCAACCAAGGCATCGCGATGAGCAACACAGGCAACGCGATGAGCAACACAGGCATCGTGATGAGTAACCAAGGCATCGCGATGAGCAAACCAAGGAATCGCGATGAGCAACACAGGCATCGCGATAAGTAACCAAGGCATCGCGATGAGCAATCAAGGGACCGTTTGAATTTTAACTGCTGGAGGGGACTTGATTTTCGTTTACCTTTCGGGGGCGTTGCCCCCAAACCCCTATGAGGGACGCTGTCCCCTCGACCCCTGCGATCTGACCAGGCAGGTCGATCCCGTTGCGTTGCCCAGCATACTGCGATTGGTGAATTAAAACTCAAATCATTGATTAAAGTCCCAAAATCAGTCCAAGAACATCTCACTCTGTTTTTGGACAGCACAATGCCAAGCTCGATTTAGATATCGAAAATAGTTTTTTTTTTTTTTTTGTAGAAAAATTGTGCACAAATATAGTACTAAGTTAGGATAACAATATGAGATTGATTTTAAACAAATTCGAAGCTTAAAACATAGATTGAAGTGGCCAAAACGGCCCAAGAACAAGGAAAAACGGGATGAACTCGAAAATTCGAATCGATCAAATTGTGATCAAATTCGTGTTCTAGGCATGAAAATTGATCTCCAAACATGAGGGACGACTATATTAACAACATGAAATCGTTTACAAGTTTTCAGTTTCTTTGATATAACTAAATGTTTTTTATGTTTGTGTGTGTGTGTGTGTGTTTTTTTTAACGAATCTCTAAAATAAAAGAGTGTTCATGTTGCATAGGGACATTTTAGGAAGAAAATTATCAAAATACCTTTTTCGGTTAAGAAAAAAAATAGTGAACTTTAAGGGTTAAACTTTTTGAAAAGGGACCGTCCAGCAATTTCCGTATTAATTAATTAAAGGTGGGCCAAGCCCAACTCACATTAAATTATCCCAATAGGTCATAATAATAAATTTTTAACCCAATTACAATTTAACACAATAGTATAATAAAGTAATATTATAATTAGATTTAGGGAATATTATACTTGTAGATCATAATTTACAATTTGGTATTATTGTTTTATTTATTTCATTTTAATTCTGATGCTTCACTTAAGTGTTTCATTGATTGTTGCTACATCCAGTACAACATCCAGGATTTGTTTGTGTTTTGCTTGAGATCCTAGCTACAAAACTTTCAGGGAGTACTATCAATAATAGTTTTTAGAATTTCCCAAGAATAAATTGATTTGTTGGCCTTGTGATTTAAAATCAGCTTTAACGTCTAATTTAGGTGGTTTCAGACTTTCTCTCTTTTGGTTCTACAATTTTTTATATTTTTCTCTCTTAATTTTTCTTCATTCATAACAAAAAACAAAAGTCAAAATCTAAAATGAAGCCTTAAATTACAAGGCAAATAGGACCTATAAATTATTATAAATTTTTTATCAGATTTTAATTATATTAATTAAAAAAATCTAAGTATGATTATTTCTTTTAAATCAGTGAGAGAGTAGTTTAGTGAGGACATGGTTTAAATAAAAAAAATTAAAAGTCTAATTGTCTGTGCGATAATGATAATATCTTGTACCGTTTCAAAAGAAAAGGCCAGACAATTGGTTGTTCATTATTGGGTAATCGACAAAATAATTCAGTGTACTTTAATTAAGCTCCATTTTTACAACCTTTACTCTTTTTAGATCATTTTACCACCATTTTATAATATGTGTCTCATTTAAACCAGGTATCCTAAGTCGCCCAAAAACTACCACAGAAATCCTACCTGAGCACATTAAGTCAACAACAATGCAATGTTGGACGTTAATAGCCCGTTTGGTCGAATGTTTTGGCTAAAATGTAGGGATAAAACGTAACTTATTTGTAAAAATTGTGTTTCAATACTGCGGCAGAAAAATGAACGTTTTCAATATCCCAAACGTATTTATAAGGAAAGACCTGCGTTTTTAAAACACTGCGTTTTTAAAACACTGCGTTTTGTAAACGCTGTACCAAACGGGCTCTAATTTAGTTAAATTGACCGCAAAATTCACTTTGAAATTACAATTGTTGGAAAAGAAAACAAAATTTCAAGTAAATTTCACCAATTATCAAACAAGCTGAACCAATAACATGACCTCATGTGCGATTAATTTGACTAAATCAGCTTCATTGTGAGAAGTGTTGCTGATTTAATGTGTCCAATATAGTTTTGGACGAAATTAAGATATCTGATTTAAGCAATGAAAGTATTATAAAAATATTGATAAAATAATTATAAAAATATGATACTTCCTCTGTCCCGGATAAATGTTTCAACTTTCTATTTTGGGATGTCCCAACTAATGTTCCTCTGTCCCGGATAAATGTTTCAACTTTCTATTTTGGGATGTCCCAACTAATGTTCCTAAAGACTTTTGATCTACCTATTCTCTACTATTCTTCCTAATATACCCTTAAAGCTTTATTTAATATAAAGCATCTCAAACAAACTCAATTATTTAAAGTAGTTGAACTCAATTAATATTCATGGGTATTATGGTCAGAACACATTTTACAGTACATCATTAATTATGTTTCTTAATTACTGTATTTTATTCACTAGAAACATTTATCTGAGACGGAGAGAGTATTTTAAATCAAAACTTAATCAAAATACGGTATGTTATTTTATCGATTACCCTTAATTAATCACCGAATTTGGCACAGTGACTAGAGGACGGGCATAGCAAAACAAAACCCACCATTGTTGTGGATTTTTATGAAAAATCGAACTGGGCGGCAAACAAACAAGTTCACATACGTACGACGCTCTCCCTTGTTTGTCCTTTTCACCTGATTAATAGGCCGTTTGGTCGGCATTTTGGTAAATGCGGGGATAAAAAACTTATTTGTAAAAATTGTATTTCAATGCGGCGAGAAAAAATAGCGTTTTCAAACGCAGCTGCGTTTTAAAACTCTAGAATTCCCGCTTTTTCAGCACGCAGATTTTAAAATCTAGAAAAAAAAACTGCGTATTGAGCGATATCCCAAACGTATTTATAAGGAAAGATCTGCATTTTTAAACACTGCATTTATTAAAACGCTGCGTTTTGTAAACGCTGCACCAAACGGACTCTAAGAATAATAATCTCTCCGCATCACCCAAAAATTCATGTTTAAAAAATTTAATACTTAAGTGATATAAAATATCATTAAAATTTATTATAATTACAAAAATACTTGAACAAGGTCAAGATGGGATGAAGGGAGTACTCCATGCAAGGTGGGTTTTGCTTTATTATGGCCCGAGTAGAAGAGATTGTGGTTGAATAAGAAACCGCCTTTGATTTCGATTTCTCATGTAGAAGAAAATTTCCAATTAAAGTTTCCACTTCTAACGTCAGACATTACTTCGGGGATTGATATTGAAGCTTTCGGCCTGTAAAAAAAGAAAAAAAAAATTAACAAGATTTTATTTCCTAAAGTACAATAAAGTTATGTTAAAATCTGATTTGATCAAGTATCGTGTCAACTTTTAAAAATTAAAAATATTAAAGTAACAAAATTAATTTATAAATTTCGTTTATAACAAGTATTGAAATGTTATATAGTACGACCTACTTATATGATATCATTACTTTTTAAAAAATATAAAGTAAAATTTTTTATCAGAATAAAAATAGTACTTCATCCGTTTTAAGCAAAGAGTTCATTTTTTTTTAAAAGTTAACATGTAACTAAATCAAATTAAAATTTTACACACTTTACTTATATTTTAAGAAATAAAATTTCATTAATTAAAAATTATTTTAAGAATAATATGGATTGCAACTTTCAAAACTTTGTAAAAATTACTAAATTTATATTAATTATTGATCAAACTTTAACTAAATTGATCAAAAAAAGTGAACTTCTTGCCTGTAACGAAAGGAGTATATAATTATTCCCTCTGTCCCTAAATTATTGTGCAGGTTGACCGGCCGGTCCACGGATTAAAAAAACTCAATTGACTTGATTATTAATATTAGAATAGTATTGAAAAAGTGTTGTTTCCTTTAATCTTTGTGTATGTGACATAATTAAAGTAGAAAAAGTAAGGGTAAAATAGTAAAGTGATATTTTAAAAGGAAAGTTTCAAACAAGAAAATTATTTTAGGATGGACAAAAAAAGAAAAAAAGTCAATAATTTAAGGAAGGATGAAGTATTACAAAAACTGGTACTGGTTAGGTGCGGACCCCACGAACTTGCCCCCTCCCTCTCTCTCTATAAATGTACTCCTCTTCCGGGTTCATCGCCTTCATAAATGTTAAGTGAGGGGGGAGAAATTGAGACTTGAGAGTAGTAATGGCTATCGAAGGAGTAGAGATGAAGCAGGTGATACTGAAGGATTACGTGAATGGATTTCCCAAGGAGTCAGACATGGTGTTGACCACGAATGCTTACGTCAGTCTCCAAGTTCCAGAAGGTTCGAATGGGGTTTTGGTAAAGAATCTTTACCTGTCTTGTGACCCCTTCATGAGCTCTCGTATGAAGAACATGAAAGGAAGCTATGTTGCTTCCTACACTCCTGGTTCGGTAATCTCAATAATACTACCCTCAATTCCAAATTTAGTATTGGAGTATCTTTTATTAAAAGCAAAAATGATTGAAAATTAGAATTTGTTTACGAATTTAGTTTACAGCTAGCTTTAAGGTGTTGTATGGTACAATTATTGATACATCAATTAGTTATTATCGTGCAAAATGTTAAAAATACTCCCTCCGTTTTTTAATTATTGTCTTGTTTATCCCAGTACACGGATTAAGAAAAAATAATTGACTTGATTATTAATATTGATATAACGTGTAATTTTCTTTAATACCCATGCGTGGTCATAATTAAAGTAGGGAAAAGGTAAGGGTAAGATGGTAAAAGTGACGTAAAATGAAAAATTTTCAAACAAGACAATTATTTTGAAACGGATAAAAAATGAATGGAAGATAATAATTTAGAGACGAAGGGAGTAGCTGTTGCTTAACCAAATCTGTAATGTATCATTACTCATACTAATGTGCACCTTTACTATCTATCACGTTTGAATGTATGAATCAATTTTCTTCTTTTTTGGTCATTCATAATTTTTATGTTTTTGCTAGTGATTTTTGAAGAGTATGAGAAGTAGGTGGTTAATCTATGGAGTTACGGGTAATTATTTAAAGATGACGGTAAATATGTTTCGATGATAGAGGTAACTTTGACAATTAAAAAAGCGTGGCAGGGCTTCATTTTGTGCCCTCCCGCCTTATAATTGTATAGATGACATACATATACAAGTCAACTTCTCAAAAAAGAAATATTCCCTCCGTCCCCCAAGGCTTTTTTTGTCAACTTGAACAAACTTTAACCAAAAACTTATAAAATATTTGTTATCATTTTGAAATATTTAAAATTGTAATTGATAGTGTTGTTAATGTTGTATGAGAGATTGAAATTTTATTACCTAAGATATAATAAATGCATGTTAAATAGTGATTTGATATTGTACTAGGTTGACTTTCCAAAAAGAAAATAAAACTATTTTCTTGGGAAGGGGTACCACAAAATGGACATTCTCTTTTGTACGGACCAAGCAGGAATACTGATACTCATTTTATAGGAACAGGGGAGTATACATTATGTATGTGCGTCTTTCTGCGGGTTTTTGTTTGGCCGAGGGAGATTAAATTATACTCCCGTGATGAGTCCCTCGGTCCTTAAAGGAAAAGTTGCATTGTCGAGTCAAATTTTTTAATATGCATAATTTATTATTGCAGAAATGAAAAATTCTATATCATTTTAGGATTGGATAAGATTGCTCTTGTCCTATCACATTGACAAGTCAATTTTTTTTTTTAAACAATGGATACCATTGTGAATTAAGATGAAATTCCAGTAAATATAGTAAGATCATGGGGCTAAACAATTAACAAGAAGATTGCTTTTGAATCGTACTCCCGAATGAGTTCTTGTGTAAATGGCTACTAATTTCTGTCTGTTGGACGTCGAAAGGCTTTTCAAGCCAGCATTTGTTAAACGGCGGGAGAATTGGAGCTGGTCATATGCATTTCATCAAGGGATGGCCAAGAGTATGGAAATGATAGGCATGACAGTTGGAACCACTTTCTTCTTTAGTCGGGTATAAGTTGAAGGGAAGGAAGAGGAGAGTTTCCATGATTCAGTAGTGAAGATCAAAGCGAGTCATTTGTGGCGATATTACTAATACGTTCTAGCGCATGAAATTTTCCCAATTTAGGAGGAAAAGATTTACGGCAAGGACAGGAAGTCCACCTTTCCATTTTTTTTTTCTCTCCTTTTGGCATTTCCCTTTCGTTTTAATTTCTCCAAAGTTCGTTGTTACAATCTGATCAGTTTATATCGTTAACTTTAGTTCTTAATATCATGCAGCCTATAGTTGGATATGGAGTTGCGAAAGTCTTGGATTCTGGGCATTCAAACTTCAAGAAAGGTGACTTAGTTTGGGGCATGACTGGATGGGAGGAATACAGCCTCATTAAGGCACCAGAGACTCTGTTCAAGATTCTGCATACTGATGTGCCTCTTTCCTACTATACAGGAATCCTCGGTGAGTTCAATTCTCATCTATTCTATTTTGCTTTGTATCAAACTATCAAAATGTGTCACTCTGTAAAGGTGGTATCCATGTTGCTTTTAATTTTTAGAGATGGAGTTTTTCTTTTTTTCTGTTTACTTCATTCTCTTTCATTACCCCTTTCTGAATTTAATAGTTTTTCTTTTCGTTCTTTCTTATTGGAAACCGGAGAGTAAAGATTGCTGTTTAGGGTTGAGAAACTGCAGTGTCTCTAAGCTCAAGTCTTGCTTTTAGTTAGGATTATGTCATGAAGTTTGAGCTTGACTCTATATCTTTCTCGACCTTTTAGCTGAGATCGACTATCTGTTCTTTTGTGATATCAGGTTAATTGGCTTTCTACATTAATCTAAACTTTTTGAGGGGGAACTGAGAAGCCGGTTTAACAAATGGTATAATTAGTTCTTAATATGATGCAGCCTATAAAAGGGATAATCTGCCCTTTAAAGATGGTTCTGTTGATGACGGATCTATATATTAAAGAATCCTTGGTTTGTATACGATAAGTTGACTAAGTCCTCGTACACGCTGATCAGGCAGTATTAATGTCGAGCAAGTACACTTGCCTGTACATCTGTTGTCTACTCCTTTTCGATGAACCCCATTGATTTAGTACCAAATTCTTCCTGCTAACTGGATCCAATTGGGATAGATATTGTTGTGAGCGTTACTTATTCATCAGTCTTGATACGATCAAAATGAAACGGCATGTGGTCCTATGTGAATGTTCTATCCTGTATATGTTTATTTATATATATTTAATTTTACTTTTTCTTGATTTAGCTGTAATATGGTTCCTCTGAATGTTTTGTAGGTATGCCTGGTCTGACTGCTTATGTTGGTTTTTATGAGATTTGCACTCCTAAGAAAGGAGAGTACGTCTTTGTTTCAGCTGCATCCGGGGCAGTAGGTCAACTTGTTGGGCAGTTTGCAAAATTGTCCGGCTGCTATGTTGTTGGGAGTGCTGGAAGCAAAGAAAAGGTCAGTTTCTCTAGAAGTGTCTTTGCCATAATGTGCATGTTAGAGAGATTCGCATCATGTTTCTTTGCCATAATGTGCTAGACAGGGCTGGTCCCGAACTTTAGGGGTCCATGGCAAAAAAATGGGCCCTTATAAAAATATAAAATAAGAATTTTACACAAATAATTTCACTTTTTATCATTCAAAATATTAAAAATGCAACATCGATGTACAAACAGACAAGAAAAAATAAGTATTTTGCACGATTTACACAATTTATAAATATATATATATATATATATATATATTTATATATATACTTTGTTTGCATCATTTAGTAAATTTGTTGTATATTAAGAATATGAAAAATATCTAGAAATCCTATGTTTAGGAGATTTTTGATAAATATATTTAGCGGACCAAAATAAAACAAGGGTGAATAACCCCATTGAGGTCAAACTCAAAATCTCTAGTTCAGAAAGCGACACCTTATTTTGGTCACAAGTCAATTATGAAAACTATAATACATTATATATTATAAATATAAATAAACAAGATTTGATAAAATAAAAGGAAGGTTATATGACTTTACTATGTATTGAACCTAAAATCTCTAATTCTAGATTCCACCACCTTATCCATTAGATTATGAAATCAATTGTAAAAACTATGTTATATTATCTATTATATATAAAATGTTATATATATAAATTTGGGCCCTCAAATTTGGGGGCCATGGCGATCGCCCTCTGGACATAGCCCAGGGCCTGGTGCTAGAGATTTGCTTTCGTAAGCTTGTTACTAGTTGTTGCTATCATGATCGTGCTTAGGTATGAATATGGACATCCGAATTGCAACCACATTAACTAGCTCCTGTCTTTTCTTGCAAGGTTGACCTGTGAAGAACAAATTTGACTTTGATGAGGCTTTTAACTACAAGGAAGAGAAAGATCGGATGCGGCTTTGAAGAGGTCGGTGTTCATACTTGCTCCGAGTAGATTAGAAAAGAGAAAATATTTAGAGGTCCTAGACCACCATGTCATGAAATGGAAGATATAAGCGTTTTTTGGGCTCAAAGTCTATATAGAAATTGTATTACACTATATAAATAGTAATATTTGAGCCTAAAAAGTCTGCTGATTCATCTAAATGAGAGCTTCTTATTTGGTTCTAGACTACCATGTCAGCTGATGACATAGGGGTGAATATTTTCTCAATTAATATAGCACATGAAGCATTAATTCTAATTGTCAAACTGGGAAAGAAAACTTGCAACTCTTGTTTTGTAAGCGATGGTGTCCCTATTGTAATATTTTAATCATTAAACCCTAGATCTTGAACTTCATAATTATCACAATAGCATACAAATAATCATAAGTAAAATACCGAAGACATGATGTTTGATTCTATTAACTTGATGTAGATCGAAATCAAAAGATAATAGCCAAAGAAGACGGAATACGATTTCTCCTCTTGGCCCAAAACCCTAATGAGTTGTTTTTCGTAATAGATGAATATGATGGGTATTGCATCTCTTTATATAGGCAAAGGGAGGACCGATTCCTATTAGGATTAGGATTTAATCTCAACCGTCCATCAAGGTAGAGTTTAAATAGGAAACTAACTCCTTTTACAAACCAAGATTTAATATGATTTAGTAATCCCAAATCAACCGTGATTCTCACTATTGACCACATAAGGAATTTCTTAACCGCAAGAAATAAATCTTACGCCTCCACTTGGTCAAAGTGATAATCATGTAATGGTTAACTTTAGAAACATAATGCGCGCATAACTACTAAATCAATAACTTATGGTTAACATAATACCTTCGTAAACCAAGTTATCCATGGGAGTCATAGCGGTTCCACATTATCGGGTTTTCAATATGGTTCCTTCCATGTACTACAACATAAATAACTCAATTCACTAGGCCTTAAGCGGAGTATAAATAATGGTCCAATAATGTTCTTTCTTCAAGAACAATTTCGTTATCAATTATCCATTCACATAATGTATACAAAATATGGAAACGAAATAAAATTCAGAATATCATAAATAAGATCTCAATAGAAGTTCAATGTACAAGCACAACAAAACATAAATCAATAATCGTAATTCTCTCTAGACCCATACTTGAAGTATGTTCATGAAAAGTCTTGAGAGGTAACCCTTCGTAAGTGCATCCGCAACCATAAGTGTTGTGCTTATATGCTCAATGAACAACCGTTTCTTCCGAATTGCTTGCTTCACGTATAGATACTTAAGGTCCATGTGTTTTGTTCCTTTGGAATATCTATCATGCTTAGAGAAAATACTGCGGCATTATCACAATAAAGTTTCGGGGGCGCAGACAAAATTCAAGTCTCGAATCTTGAAATGAAATTCGCAGCCATAAGCAATGATTTGTAGCTTCAAAGCAAGCTACAAATTCAGCCTCCATCGTGGAATTAGCAATGATAGACTCTTTTGCACTTTTCCATGAGATTGCTCCTCCTAGTAGTAAAAACATAACCAAAAGTGCTTTTTCGAGTATCTACACATCCACCATAATCGAATCAATAACCAACCAACTCTAATTGATCGACTTTTGAATGTAAGACAATAATCCTTCGTGCCCCGTAAGTATCTCAAAACTTTCTTTGCGACTTTCCAATGATCCACTCCTGGATTTATTTGGTATCTTCCCAACATGCCACAAAAAACTAATGTCGGCCTTGTGCAAACTTGTGCATACATCAAGCTTCCTACTAAAGAAGCATAGGGAATGTTTTCCATTTGCTTACGTTCCAATTCATTTTAGGACATTGATAGAGACCGAACTTGTCTCCTTTTTGAATTGGAGCAACGCTTGCGACATGTTGCCATTGCAAATCTTTCCAAAACTCTTTCGATGTATGTTTTCGAGAGTCCAAGTAATCCACGTGATCCGTCACGAATATTTCTATCCCAATTACGTAGGAAGCCTCACCCATATCTTTCATCTCGAAGTTTTGGAGAGATATGCTTTGGTTTCATGCAATAAGCCAAGATCACTACTTGCCAATAATATGTCATCAACATACGTAACCAAAAATATGAACTTACTCCCACCGATCTTGAGGTATATGCATGGATCTAGTATTTTCTTCAAAACCAAAAGCATTAATGGTTTCGTTGAATTTTAGATACCATTGTCGGGCTTGCTTAAGTCCATAAATGGATTTCTTAAGTTTGCACCATGTCTTCCTGTCCTTCTAAGGTAAAACCTTCGGTTGACCATGTATACTTCTTCTTGCGGCTCACCATTAAGAAAGGCTGTTTTCACATCCATTTGATGTAACTCTAAGTCATAATGAGCTACTAGGGCCATAATAATTCTAAGAGAATCTTTCTTTGACACGGGAGAAAAAGTCTCTTTGTAATCTATGCCATCCTTTTGAGTAAAACCTTTGGCTACAAGTCTAGCTTTATATCGCTCAATATTGCCATGACAGTCACGTTTGGTCTTAAAGACCCATTTACACCCAACTGTTTTGTGTCCTTTCGGCAAATGAGTGAGTTCCCAGACTTGATTATCTGCCATTGATTTTAACTCATCTTTCATGGCATCAATCCATTTATCAGAATTATTACTCGTAATGGCTTGTGAATAGGAAACAGGATCTTTCATTATCCCTATGTCAAAATCAGATTCTTGTAGATAAACAACATAATCATCGGGAATAGCACTTCGTTTTCTCGTTGAGATCTTCTTAATCTTGGTTCCGTGTTTGTTCCACAATTTCTTCATTGGCGTGATTTCATTATGGGGTTGTGGCGATGTGGTGGTAGCTCTTCATCATTTATCGGTTCATCGATAATTGGAGCCACAGTGGTCCTTCAACGTTTAACGGTTCAACGATGGAAGAATTCACCTTGTCCGCTTGTTTTTAGGTAATGGGATTGTTACCCTAATTTCGTGAATGACTTATCCTCCACAAATGTACTCCCACTAATCATGCCATCCTCAATGAATTTGACATTTCCAGTTTCCACAATTCGCGACTTATGGTTAGGACAATAAATTATATACCCTTTGGATTTTTCGGAAAACCAATGAAATACCCACTTATAGTTTTCAAATCCAATTTGTTTGCTTGAGGGTTATATACCTTCGCTTCAACTGGACATCCCCAAACATGCGGTGTTTTAAACTAGGTTTCCGGCCTTTCCACACTCAAGGGGTCTTTGGAACCGCTTTCTTGGGAACCCTATTTAAAATATATACTGACCATGCGAAGAGCATATGTCCACAACGTAATGGGCAAATTAGCATGACTCATCATGCTTCTAACCATTTCTAAAAGCGTGCGATTCCGCCTTTCGGCTACACCATTACGCAAGGAGAATCGGGCATTGTGTATTGAGCTACAATTCCAAGTTGTTCGAGGAGTCCGGCAAAAGGTCCAGGATGTTGACTGTTTCGTCATACGCCATAAAATTCTCCACCTCTATCGGACCTTATGATTTTCACTTTTCTTTCTAATTGCCTCTCAACCTCGGTTATAAATACTTGCACAAAGCATTCACGATTGAGATTTATTATGCAATAGATAGAGATAATGAACGTGAATAATCATCAATAAAGGTGATGAAGTAGTTTTCTCCCCAAATGTTGGAACATCAAAAGGTCCACAAATATCGTATGTATTATTTCAAGAAGGCGAGAACTCCTTGTGGCTCCTTTCTTTGTGTGTTTTGTTGCTTTGCCTTTAATACAATCCACACAACTATGATAATCGTAAAATCTAGGTTTGGTAAAACACCATCTTTTACTAATCTTTGAAGTCGCTACGGGATATATGTCCCAACTTCGATGCCACAAGAATGAAGAGTCCTTTTTCATTACATGATGTACGGTTCCTTGATTATGATGCGGGGTCAAATGAGTTTCGAGATGTGGATGGAGAAGACAAAGTAAATTTGTAAAGACCATCTACAAGAATTCCGAACCAACATTAATAGAATTCTTATATAAATTGAAACTTTTACTACCCAAATCAAACATAAATCCTTGTAAGTCAAGTTTAGAAACCGAAACTAAGTTGCGGGAAATAGATGGAACATAAAGAGTTTGAAATAAATCCAAATAATATCCTTTTTCAAGAACAAGACGATATGTTCCAATAGCTTCGACAGAGCTTTATTGCCGTTCCTGATAAGAAGTTTTCGAGTTGGGTTTATGATTTGGGTCGTAAGGTATCCCCATCGAATTAGAAACATGAACATTAGCACCTGAATCCAACCACCATGTATTTGAAGGTGCATAAGAGAAGTTTGATTGAAAAACTTACGAATCCCAAGGGATTACCTTTCTTTTCGAACCAATTACGACGTTTCTCAGTTATTCGGAAGTGTCAGATTTCCTACGAAACGACAAACTTCTTCTTTCTTTGCCTTGACTTGAGCGGGTTGGACTTTATCATTCATTTTGGATGGTGCTCTTTTCGGCCTTTTCCAGCCTTTTTCCCAAACTTATGATTCGCTCCTTGAGTAGTGAGATGTGCAACATTAGTACCTTGTTGAGTCGGCCTTGCTTCTTCCGAACTAACATGTTAGATAGTTCATTCACTGTCCACTTTTCCTTAATAGAGTTGTAATTCACTTGAAAAGGGGCATCGTGGAGGAAGAGAATTTAGGATAAAGCGAACAAGAAAATTCTCATCCACTTTCATTCCCAAATTCAAGCTTAGCCGCAAGGTTTTGCATCTCAATAATATGATTGTGCATTGACCGTGCACCATCAAACTTCATAGTAGTGAGTTCGACATTAATTTGCAAGAGACTTATCTCAGTCTTAAAGCGTTCGCAACGGATTCCATGAATTCCCTAGCCAATTTCGTTTCGGAAGAGAGGTCTTGATGTTTGCGCAATCGTCATTCGCATGAACATAAGGCTCAATCTTACTTTTCTCCCACGTTTATGGAGATCTTTATCCTCTTTGGTACTTTCGGTTAATTCAGAGGTTTTCAATTTGGAGTGCAAGATCGAGATCAAGAACACCCAAAGTGAATTCAACATTCTCACGCCATTCTGAGAAGTTAGTACCATTAAGGGAGGGTACAGATGAAGCATGCGAGTGCAAATTAACGGGAACAGGAGCTGAAGACATAATAGAGATATATAAGAATTAAAATTGTCTAAACAAACATAAAGAAAATTCTCCTGTGGGTAGAATCTTCATCAAAATAATCATGTTTTAAAGAGTCAAAATTTTAATTTAATTATGTGTACAAGAAGAAAATAAATATCTGTGGATATTTTACTTTTCTAAAACACATAAATCTTAATGTTGTTCAAACACGTGGATCAGAATCACCTGTGGGTGATACTGTTCTAATATGTATGCACAACCTAAAAGACTCATATCAATAAGTAAACATGATTATTAAATAACATTAATGTCATAATTTATTATCACGTGGTGATAACAAGACTTTATACTTAAAACATTTTTATTGCGGAATACATAAAACTTAATAAAATAATAAAACCTAATAATACTAGCATACTAATTCAATACAAACAATACCAATTACAAGACAATACCAATTACAGTACGTAACCAAATACATAAAATTTCCAAGAAGCAAGGTCTTTTATATCCATCATCACCATGCAATTCTTGAATCCCAAAAAAAACCCAATGCAAGTTCATCTTCTTTAATGACGTGAAAATAATAATGATGATAAAATCTCATATGACCTCTCATTATTTTAACCTCACGAGTCTGTTCCAACCAAAACTTATCTTGTCTGTTTCCAACTCATGGCTTGGTATTTATATAAGTAATACCGATCAAGGTGGTCGACATGAACATCGTTACGAGTTTACTCAAAAGGGAATTAAACAAGGGGCATGAGATCGTAAATTAATAAAACAGTAATATTGAATGTGTTTTCATGGATAATCATGAGTTCGTAACCTAAAGCTTTGATACCAACTGTAATGTTTTAATCATTAAACCCTAGATCTTGAACTTCATAATTATCACAATAGCATACAAATAATCATAAGTAAAATACCTGAAGACATGATGTTTGATTCTATTAACTTGATGTAGATCCGAAATCAAGATAATAGCCAAAGAAGAGAATACGATTTCTCCTCTTGGCCCAAAACCCTAATGAGTTGTTTTTCGTAATAGATGAATATGATGGGTATTGCATCTCTTTATATAGGCAAAGGGAGGACCGATTCCTATTAGGATTAGGATTTAATCTCAACCGTCCATCAAGGTAGAGTTTAAATAGGAAACTAACTCCTTTTACAAACCAGTATTTAATATGATTTAGTAATCCCAAATCAACCGTGATTCTCACTATTGACCACATAAGGAATTTTTTAACCTGCAAGAAATAAATCTTACACCTATTTGTTTGGCTGGAATCTATTTATTGCAGGAATCAGGTTAATGCTGTCAACGTAGCGACTTATTTGCATTGATATTCGCCATTCGAATTTTACTTTCCTCAGTTTTACAGAAAGTACCGTTCATTCTGTTGTTTGCCAGGTACTTTCCAGATGGAATTGATATTTACTTCGAGAATGTTGGAGGCAAGATGCTTGATGCGGTTCTCCTCAACATGAGACTCAAGGGACGTATTTCTGTGTGTGGGATGATCTCACAGTACAACCTAGAACAGCCCGAAGGCGTACACAACCTGTCCAGCCTGATCATCAAACGTCTTCGCATGGAAGGGTTCATAGTTTTTGATTACTATCACCTCTACCCAAAGTTTCTGGAAATGATTCTGCCTCTTATAAGAGAAGAGAAGATAGCCTATCTCGAAGACACGGCTGAAGGTCTGGAGAGTGCACCTGCTGCTCTTGTTGGCCTCTTTTCTGGCCGCAATATTGGAAAACAAGTGGTGGTCGTTGCTCGTGAATAATTTCCTGTTCATAGACGTCGTCTTTGTTCCAAGAGAATGATCTTCTGAGCCTTTTTTCTTTCTTCTACTTTTTTTCAGTACCTCATAAAGCTGTTTATCTGTTGGAAGACTAGATATGTGATTCAACTTCTTATAGCACATTCCTTTCATGGTTCTTGGTTTTGCAAAGATCTTTGATGGGATTTTTGAAATAGAACTGTGAGGTTTGGAAAAAAAGCTATAAATTTTTCAAAAGTTAAGCTCCTATAACAATTGTAGAGTTAGACATGTTGAAGCTTTATCAATTTAGATTTATTGAAAGAGTAATACTATGGGTACCTAAAGAGTATTAATTTTTTTGCATTAAATAATGTGTCAGCTAATGTGGCAGTTGAAGTGGTATAAAAAAATAAAATTAAAAATTATAATTAATACATCATATTAACTATCACATTAATTGATACATCATCTGATTTAAAAAATTTAATATTTTTTAGACGTCATCTATGTCTAAATGTTGTTGTCATGTTGTCTAAAGAGTCTAACCAATAACGTCCCCGGTAGGCCTAATGTCATTTTCAATTGTTGTACATGGGTTCGGGTACGTGTTTAATCACTGTACTTTTTTTGGTTTTTTCATTTTACTTAAATTTTTCTTTCTATTTTAGCCCAAAACCATTAACTTCATCCAATATCATTAACTCAAGTACTTGTCATGCCACATGTGAAATTAAAAAAATCAATAAATAATGCTACATGAAATTTCTTAAAATTAAATAAAAATACTTTGAACATTTGAAAGTAATAACTGAGGATAATTTTAAATAACATTTATGCCCTTTACAAATACTTGATAAATCTAGGACTTTGAAACTAATTTTAATTTTTTAATTTGATAGATATAAGGTTTTATTATGATACATTTCAGGATAGATCTAGAATTTTTTATTTCACTATATATATATATATACATATATATATATATATATATATATATATAAAGTGTGAGAGACACAAATCGGAGAGATGGACGACAACAACACGTTGTGATCGAGGGTTTTGAGGTCTTGATGGTGTTAGATAAAATATTGTGTGACTATTTTGGGCTGTAAGAGGTGTGGTACTCTATGGGATCGTGTCAATCATTGTAACCATTGTCCTATGTAGGGTGAGTACATTGAAAACTTTCTATTGTAAATTGTAATTCATCATCGTTTATAGTGGATTTGTTTGCTTGCTTTGGAGTGGATTAAACCACGTAAATTCTCTGTTCCTTTTGTTTGATTACGCTATATTTTTTATTTTTTTACCATTATTTCTCCAAATACTTGGTACTATTATTTTTGACCGATTCGCTTTCGCATTGAATAATAAAAATTTAGAAATCTTAATCCAAGAATATCCTCATTTTTATAACAAACTGACATCAGAGCCTTGTGCTAGTCGAATTAATGTATAAAGAGATTGGAGTTTTGCAGATGACGGACGTTGGAAATTCTATTCAGTTCCATTTGGAGAAATTTAACGGAAGTAATAACTTTAGCCTATGGCAAGTTAAAGTTAGGGATATGTTGATCCAAACTGATCAAGAGATTGCTTTAGAAGGAAAAGAAGCAAAGCTGGATGATATGAAGGATAAAGTATGGAAAAGAATTTATCAAAAGGTGACTAGCACTATCCGGCGATGTTGGGCGGATAATGTTCTTTACAACGTTATCTCCAAAAAATTTGCCAAGACATTATGGGAGAAATTGGAGAGTATTTACATGGAGAAATCTATGTCAAATCAGTTGTACCTAAAGAAGGAGTTGTTCAACTTCACGATGTTGAAGGTACGAATATTCATGATCATTTGAATGTTTTTAACAAGATACTTTGTGAGTTAGCCAATTTCGGTGTTAAAGTTGAAGATTAAGATCAAGGTTTAATTTTGATGAAGTCTTTGCCATCATCTTACAAGCATTTAGTTACTACTGTCATGCATAGGAAAGATAAGCTTACTTAATTTGGGTGAGGTAAAAACTTCATTATTAATGGATGATTCTATGAACAAGGGTTCTAAGAATAATGATAACATTGATGCTTTGTATATGGGAGGCAAAGTTAATCATGTTAGAAATTCGTTCGGTCAAGGTTCAAGTGGTTGTGAGAAAAATAAGAAAACTTCCAAGATAAAGTGTTGATATTGTAATGAGATGGGTCATGTTCAAAATTATCAAAAGATCAAGGATGAAGTGAAGAAAAAAATTAAATTCTAATGCTAATATTGTCTCTTTTGATGAGAGTGGTATTAGCAATGATGAAAATAATGGTGATGTACTTAATCTGATCGTGGGTGGTGATAATCTACGGATTGAATGTGTTCTTGATTTCGATTGTTCTTTCCACATGTATTCCAATAAAGATATATTTTCTACTTACAAAAGTGCAAGTAGTGATGTATTTTTAGCGAACGATTCTTCTTGCAAGATTGAAGGTGTTGGAACAATTAAAATTAAGATTCAAGGTGGAGTGAAAACGCTAATTGAAGTTCGTCATGTTCCTAGCTTAAGGAAGAATTTAATTTCTTTGGGTTCCTTGGATTCGAAAGGTTGCAATTACAAAGTTCGTAATAGAAAAATAAAAATCTTTCGTGGTGACCGTTTTCTTATGTGTGGAAACAAAAAGGGCAACTTGTATATACTACAAGGAAGTGTCATTCAAGGTGAAGCTCATGCCATATTTCATAGTGAAGTTGTGTTAGGAATATGCCTGTGAAAACAGCTGATGCATATGGTTGCATATTCCAACACGGTGATTTGCTTGTTCCCATTACAACGCATGTTTCACAAGTGGCTAAAAGGTCTCGCTAGGTTATTGTGGCGGCTTGATGAAACAATGCATAGGTCATTAGACTAGGAAGTCTTTGTACATGTCCGAGTCTTTGTCCTACCAAGAAAAGATGACTACTCATATGGATTAGCTCTACTAGCGCCAGCAGACATGTATACCAGCAATGTCTCACCAGCAGACATCTCTACCAGCCATGTCTCATCAGCATTCTTTACCACAGCAGTCTTACATCGGCAGAACCAAGTATCAGCCATGCTCTTCATCAGACAACTGCAAAGAAGCTGATTATTCACAAGAGGAACATCGGTCGTTGCTCAAAGCTACAATTCAAAAATAGATCCGTTACAAGATCTTCCTGACAACTAAAAATTCGCATCGATGTCTGTGCTTTCACTATTATTCAGAAGATATTTCCTCTTTCGTGTATTGGTCCCAGTCTCCAAGGCTACATTCCATAAAAGGCCAAACACAGTGCACTACATCCCAGGCCTGCTCGTCAAGTCTTTTTCATCAAGCATGTATTCTTTGGACAGACTTCAAGACAAAGCTTAAACGGAAGGTCTTTGCCTAACAGTTAATACAATGTTGCTAGTGATTTTCTATGAGTATTTAAGGTAGGAACTCATATAACCAAAAATCATAGATGCAACAACTCTTTCCATCGCAGACATCAATCCGCCGACTTACGAAGGACTGTTGATTACTGATGAATAACCTTCTATGTCCTTCACCCACTCGGAGAAGCACAACTTCAATTCAATATCTACTGGACTACAGCGCTGTCTTATAGAAGTCTACTGATCAGTCCAAGATGTTGAGAAAGACCACCTAGCCAGCATATACACAAAACAAGTAAGAAACTGCTTTGTTATATGCATGCACCCATGTCTGCTGAATCTCTTGTCAACCTGTTATCAGACATGCTGCATAAATAAAGTCTAATCATACTATGCTCTTCATGATATATCAAGGTGTTTGTATGATTTGCTTTATGATAATATTTTTCAAAGAATGGTCAGTACTTTTCATATCAGCTGATCTAAAATTTTTATTTAAACGACTTTCAAAATCCAGTTGGCTGAACTTTCATATCGGCTAACAAACAATCCATAAGTTCAGTTATATGTGCTGACTTATAGGAGTAATACCTTTAAATAACGTGTCTCTATCCTAAGTCTATTAAAGGTAGAGGCACGCTTTACGAAGACTGACTACTTCGTTTAAAGTAAAGAAAATTTTCAAGATTCTCACGGAAAATCAACTAAAAGTGTTTGACCAACCAAAAGATTTCACCGGACCTTGAAAATATCATTCCCTCGGGCTTTCAACTTTACTTCTCTAGGGAACAAGAAAGGACAAGACCAACAAGAAATCTCACTTATTGGTATAATCCTTCGTCATGCTTCTGAGTATAAATAAAGTTCTTAATTCTTCAAACTCTATTATCATATATACTCACACATTGCTTGAGATCTACAAGATGTTAAACAACGATTCAAAAATTTTCTCAAAATGTTACTAAGTACAAATCATAGAGATCGATCAATTCAACACTTCAACAACTAGGTATGACTCTCATATTCCTTCCAAGTTGTTTTGATTTATTTGTTACTCATGATGAGTTGATTTAAAGTTCTCAAAGATGCATTCACAAAATCAAAATCTTCATTCATAACTATGAAAAACTTCTTTTCAATCATTATTAAAGATACGTTATAATATCGAGAGAAATTTTATCAACACATTTGTTCCGAAATCATTCATTATTAATTTTCAATCTTGCCTCTTAAAATTATTTGAAAAAAAATGTCTTTAAAATCATTTATATTAAAATGTTGATTTGATCCTATCGGAACCATATGTGGGTACATTGAAAACTCTCTATTGTAATGCCTCATCTTTTATAGTGGATTTGTTGCTTGCTTTGGAGTGGATTAAGCCACGTAAATCTTCTGTTTCCTTTTGTTTGATTCCGTTATATTTGCTATTTTTTGTCATTATTTCTCCAAATAGTACTTGGTACTATTATTTTCGACCGATTCGCTTCCACATTGAAAAAAAGAAACTTAGAATTCTTAATCTAAAAATATCCTCATTTTTATAACACGTATATATATATATATCATGGGATTATGGAGTTTAATTGCTAGATATTAGTTTGGATGAAGTGACGGTGTTGGGGTTGGTGTTGAGGGTGGACTTGTGGCAATTGGCTAGGGTGGAGATGGTGGTAGTGTTCATTAATCAATCATGCAGCATGGGGAATAGCAGTAGTAGTGGTGTGGAGTGGTAACCATAGAGGATATTGACTTAGAAGTATAGAAATTAGGGAAAATATTTAAAAAAATATTTGTAATTGAATAGCATAAATGTAAATTAAAATTATTCGTCAGTTATTACTTGCAAATGTTTAACTCTTGAAGTTCATGTTAAAGTATTTTTTATTTAATTTGTAAAAAATTATCACTAAGCACTTGAGTTAATGATATTGGATGGAATTAATGGTCTTGGGTTAAAATAGAAAGAGATATTTGAGTATGATGGCAAAATAAAGGGAACAAAAGAGTACGATGTTTACACAACTATCCAAATTCAAGTACAGTGGTTGAAAATGATGTTCGCCCCGGAAGGTTTTTGTTATACTGTGTATTTGGAATATCAAAAGAGCCGAATATGTACCTTAACCCGAAAGTGTGACTTTGATGATTCTATGGTCTTGCGTTCCTTAGCATTATGTGCGCCAATCTCTAAGACTCGATAATCTTCTAGTGCTTCGATTATTTGTCATTGCGAATTCAATTTACTTGTGAAATGAAAACACAACTTTACAAGTGTTTGAGTTTTCCTCTAAATGTTTTCGAACAGCCTGCCAATATGTGTGAATCGAGTTCAATTCGAACAATGATTTGGAAGCTCGGCTTGATCTCAACTAGTTTTTCATGAGCTTGTTAGAGTTCGACTCATCTCGTCTTTTGAACACCTCTAAGCATAGGTCAACATGAATGCACTATATGTTCCTGATGGATGAGTTTTATACTCATCTATTGGATATTTTCTAATTTAGATTTAGCTAATTCTCGAGTTTTTGTTAGTTACTATGGGTTGTTAGTGTTTCCATGAAGTTTTAGGGACTATTGGAGATTTTTATGCAAATTGGAAGACTTATGTGCTCTTTTGAAAGTTTGAGGGTCAAAGAGTTAAAGCTGGAAGACAAAGGAGAAAAGTTTAAAAGAGAACTATGCGGCAGCAGCATGCGGACACATGAATTCCAGAAAAGTCAAGATCCAATGCGTACACGCGCCGTGCGTCCGCATGGCACTCTTCCGCGCTTCTATGCAGCCGCATCATGTGTCCACATAGCGCCACTAATTTGGTTGACCTAGTTTGTTGTTTTAATTGTTTTACTTTCCCTGTAACTTTGTATATAAGCAATCCTTGTAGGCCTTTGTTAGTGTGACGAATTTGTCGAAAAAACAATTTGGAGAATTGTAGGTTCAAAACCGTTTAAACAATCTCTGTGAGTAATGAATTATGAATTCTTCATCAGATAATGATGAACATACTTTCTTTTCTATGAATTGGATGTAATTTATATCGGAACCATATGTCCTAATTTATTTCATATTCAATCAAATTAAGCTCATGTTTATTACATGAGTGTTTTAACAATCTATTCAGGGTGTTTATATTAGTCAGCTTCTACAACTGTTTAGATCATCAAGGCATAATGAATTATATGACCTAAAATACATAAGTTATACATATGTCATATTTTGTAGTAATTAGATCCTATCGATTCATGACAATGCTAAGATAGGGTTTAGATTCAGTGTTCTTTGTGTGCTTATTGCTTAATGGATTTTTAGTTGCTATATTAACGGACCAAGAAAGTATAGCTAATTAGAAATACTATGACTGCAAACCGTGATCCAAGTGTCCTAATCTCTACCATTGCGAACGAATCCTTGACATTAATTGATATCTTTATTATATGTACATAAGATATAAATGAAATTCAGTTCCTAGGCTTCTCTCATTAGTTTTTCTCTCAATTATTACGTGTTGTGATAAATTAGTTTAAATTGCTTCCTTAGATAGTTACTTCAAAAATCAAATCTTTGTTTTAATTTATGATTTTAGTTATTGGTTAAATTAGATTAAATCATAATTGTCTCAGTGGTTCGACCCTTGTCCTGTGCAGTTATACCACGGTATTCATTGCTAACCGTGATCCAAGCGCCCCAATCTTTACCAATGCGAACGACCCCTTGACATTGATTGATATCTTTATTATATGTAGATAAGGGGAAGATATAAATGAAATCCAGTTCCTAGGCTTTTCTCATTAGTTTTTCTCTTTATTATTACGTGCTATGATAAATTAGTTTAAATTGCTTCCTTAGATAATTACTTCAAAAATCAAATCTTTGTTTTAATTTATGGTTTTAGTTATTGGTTAAATTAGATTAAATCATAATTGTCTCAGTGGTTCGACCTTTGTCCTCTGCAGTTATACCACGGTATTTTCGTGAACTTGTGAGGTATTATTTCTTACATCAATTCCACTAGTAAAATCCCCAAACATCTCATTCGCATTGCTTAGAAAATGCACTAACATTGTTGCCGAAAATACCCTATCGACGAACTAGGTCAGAAATACAAAAAACCCCTCGTTCCATTTCACAAAGTACGAAAATAACCCTCCAATAGAAGTCATGATTAATGCTTGTATATGCACCATATTTTCACCAAAAAGAACGATCCCGGTCAAAGGTACGTTTCTCGTCAACAACAGGATCTACTTTGGCATCCCCGTTGCCCTCAAAGGCAGAGATGATGAGGAAGAGGAGGAAAGAGATGAAGAGAAGGTGTCAAGCCATTAGGGGTGTACTAGTAGAATTCAAAAATATATTTAGACCTTAAATTAAGAAAAAAATTACGTATATTTACCACCCAAATGCGTAAAATAATCAATAAGATCCCAAAACATACACATGCTCAACACATCATCACTTAACGACAAATTTTTAACGAAAATTAGTATAAACTCTGTAATTGATACAAAGATGCAACTTTAGACCCGTTATCGTTAATTTTTGAACCCAAAACCCAATAGTGTTAAAAGAGGCAAATAATTAGACCCAAAAATGAAATTCACCCTTACAAAAATTAGTTGTAAGTCGGTGACTAAGGGCCATTTGTTAAAGCGAAAAGTAAGTCTACAGCGATGTACGAAAAGTAGAGCTTAAAATATTAAGATATCATCTTTGACTTAAAATTTTGGCTATTTTTAAGAGATCACTTAATTTATTAAGTGATATAATATTGCATTATCAAACAATCTTATTTTTAATATCACTTAAAACTTTTCTAATTAAGCTCTTAATTTGGTTACCAAACATGCCCTAAGTAAAAACCTATTATTAAAACGTTAATTGAATAGTACATTAAAATATGTAGCCCGGGACTTGGCTATGTACTTGTTCTAAATGTCATAGGGGTTTGATATGTACTTTGCTTAAACTACTAATGACACCAAAGCTAGATTCTCGCCTGCGTCTTCGGTTGGGATCATCACGTGGTTGGCATCATCAATTTCTCAGGCTTTATAATGCCTCCTCTCTCTTCATCTACCCGCAATTTCTCGTACTTAAATAAGACTTTCGTTTTTAAAAAGAATGTCTTATTACGAATTTTAATTGGTAAGATGGAATTTCATTTTCTTATAGTTCATTCATCAATACATGGTAGGTAGGGTCAGAGAGATTCATTTTATCAAAAATATCCATAAGACAGTCATTTCTAAATTTTTACCGTCTAAAAAATATTTTATTTGATCGGCACACAGATTAAAAAAAATAATCAATTCTAATATTAATATTAGGACAGTGTTTTTGAAGGATACACATGTGAAAGTGTGATCTATCAATTAAAGTTGGAATCAAATTAAGGATAAAATTAGGCAAAACCCATATTTGGGTCACCAATTATTCACAAAGTTGCAATCAGGCTACCACAACTTCAAAAATGTTATTTGGCCCACTAAACTATCATTTTTTTCAATTACGAACCCATTTGTTAGATGGACGTTAATTCACCCGTTAAATTTACATGAAATACCCATTTTACCCCTTCCTTCTTCTTCTTCATCTTCCTCAATTAAGAAAAAATAAACCTTAACACAAATATACCCCCGCTGGTTTATACCAATTTATGAACTCCAAATTGAAACCCTAATTTTCTCTCTCTTCCAAACACGCACGCCCCCCTCAACCTAGTAAATTGTCGCAACAGCCTCCAACCCTTGCAATTCTCTCTCTCTCTCTCTCTCTCTCTCTCTCTCTCAACAACAGCAGACGCATCTCCATTCGTCGTCTCCAGCGCCAACGAATCCATCCACAACAATAACTCCATCGCCAGTTACTGCCATCCCAAAACAGCTTCTAGACAAGCGCGTCATCTCGAGCACTGCCATCGCCGCTAGCATCTCCTATTACATGCGGGCGGCGACCTCACGTACGGTAGAAGTAATCACAAGCGGTGGGCCCTTACAATCCCTATCACTCTTAATTTTGGCCGGCATCTCGACCTTCAAATTCCATATTTCTCCCTCCGCGAACGACAAATCTAACCTAGGGTTTAAAGTATGGGGCGAATTGAAGCTTATGGCTTGGGATTCCAATCGACATCTCGATTTTTGTTGGATTATTCTTGAGATTTATGAAAATTATTGCTTAGAAGTATGTTTCAATTTGAGAGTTGGATTGTATTTTGCTCAATTTTTCGGATAATGAGTTAGTGGGTTAGGGTTTTCTCTCTCTTCAATTTAGGAATAGGGAAAATGAAGAAGACATGGGTATATTTTATGTAAATTTTACGTCGAACTAGCGCCCATCCAAAAATTAGGCTCGCTTGCAAGAAAATGATTGTTTAGTGGCCCAAATAATATTTTTAAAGTTGTGATGGTTGGATTATAACTTTGTAGATAGTTGGGTGGCTCAAATATAAATTTTGTCATTAAATTATAAAGGTAACTTTCCAAAAGAAAAGATGAGAAAGTTGACATATTTTTCAGCCTAAAAGGAAAGATCGTACTCCATCTACTATGTGGACTACTTTTTTTTTTTTAGGAGCAGAAGGAGGAGTACTAATCTCTCTCCATCTACTTGTCATATGGCTTATTAGTTTTAGCCTTTTAGGTTTAACGTCAAATTTACATTTACATGGGTAAATTTTGGATACCAGTTTAACAACTTTACTCTTTTTTTTTCATTTTTACCATTCTACTCAAATTTCTCTTTAATTTTAAACCAAAACCGTTAACTCAATTGCTGACTTGTCACGCCATCTATGAAATTAAAATATATATATATATATATAATATAAAAAATCACTTAATTTAGCATGAATTTCAAGAACTAAACATTGGCAAGTAATAACTTCTTTTACATTTATGGCCTTCCTAAATATTTTGCCAGCTGGCTAATTGGCTATTCAAAATGGGCACATTTGCACAAGTCAAGTTAAGAAACATATATGTGAAGGAGAGAAAATATATTTTACTTCCTTGAGGTTTACAAAGTGTACATCCCTATTTATATACAAGCTAGAGTATTACTTGGAGAAGGAGTCAATCCCTCCTAGAATTATGCTACAAAATAAATCTTCCTAACTTACAATGAGTGAAATAAGGAAATGAGATAATTACATCCTAACTACAAGCTAAGGAGATATTGACGTAATCTCGTCAAATCTCAACACCCCTCAAGTTGGAGAGTGTAGATCACACACCCAACTTGCCAAGTAAAATGAGAAATTGACGACTCCCAAAGCTTTAGTGAGTACATCCGCCAATTGTGCCGAAGTATGAACTTTCCTTGTTGTGATGACACTGCGAACAAAGATCGCGCACAAGATGACAGTCAACCTCAATGTGCTTCGTGCGTTCGTGATGAACAGGATTTTGAGCCATATGCAAGGCCGCTTGACATCACGAAGACGGTCATAGGAGCCGTATGAGAAACGCCGAAAGATCCAAGCAAGCGTGAAGCCATTTGAGCTCACATGTGGCATTGGCCATAGAACGATATTCGGCCTCAGCGGATGAACGGGATATGGTGGTTTGCTTCTTAGTCTTCCAAGATATCGGAGACCCACCCAGGAAAACAATATAGGCAGTAAGGGAACGACGAGTAATCGGACAACTAGCCCAATCCGAGTCACAATAAGCCCGTAGCCGAAGGTCAGAATCGGCTCGAAGAAGAATACCTTGGCCAGGATGCCCTTTAAGATAGCGCACAACCCGCGAGCGGTCCAATGAGCCACCTTGGGGCTGGTCATGAATTGTGCAAGAGTATGCACACTATAGGAAAGTTCCGGCCGTGTGATAGTGAGATAAATGAGGCGACCTATGAGACGCCTATACGGCTCAGATCACGCAATTCCTTATCTTCGGTTAAAGCCACCGATGATTTTGCTCAATGGGAGTAAGAGTTGGACGAGCCCCACGAAGCCTGTTTGAAAAGTATATCAAGTGTATACTTACGCCGAGAAAGAAAAATACCCTCGGATGGGACACCTCAAGACCCAAAAATATTTGAGTCGGCCAAGGTCCTTCATGTGAAAACATTTACTAAGATAGGCCTTGAAACAAGAAATAGCATTAGGGTCATTGCCACCAATAACCAAATCGTCAACATATACCAGCACATGTATTTCAACAGCGGAAGCCTTATAGGAGAATAAAGAATAATCCGAACATGACTGGAGAAAACCATACTTTTTCAAGGCCAGAGAAAGTTTTGCAAACCAACATCGAGGTGCCTGACGGAGACCGTATAGAGACTTTTTGAGTTTGCAAACTTTACGGAGGAAGATGCGGGATGTCCCAAAGGAACTTTCATATATACATCTTCACTTAGATCACCATGAAGGAACGCATTGTGTACGTCCATTTGATGTAGTTCCCCCGCGAATGGAAGCAAGAAAGAAATACTCTCAGTAACCATCTTGATTGTTGGTGCAAAGGTCTCTTTAAAATCCACCCTCAACCCGACGGTTTCCCAAGATCACCAAACGGGCTTTGTATCTTTCAACGGAGCCGTCGGCATTATATTTTATTTTATATACCCATTTGTTGCCGATGACTTTCTTGTTAATGGGTGCTTCTACAAGTTCCCACGTGCCATTCTGATCAAGAGCTGCAAGCTCTTTGTTCATGGCCTCACACCATCGAGAGATTGGACAGCCTCGCCATAGTGCTTAGGCTCAACACCCGAATCAATAGCTGCCAAAAAACAACGATGTGCGACAGAGAATTTAGTGCAATTGACAAAGTGTGCTAAAGGATACCGAGTACTGAAGAGTTGTGTTGGGAGGATGAACGTGATGGGGCGACTTGAGCGGTTAGCACATAATCTGAGGATATCTCGTTGAAGACACCTTAGCACTGTCCTCGACCCGAGTTTCAACGGTTTCGGGCGGAACATCATCGCAATAACACGAACAGTGATTGTTCGGTCTCAACAACACTGTCTACGGTTGTGCAACCACTTGTTCAACCACTTGTTCACGGTTGTGCAACCACTTGTTCGGGCGGTCGTCAACCAGTGCGTCACATGAGCACCTATATCAATTTCATCCCCAATGTCCATATCGGTAGTAGGACAAAGGAACATATCGAGTCGTATAATCCGGATGTACTAGTTCTCATATTGGCAAAAGGAAACTCCTTTTCAACAAAAACAATATCCCTTGACACAAGCATCTTGTTCTCATCAAGATCATAGACCAACCATCCTTTCTTTCCATATGGATACCCCAAGAAAACACATCTCCTCTGCGACTAGCAAACTTATCATTGTCTTGTGCGGAATAATGCACATAACATAAAGACCCAAAAACCTTAATGTTTTCATAAGGAGGTGGTTTTCCAAAAATGATTTCATAAGGAGTTTTCCCATGTAACAATTTAGAGGGTGTACGGTTTATTAAGTAAGGCTAACACACACTCCCCCAAAACTTTATAGGTAACTTGGCTTGAAACATCAAAGCACGGGACACATTCAAAAGATGACGGTGTTTACGTTCAACCCTCCCATTTTGTTGTGACGTGCGAACACAAGTAGTGTGATGTTCAATACCAAGTTCAAGAAAATATTTTGTCAAACACATAAACTCCCGGCCGTTATCACTCCTAATCTTCTTAACATGCTTATTGAACTGTCTTTCAATCATAGCAACGAAATTTTTCAAAATCGAGAAACATCACTTTTGTGGTGAAGGAGATAGACCCAAACGGCCCTAGAACAGTCATCTACAATGGTCAAAAAATATGTGGCACCACACATAGCAGCTTTCGATAATCACCCCAAATGTCACAATGAATTAAATCAAAAATCTCAGCGAGTTATTATCACTAGACGAAACTTATCTCTACGCTGCTTTGCAAACAAATTCCACACACATCTTTATTGATACTACGACGGCTAATAAAAGGTAATAAAGCGACGACTTTACTTGAGGGATGTCCAAGCCTTTGATGCCAAAGATGATAGTTCCCAGAATCCTTGATGTTGCAAACCCGTGTTCCTGTTGATCTTCTCAGATAGTACAGCCCCTCATCTAGTTCACCCGCACCAATCAACGTCTTCGATGCACGGTCCTGTATTACACAAAGTTTGTCAGAAAATTGCACTAGAGTATTTGAATCGATAGGGAGAAACAGATAATAAATTGCAATTAAAAGACGGAGCATATAACACATTTTTGAGAACCAATTCTCTCCCAATCTCAAGATCCCCTTCTTTCGTGGCCACAATGTATTTCCCGTTAGGTAAACCTATACGGTTTGGCACAATATTCGAGTACACTTCAGAGAAATATCCTGTTATGTGTCGATTAGCTCCACTATCAACAAGCCAAGGTGCATTATTTATCTTACCACTCATATGTTCGGTTGTGCGGCCGGTTGTCCCGGTTGTGCGATCGATGGCTGCACATGTGTCTGAACAAGATGTTTGAAGTGACTCCATTGTTCCGTTGTAAGGCCCAGCATATGAGCCCGATCTGCATCTGTCATTCCATCATCAGACTGCGCCGTGTTAGCCTTTGCAGTAAACTTTCTTTGTTCCGTGGAAGATTGTCCTCCACTCTTTCCTTTCATGTTCTTTGGAGACTGCTCGCCCCACCATTCTGGATAACCCACCAGCCTGTAACATGTCTCCACTCTGTGACCCTTCTTCTTACAGTGAGAACAAACATAATTGTTCGCTTCTGTCTTTTCCCCCTTGGAACCATATGTTGTCTGACCAGTTGTGCCAATAGTTGTCTGACCAGTTGTGCCAACAAGCTGCGCACACAAAACTAACAGTGCGGGGTATTCATCACGCACGACCCGTACCCTTTCTTCTCGTACGATCATGGAGTATGCCTTATTAACATTTGGCGGTGGTTCGGTGTTCAGAATGGAAGATTTCACGTTCTCAAACTTCGGTGTTTCAAGGCCCATAACAAATTGATGGACCCTTTCTTCTTCACGCCTTTGTACCAATTTTGTGTTAACATGACACTTACAACCTGCACATGAGCAGGTTGGGAGTGCATCAAAATCGTTTAGATCATCCCACAACTTCTTCACACGCCCGTAATAGGCTGCCACACTTTCACCTTTTTGTTGCTTGCAATTCGCCAAATCGATTTCAATTGTTGAACCCTCGGTCCATTCCCAAGAAAACCTTTCCTTGGATCGTCCCAAAGCGTCTTTGCTTCCTCCGTATACGTCCTTGTAGATCGCAAAGCGGGCTCGATAGTGTTGAAAATCCATGAGACTACCATGGAGTTCACATCCTCCATTGATCAATCTCCTCGTCCTCCTCGGGCTGTTCAATGGTTCCATCAACGAAACCAAGCTTTGATTTGGCTCGAAGAGAACCTTTGAACACTCGTGCCCATTCCTCATAATTCTCCCCTTCAATTGAACATGGGTGAGAATCATTCTGGACTATCACTTGTCGACGAAGTATGGTGAACGTCTCTCATCCATCACTTTCTTCTTCTCGTCACTAACACCCGTAGACATGGTGCTTCAATCCGGATCTTGGTTGCTCGATACCAAGTTAAGAAACATATATGTGAAGGAGAGAAAATATATTTTACTTCCTTGAGGTTTACAAAGTGTACATCCCTATTTATATACAAGCTAGAGTATTACTTGGAGAAGGAGTCAATCCCTCCTAGAATTATGCTACAAAATAAATCTTCCTAACTTACAATGAGTGAAATAAGGAAATGAGATAATTACATCCTAACTACAAGCTAAGGAGATATTGACGTAATCTCGTCAAATCTCAACAAGTCGATTAACGGTTTTGGATGAAGTAACTATTTTGGGTTAAAATAGAAAAGAAAAGAAAAAAAGTGTAGGATAGAAGAAATAAATAATAGGTCAAAACCCGTGCCCGTTCCCGACCTAGCCTAACCGAGCCAAACGAGCGAGTGCCCGCATGTGGTGTTTGGTTCAAGCCACCTAACATGTTATTTGAAGAATGGTCCTTTAAACACGTTGCTTACACCCTTCACAAGGTTGTTTTTTTTATCTCATGTGGGATGACTACAAAACTCATTCGAAGATCACCTATTCAACTATGGATTCCAACCACTAAATGGTTTCAATCCAAATATGAAAGTTGTTCATTTACATGCACACTACGTACACTTCCCAAAACTCAATTAATTTGGTCAATAATCTTGGGGTTCAAAAATGAAACCAATCAAAATTTGACCATGTTTATTATATTTCCAACATTTACTACATGACATTCAACCAAACTACACAACTGTTTTGGACTTGGCTATCTGAGCATATGTGTAAATAAGCTCATATCTCAAGGGTATATTCTTGCAAATTGGCAAGCATGCAGAAGCTTGTAAGAAAACTTCGACAAATTTTCAAATGAAAGAGGGACTTTGTTTGATTTAGTTGCTGAAAAATTATTTATAACTGGCGACTTATGATTGATGACTTATAAACTGATGTTATTTGATTTAACTTTTCGAAGTGTTGATAAGATGCCTTAAGTTAGTATGACTATTTAATTGGTAAGCTGAAAAAGTGTTGAATTAAAATATAAGACTAAAATACCTCGTCATTGAACGACATGTGTAAATAAGCTCATATCTCAAGGGTAAATATTCTTGCAAATTGGCATGCATGCAGAAACTTGTAAGAAAACTTTACAAATTTTCAAATGAAAGAATATTTTGGAAGTTATTAGGGTTAACGTGATTCCCTGCTGAAAATTAAAGTCTTGATGCGTTCTTTAAGGATCCTAAACTTCAATTTAATTCACATTCTTAAACCATTTCCATCATTACTCCCAATAATCCATCACATTAATGTGAGTACCGTACAACATTTTGAGTACGTTCACAACACTTGTTTTGCAAGATCTAATCTCACTAAGCAAAGCAACCCTCTATTCATGTGTATAAATAACTTGTAAATTTTCTTACCAACAATATAAACTCTCTAGCTAGATACATGATAAAATGTCATCCAAGTTTCTCATTAGGTTATGTGTTTTCTTCCTTCTTTTCGCGGTGTTTTTGCTGTCGACTTCTAATGCAGCCTACAATGTGGTTAGTTTCGGGCTAGGCCTAACGGTCGAACCGACTCAACCCAAGCGTTCCTTCGGGCATGGAACGGTGCGTGTCGCTCGGTTAAGCCGATGACCGTCTATGTTCCCAGGGAACTTTTTGGTTAAACAAGTTACGTTTAGTGGTCCGTGCCGGAGTAGAGTTCGGTTCGAGATCGATGGAACTATTGTGGCTCCTAGAAATTATTGGTCTTTTGCCAACACGGGGTTCTGGTTTCTGTTTCGCCATGTTTCCAGGTTAGTCATTCATGGCGGAGTCTTTGATGCTAGGGGTTCTAAATTCTGGGCTTGTCGACGGAGGGGTAGTAATTGTCCTGCCGGAGTAAGGGTATGTATGTCAATCAAGAATTTGATTTGTTTATTTTTTAGTCATTCTCGAATTTATATACTCCATCTTGTTTTACTCAACTTGTTCATTAATGTATTGATCTGTTTTTATGTCTTAAACTAGCAAAGCTCTAAGCAAGAATTGTTTTTTTATACACTGCAAAACAGGTTGACCTTTTGCTATATTTTTCATTATTTCTCTTTGTTCTAAAAAAATAGTCTCGTTTGAATGTTGATTTACATACTTGTACCTTAAAAAATTTACAGTATGTTTTTATTTTATTATTATTTTTTTAACTGTCCAACGAGCTAAAAAATTTGTTTGAGATTAGTTTGATTATCTCACATACCAATCTCAAACAAGTATTTTATCGAATCGAATACGAGACGAACTCGAGTAGCATGTTTGTGCCGCTGGTGATAATTAACAATGAATAATGAAGTGTCAGTAAATGGAAACAATATATAAAATAAATAAGAAACTAATTTTGGTTGTCCAAAGACTGAAGCCAGAAATATGACTCTAGGGGAGGACAAGTTAAAATTTAGGGGAAAAGCGTGTAAGGCTTCAATCGATTGTTACTCTCGATGTATTCTAAAATTTTTCTTGATATAAAATATATTAAAATTTAAAATAAAAAATTGACAAAAAATTAATCGAAGAGTCAATCGAAATTTTATTGAGGTTACTTTAAACGTTCTAGGTATACATCTATTTATATAACAAAATAGAAAACTCGCTACAATCTACATGCATTATTCTATTAGCATGGTTTCAATACTTATGCATAAATTTTTATTTATTACATATTGTTTTTATTTAATACAATTATTCTAAACTAAAACAAAAATAAAAAATTGAGCCATCACATCCAACAAAAATAAAAAATTGTTAGTAATAAAAATATGTTGAATATTCCTAAATATGAGTCGTTTTACGAACTACCAACACTTTTTATTAGCATCTAAATATTACATATTGTTTTTATTTAATACAATTATTCTAAACTAAAACAACCCAATTAAATTGCGAGTATGTGTAATTTAGACTGTTGTATTAGATTGATGTATTTTTATTATTTTCCTTCAATTCTATAAAGAGCAAAGCTATTATACTTTTTTTATTTTTCCCGTTATAATTTAGCTCCCAGCTGCAAATATTGTCCAATTATGTCCATTTTGACATGTGTAAATTCAATACATTTAGCTTAACAAAGGTTGAATATGCAATCTATTCGTTCAAAATTGAAATATGAGACGAAAAGTAATAAAAATAAAAGATTACTCCCATTAATATGATTTTCTTATATTTGCACATGGATTATGAAGTAACTAAGATTTTCGTTTTACAATATCGTAACAAAGTTTTGGACTTAGCGGACCAAATACATCTTGTAAGCTTCTAAATAATAATTGAAATAACTTTAGAACAAAGCCCATATAAGAGATTGTATTTGCTAATATTTAGAAATGAAGGGGAGCCATAATATAAATACATATTTGTAAGAACTATATTGAAAGGGGTTAATTGCATATACACAAAAGGCTAGGAGGGCCATGGCCCCATTGTAGCTTCGCCTCAGAAGGTTAAATCTTTATTATTATTGAATTTTGATCCATTAACGTATTTATTTATTTATTGACTATTTGGATTGTAATTGCAGTCGATAACGATCCAGTGGTGTAACAACGTCGTGGTTAGTGGTTTAACGTCAATAAACAGCCAGCTTATTCACATGGCGATCGATCAGTCGAGTAATGTTCATTTTCAAAACGTGAGGATTAGAGCCCCTAGTCAGAGCCCTAACACCGATGGCATTAACATTCAGCATTCCACCGGCGTTACAATCTCTAGCAGTATAATCAGGACCGGAGATGATTGTATTTCAATCGGTCCGGGCTCCAAGAACATATGGATGGAGAATATCGGATGTGGCCCCGGTCACGGCATCAGGTACGTACATCATTTATTTGTGTGTTTATGGAGTATGTATTCTATCATACGACATAAAAATAGAGATAATCGTGCGTATTCTATTTGAACGGATCTTTATTTTTGTCTTACGATACGCTGATATATCTTGCAGTACAGTATTGTTTATAGAACTGCACCAAAATGACATATCTTATGCTATTCGTATTTTATTATATGGTGAAATATAATAAAACACTTATAATTTGAATAAGTTCGTATTTATTTGAAACTCGGGTTTCTATTATATTGAATAAGTTCTTGGGTATTAATCAGTGAAAACATAATTTTTTTTTGCCTTAACTTACACATATTATTGGTTCTAATTATTAACTATTGTCAATTTTTTTATGAAAACACTTATAATTTGTACTGATTGCTCCTATTTCCTAAATGTATATTTTTATGAAAACACTTATAATTTGAGTTTATTGCTCCTATTTCCTAAATGTATTTCATTATTTCAGATGGTATATCTAAACTTTGTTGTATAATTATATGCAAAATGTATCATATGATATGTAGAAATTATTATCATGCTAACAAAAATAAAAATAATAGAGCAACAGCATGTATTATCAACTTTGGTTTATAGTAAGCATCGTAATACTGTATAGTATGACTATTAATTCACTAGGTAATTGTATCGTTCAATACTTTGAAATTCGTTATAAATAAAATTTGTTAAAAAATTATGTTACTATATAGCATTACTCTAATAGAAAACATACAGTTCTATTTAAGCTTTTAAAATGGACAATACATATTCAACAAATAATTTTGATGGTTAATTTTCTTGAAAGATTGAAATAATCATGTGGTTGACATTCTTACCCTAACAGCGTAGGTAGCTTAGGTAACGGTTTCAACGAAGACGGGGTACAAAATGTGACGGTAACGAATTCAGTCTTCACAAAAACAGATAACGGCGTACGAATAAAATCGTGGGCGAGGGCGAGCAATAGTTACGCGACCAATATTGTTTTCAAGAACATTATCATGAGGAACGTTGGCAACCCGATCATCATCGATCAAACGTATTGCCCTTACAATCAATGTCCTCATCAGGTAATTGCAATTTCGAAACCCTATTCATCATAATTTTGTCCGTGCATGTCTACGTATATACTCCCTCCGTTTCAACCAAAGAGTCCACTTTTGACCTTTATGGGTCAATTTAATTAAAGTTTGACCGATTATTTACATAGATTTATTTATTTTTATAAAATTATAAAAGTTGTAATCCATAGTATTCTTAATGTAGTTTATAATTAATGGAATTATATTTTCTAAAACATAAATAAAATATGTGAAATTTTGATTTGATTTGGTCACGTATTGACTTTTAAAAATGAAAAGTGGACTCTTTGCCTAGAACGAAAGGAGTATAAAATTAGGGGTGGATCTAAAGGAGTTCAGTCTCACCTCTTGTACAACCTAAATTTCGCCCCAAAAATTTCAGAGATTTCGTAAAGAAAAATAAAAAATAAAAATTATTCTTATAATAGGGTTAATTTTTTTAACATCAAACATATTGCCCTTACAATCAATGTCCTCGTCAGGTAAATGCAAATTTGAAACTCCATTCGTCCTAATCTTATCCGTTGTTGGGGTATGTAGATGGCTTCAAATCTTCAATCTCGCTCCTTATATATATATATATATATACATAGGATAATAATACGTACAGTAAAAAATTAATTATAATTTTTAAAGCCCACACTTGTGACGTAAGGAGATTCAAATATTTTTATTAGAGAGAGGAAGATGAAAGTGATCTCATTGTGCCACATGTATAAACTTTAATAGTTTTGATTAATTTTTTACCATGCGTATCATTATTCATACGTATATACACACACGATCCATGTATCGAGGCAAAGTGTTAAGGCTTTGTCAGTGCAATCTCTTTATTATTTATTTTTTTGTACAAAACTTATGAAAAGTTATTATTTAATTTTTTTTAAATAAATTGACTACTCAAACGATCAAATTTTCTTATAAATACGTTGGCAACCAAAATTAAAAGTTGACTTTCAGAACTCTATTGTACGGTAAGAAAAATGAGAATATATTTTGACTGTCATTACATTTATTTATCCATTTTATCAAATTGTTAGTAATATTATAATTATATACCATCACATATTTATTACTTTTTGTCAACCTTTTATTTTCAAAACGAAGCACAAGACAAACCCTAAATCTAATATACTTATTTATTTATTTATTGAGTAGCTCTTTTGTGAAATCGTCTTACGGATCCTAATTCGTTAGATGTATTTATAAGAAAATTATCACTTTCTCACAGCTCAGTCTACCAACACACGATAGGTCGGGTTAATGAGATCCGTCTTACAGAAAATACCCGTAAAACGATCTTTTCTAAATTTTTACCTTATTTATTTATTTTCCTGAATACAGAGTTCTGGAGTTAGAGTTAGTCAAATAACATACAGAAATATTAGAGGAACATCATCAACACAGGCAGCCATGATATTTCAATGCAGTCCAAGTAATCCATGCAGAGGAATCAGATTACAAGATATTAAGCTTTCGACACCAAATAAAGCCACAATTGCTTCATGTTCGAATGCTGTTGGGTATAGTGTTGGTTTAGTCAGCCCAAGGAGTTGTCTTTGGAGATGATAGGCTTAACTTTGTATGTGAAAAGTTTCCTCAACTTTGCCTATATAATTTCCAATGCCTTGTTTGGAAATTCTTTAATTGGCCACATAAATTTTGTATGTTGGAGAAATTTTTTTAGATATTTACGATTATCAAGGTAATACTCCCTTCGTTCTCAAAACAGTGTTATATTTATTTATTTATTTATTATTAAGGTAATACTTAATCGCTGAGTCACCGTGATTTTCCCTTTTACATTCTCATGGGGCTGGGGTGTGGGGGCTCTCGGGGGGAGAGTTTTCTCTTTTTGGAACAGTGTTATATTTTATCTGGCACGCAAAATAAGAAAAAAATAATTGATTTTTTTGTAATTATTAGACTAATGTATATTTTTCAAGGATACTGAAACCCATAAATTAAAGTGGGAATGAAATCAAAGGTGAAATGATAAAGGTATCTTCCAAAAAATGAAAAACATAAAAATCAAAAGTGAACACCTTTTTGGACAACCTAAAAGAAAGGATGAACTTTTTTATAAACGGATGGTGTAGTAATTTGGATATCCAAATACAAAACTGAGCTTTGAAAAGTAACTTTTATTATAATCAATTTTTAAGAATTATTTTTGATGAATCAGAAACAATGTCAAACTCAGTAGTCTATGAAGCTGCGCAATAGACCCAAAAAAAAAAATCATGGGTTTTTATAAGTTGGCTTGTCAAATTATGGAGCTACAATTTTAAAAAGTTTGACTTGTAAAATATAACTTTTTTTTAGAACGGTGGAGATTTATACAAGTAACGTAAAGGAATTGAATAATTTCTAACGACACTGTGCAAACCAATAACCAAATCAAATCCATGCCTTTAATTGATCATGTACCCTTCACGTGAGTCTTTTTCCAAGGGCAACAACGCCATTCCCAACACGGGTAATCATCACTCTATTAATTAATTACAACCATCCTCCACCCTGAACAAATCATGGTTTTTGGCTACCACCAATGTCCATCGGCGAAGCCACGAGACTAATCAGGAGGTCGGCAAAAGCACCAACAATAAACTTGGTGCTCTTCGTTTGGGTTGAGCGACAAATAGAACATGAGTAGCTTGTGCAAGTAATCCCAGTTGGCTTGGGCATCGATGAGATCACGTGCCTCCAGCATCTCTTGCATCGATCGCCGAAAGTCCATCTACGAGTCCGACGAGAATGTGGGTATTGTTATACCTCCCACGAGCAATGCATTTGCGTCCGGCGGGTTTTCCAAAGAAGACGACGATGAGGCTATTGATGATGATGAATACAAGGAGGAGGAACAGGATTCGATGATGGAATCGGAGCGGCCAGGAGAGGAGAAGAAGAAGTATTGGGAGGCAAATAAAGTGGCGAAATCCAGTGTGGCCATTTCAATTTTAGATTCCGGGACAATGGCGGCCGAAACGGTGGAAGGGTAGTAGTCTAATGAGGAGTCATAGGGAATTAAATTTTTGATGAATATGGAATTGGGATTATGGATTGAAATTGAATTGGAGGAGTAAATTGGGGTGGATAATGGACGAGCGAGAATCATCTTGGAGAGGGTGATCACGCCAAAATGAATATGGTGACCACGTCGGATCTACGTATGCAACTAGCTCACAGTCAGAATGTCTTGGCTCTCTAAAAGCTCTTGTAGTTGGAACTAAGCAGTGACAGGGTGGCTAGACTAACACCTGTTTGACAAAGAAAATAACCGTCAGGGGTGTCGGGGGTTTGACCCGACTATTACCCTCCGGCGTGAGAGTTAGTTCAAGTGTATTAAATGTATGAAGGTAGTTTGCAAACTGCCTTCCTTTGATCACTAGAAGGGTAATAAATGTGGGTTGTATGCAAGTGAGTAAATGCAAGTTTTTGCAGCACTTGAGTTTCAGAGTAAAATGTCGCTTAGCTATAAATGAAAGTGGTACCTGATATTTCTCATAAAGTGACACATGTAAATTAAGTTGATTTTGAATTAAAGACTTATGTCACTTTTTCACTTTCCTTTAAAGCATCTGACCAATACTTTCACTCAATGAGTGACTTAAGAAAGCTTAAGTCACGCTACCTGACCAAAGCTTTTTAGCTTTACCAACCAAAGCAAACATCAGTTGCTGCACCAAAGCTTAAGCCACTCCTACTGACTAAAATTTATCGGTCAGTAGTTTTACCAACCAAAAGAAACATCAGCACCTTCACCAACCTAATAAACTTTTCACCTACCAAAGCTATTGTAAAGTCTCAATAAGTTGCCTTCTATTGTATAGCATGCAATCTACTAGAAAATAAGTTTAGGCACTTTTTTAAGACTTAAGTAATGATTACAAGCAAATCTAAATTAAATATTAAGGAATATTCACAAAATGGTTTTAAATAATTAATCGGGTGAATATTCCCAACATTTTCCCGAGCGTGTTATCTCGTGGTTGTTTAGTGTTCTTCTCCAGCTTATGTTTATAACCGTTGAGGTTTTATTAGTTGTGGTTTTATTATTCGAGCTTTTGAAGCTCATGTTTTATCAAGTTTTCTGCTACCTAGTTTTGGTTTTGAGCTTGTGTGGCTCGTTCCTATCTGTCGATTCAGTTGTCTATGTTAGATTATCGCACCGAATCAGGGTTCAACATCGCATATCGGGTTTAGGGCATTACAGCTTGAGATCGAGAGATAAGATAAAATTTATCGGTCTTTCTTTTCCAGGTGTTAGGTCTCAAGGTGCTCAATATAGGCTAGAAGGGGGGGTTGAATAGCCTATGTCCTATTTTAAAAAATGATTTAAAAAGCTACTTCACTTGAGTTATATAAAGAATTTTGCAGCGGAATATTAGTGAAGTATAGGACAAGTTCAAGATGGCTGATCTTGATAGGACAAGATCAGCAGTTCTCAAAACGTTGAAATTCTGGAAATCAATAAGCAATAGCAGTTCACAAGCACATAGAAATAGACAAGAAATTTAATATGGTTCACACTTGTAAATAAGTGCTACGTCCACAACCAAAGTGGTCAACTTTGGATTTGAAAAATGTGTACTAAGTTTTCCACTAAAATCTTTACAAGATATATCTCTAATGGATTGTGTACAAAAATTAGTTGACCAAGTGTTTGCGGGAGAATTAATATCTACTAAGATATAATTCTCATGTGCTATGAATGCTAATTAAGGGTTGCAATCAATGAAGAGCTATATAGACTAATAGTCTCAGTTTGGAGCTCTTCAAAGAATGATTTTACAGATAGGACGTTTAAGCTTTTAATGAACTAGCTTGAAGAAGATGAAGATTTCAGAGTTGTAGATTCATGTAGGGTAGTAAATGCTTTACTGGAGTCTTCTATATATACTCAGAGGAAGCCATTGTAGCCGTTAGAGATCTTCATATGTTGGAGAATTTGAATTTAAGAGCATTAAATGCTCTAATCTTTCTGTTGAGATCGGATAGGTAGTTCTACAGATTCAGACTGAATTCTGTCACTTTGCCAAAAATAGGTAAGCGTGGTTGCGAGGCAAAATGTCCTTTTCGAGATGAATGCCTAAAAAGGAAAGAATCATTGAATGCGTTTTGCAGGTTATCGTTGTGTCACAGTCAATGAAAGACTTTGCTGATGTCTTAAGGCATGTCCCAAGCAATTCTATATCGGATGATCTTAGGGTCTTCAACTTAGCTGATGAAGCTTGGCTGAAGCAAACTTGTCCGATAACTTGATGAACTCTGCTGATGCAAACATTGGCTGATGACCAGAGGACAGCTGATATGAACACGGCTGATATACTACAGGCTATCTTCTGAAGGCTAGGCTAATTACAATAAGCAACCCTAAGCTATTCAAGCTATGTTTAAGTACAAGTTGCCACTCTAACAGACACGCAGGCCCATTAGTCACCTTGGCTTAGACTTAGGTTATGGATACAAGCAAATCTATATAAATTACAACACCAGGCAACTCGGATCCAAAATTATATTCTAAAGATTTGATTGAGCCTCCGCAGATTAAGGGCCAATGTTCTAACTCTTCATCGAATTAAGCCTCCATCTTTTGCATTAATGTCATAAGGTAACCATTAGCAAAGCTTGATCTTGACTCTATTTCTTAGTTTTGGCGAATTTGGGAAAATTAGGGGCGGGTGGGGAATATGTAACGACCCAAACCCAAAGCCGGTCCGCCATGCATGAGCCACGCGGCCCACTAAACACACAGGTCAGCGCCCACCATAAGCCCACCTAAAAGTCCATCGAAGGTTGGTGCCCAGTAATAGTGGGTGACCACTTATAAGGCACACACAAGTCCCACATCTACCCGATGTGGGATATCACAATCTTCCCCACTTGAATCCTTGATGTCCTCGTCAAGACCCAAAAAGAGCCCAAATGATCGGCACCTAGGCGTGTGTTCGAACACATTTTTGGCCGAGACCCGCTCGATACCATTTGTAACGACCCGAGCTCGAAGCCCGGTCCGCCAAGTATGAGCCACGCCCGGCCCACTAAGTATCGGGTCAAGCGGCCCACCACAAGCCCACCCAAAGTCCATGGAAGGTTGGTGCCCGGTGGTAGTGGGTGGCCACTTATAAGGCACACATAAGTCCGCGTCTACCCGTTGTGAGATATCACAAAATCACTGCCGTGTTTTTCAAGACTCGGCAATAATTGGTCTTTTCCAGCGGCGACTACCGGTGAAATTAGACAACAATGTACATACATTAAATCCATTAATAGAACAAATAAAATAAATACAATTATAATGTGGGTATGAATTAGGAGTTCGTTGAAGGAAGAGAGGAAACAGAGGAAGGAGGAAAGGAGGAACAGGGAGTGAGTTTGAGCATTATTTTAGTGAGGGAAAGTGTTGGGGGAGAGTTAAAGTGAGAATGTTGGTGGGTTTGTTTTCGATTGTAGGCCAGGGAGTGGTGGTGGTGGGTAGATGGCTTTGGTATCTTAATCAAAAAAAAAAAAAAAAATCTGTCCACATGCACAACGTGTTCCAAACGTAAGGGGCATTTTTATCTTTTCAAAGATTTCCATCCAAATTAACTAACGGAAATGACTACAGTGACCTTATTAACTTTTCATGCCAAGTATAGTGATTAAAGTGAGAAAAAAAAATGTAGAGTTAGTTTAACGAAACTTTTGTCAATATAGGGTGACCAAATTGCGATTTAAGACTTTTAGAAATAATAACATAGATATCAAAAATACTTTTATACATTAAAGGAGTAACATATTTAAAAAGTGTCACCAGAATATATTGTTTCTTTAATGGAGTACATAAAAACATTTTCAATATCCCAATATTATTTCCAAAAAGAAAAAAAAAAGAGTTCAGTTGCGCCTTGCAACTAAAACTTTTGGCTGCACAGAAAATAGTTCCCCATAGTATCTTCATTAATAAGTTGGAGGATGCATTAGAATAAAACCAAAACCCAAAGGGACAACAATGAAATGGAACCCCTCAAGAAATTGGGAAAGAAGATAAATATATGGTGGTGGTTGAAAGGAGCAAAGCTAGAATTTTCGGTAATGATGGCAAGGTTGTAATGTGGAGAAGATGTTACATGTTTATTATCTAAATATTAAACTATAGGGGGAATAATAAAAAAATATGGATATTTTTTCTAAAATAAGGGTGGGGGGATATGATAAAACATTAAAGGGAAAACTCCCCAAATGGCCCCTGTACTTTTAGCCCCTTTTTGGATTGGTCCTTAAGCCACTGAAACGGTCCATGTACTGGTCCATTCAACGCAATTGATCCATCCGTCCAATTTCTTCTATTTTAAACCGTTAAATCTCATCACGTGCCTCTCGATCGGGTCAAGTTTTAAAATCGAGCCAAGTTGGCTCAAATTTACATCGAGCTTCTAAAACTAAAGCCCAGCCCCGCTCAACATCGGGTTGGGCTGGGCCAGCCAGCAGGCTTACGCATCGAGTCGGGCTAATTTTCACAAATATTGTCATTTTTGCTAGTTTAGAGAGAAAAGAGTTACTGGTAGTGGTGGTGGCAGCCATGTAAAACAAAAAAAGGGGTTTGGGTTAGGGAAGAAAGAAGTGTAAAAATTATGATTTAGCTAATTACAATAATACCCTCATATCTAGTTTAAAAAACAAAAGTATTATAGGTATTTTTGTCTTTTCAAAAAGAAAAGAATGTATGGACGATTTTACCTCTATGCAAAATCACGAGGCACGTGTGAAAACTTAACGGTTAAAAATTAATGAAATTGGATGAAATGACCAATTGCATTTAATTTAAAAGCATAAAGATTTAAATTTTTGAATTTCAGTATAGGGACCAATCCCAAGAAACCCAAAAAAAAAAAAGGGTTGGGGATATGATAAAACATTAAACGGCAAACTCCACAAATGACCCCTGTACTTTTAGCCCCTTTTTGGATTGGTCCCTGAGCCACCGTAATGGTCCATGGTCCATTCAACGCAATTGGTCCATCCGTCCAATTTCGTCTATTTTCAACTGTTAAATCTCATCATGTGCCTCTCAGCCCGAAACCATCAAGCCAAGTTTTAAAATCGAGCTGAGTCTGCTCGAATTTGCATTGAGTCTCTAAAACTAAAGTCATGCCCCACTCAACATCAGATTGGGTCGGGTTAGCCCGCGGGCCGACACATCGAGTCGGGCTAATTTTCACCAATTTTGTCAGTTTTGCCAGCCTGCACGCAAGCCATCGGGCCGAGTCTTAAGATCAATCTGACCCGACCCGACCCATATTTGCATCGGGCCTCTAAAACTAGAACCCAAACCACCCTAATGTTGGTTTGGCTAAGCCAGCCCATCAGTACGGATTGATTTTGTCAATTTTTTATAAAATCCACAAGAAGTAGTAGTCCCAATTTGTAGGGGAGCGTGATTTGTTTAGGAGGAATGTTGGGGAATTGTTTAGGAATTTAATTGTGTCAGGGGCGAGGAATAATAGGTCTGCTAAGGGGTTTGTGGTGGCCTCCCTCCATGTAATTTTTTTCCTTCTACTTGCCTAAGTAAACCAAACAGGCCATAAATCAAAAGAAGAAATGGAAAAACGAAGCATTGGAAAGAAGAAAAAAGAAAAGAACCAAGGGAGTTTGCCTGAAACCACCAAAGCCGAAGCCTAAATCTGATGCCGCCGCTGAAGATGTGCTTTAATACACCACGGTCGGCAGCCTTTCATTTCTCTCTGCCTTGCTCAGTAGGTAGAGCCAGCAAAAGAAAGCTCTTCTCTCAAATTGGGAGGTTCAGTGCTTCTTCCACTTTGTCCACCTCTTTGGCCGGCGTGAGGGCATAGACAAGGTGCACAGGACAAATCAATGAAGCCTCCTCCAGAGATGTACTCGGAGTGCGCCCTAGAGAGAGAATGATTCATTAAATTGATATTACTTCTAAAACTTTAAAATTGCTTAAAACTTTTAAAATGTGTTTCTCTTTTTAGGCTTAAATACCAATTTCGTTACTCTACTTTTTTCAAAAATTCAATAAGCTCATTTTACTTCTTTTTTTTCACACTTTAATCACTTATCTTGACCAAGTAAAGTAAAAAAAGTGTGAAAAAAAAAAGTATAGTGAGCTAATAAATTTTAGGTGTAAGTAGAGTGACCAAATTGTTATTTAAACCCTCTTTTTGTTATATATTTTCAACTCATTTGCTAGTTTAGAGCGAAAAGAGTTACTCGTAGTGGTGGTAGCAGTCATGGTAAAACAAAAAAGGGGGTTGGGGTTGGGGGAGAAAGAAGTGTAAAAATTATAATTGAGCTAATTATAATAATACCCTCGTATCTAGTTTAAAAAATAAAAGTATTATGAGTATTTTTATCTTTTCAAAAAGAAAAGAATGTATGGACGATTTTACTCCTATGCAAAATCACGTGAGAGGCATGTGTGGGAACTTAATGGCTAAAATTAATGAAATTGGATGAAAGGAGCTATTGGGTTTAATTTAGCGCGCTAAACGCAGCCCCTAATGCGCTAAACGCGGCCCCGTGAAATTACTAACTTGCCCTTTTCTCTTTTATTTTTAAAATTTTTAAAAACTAAATTTTAAATATAGTTTCCCTTAATTTTAGAACATTTAAAATTGACCCCTAAACTATTAGTTTTACGCCGCCCCTATAACTTAGCCTTTAGATAAGTTTACCGCCCCCTAAACTTTCGGTTTATCACCCCCTACAACTTAGGCTCCCAAAAATTATATAATAGCCCCCTAAATTATACATTTAGACCCCTCAATTTTTTAAAAGGAACGGATGAAATTTTTTTTCATCTTTTCATCCACAATCTATCTCTCTCTCTCTTTCTCTCTCAAGACTTTAAATTTTTTTGTCCAAATGTCTAATAATTCGGCTAATAACTCGGAAGGGAATCCGTTCGGACAATTGAGGTAATTTTGTTTAAATTATTCGGTTAATATGTATGTTTTTACTTTGTGTTAATTAAATTAAGTGCTTTGCGTTATTTGATTCGAAATTGTATATTTTTGGATTAATTATTTCGTTAAATAGACAAAAAAAAAAAAAAAAGCCTAGATGCGCCGGTACCATGCGCATGTACGGGATGCCATGCGCATGGTACAAGCGCATGTTGCACGGTTTATAGCATTTTTATTTAAAAAAAAAAAAAGGCTACATGCTGTACCGCGCATAAAATCATGCGCATGGTATGGGCGCATGTACGGTTTTATGCGCCGGTACAGCGCATGCACATTTTTTTTTCACTTTAACCCTTGTATTTGTCTATTTTTGAAACTATTGCAGTTCACCCCGAGTTTGTTAGTTTCGTTAAATTGTTTGTATATTTGCATTTTACCCCTTGAGATTGTTAATTTTGTTAAATTGAATTAAAATATGCAATTTACCCCGAGTTTGTTAATTAAGTTAGAATTTTGAGGTTTATGAAAATGTTACTCTTTCAATAACATTATGATTAAATATTTATTAATATCTTAATATTTAATTTTTATTTGATTTCTTAATAAATGAACCACTTTTACTCATTGCATTATTAAGTAATTTAGCTTAAATTTTTTTATGTGATTTATTAAATGTTACACTTTGTTTTTGTATTGCATTGTGCATTATGCTTAAATAATTATTTTCCCTCTTAATTTAACTTTGTTAACTTTTATGTTACATAATTATTAGTTTTCGGTCTATTAAATGAATTAATATAGTTGTATTATTTACATTTTGTTAATTACTATGAAATGTTGATTGTAATTGCTTAAACAATAATTATTTGTGGCCTATGTTATTTGTTTGGCCGATTAATTGAATTAATTTTAATATTAAATTTTGCTTACACACGGTTAAATAATTACGGGATTGTTCCCATAGATGAAACAACAATTTATCAGGATGTTAGCGGGTGCTTTGTTACGAAACAATATTCGAGTTTAGTACAAGTGGGGAATGGATTACGTTTACGGCATCTCAATAACATGCATATGATGATTAAGCGGCACGAAGTAGAAATGAAAGGAAAATTGTTTGTTTTGGATGCGAAAGAAGTGGGACTCCCGAGTAGCGGAGATCGAGGCCACCAAAGAAAAACGCGGTTCAAAGAAAATAAGATGTCCATTTGAGGTTCTGCGGTTCGGCAACTTGGTGGTAATCTTTGGAAAGTGCACGTTGGTGAGAATCGTCGACACAACCACCCACTTACTAAGTATGGGCGTGGCACGATCGAGAACGTCCGAAAGACGATTATGGAGTCGTTAAAGAACTTACACAAGACAATATGAAGCCGAAGCAAATTCTCAACCATCTGCATAATACGGATCCCGATAATGTTAGCTCGCCGTCAAGTGCGAATTTGGTACGAGAAAATAAAAGGGATGGCATGGGTGAAGCAACACCAATGCAACATTTCTTCAACCGATGTATGACAATGGCTACCACCATTGGGAAGAATTTCAAGATGATGATGTTACTCGAAACATGTCATGTTAATGCACCCAACATCGGTGATTACGTTACAAAAGTTTCCTCAAGTTATCATTTTGGACTCAACGTACAAAACAAATAAGTATAACTTGCCGTTGTTGGAGATCATAGGGGTGGCATCGACCGAAAAAATTTCCACATTGCTTTCGCCTTCATTCATGACGAGACCACCGATTCTTTCATGTGGGTGTTGGGTACGGCAGCTTGTTTGCACTTTTGGAGATTTATCCAAAGCTTTTCATCACGACAGAGAGTTGGCTTTGATGAAAGCCATTCAACATTTCTTTCCGGTGCCCAACATATGTTGTGTAAACGACATATTTCGAAGAATGTGGAGAAGCATGTGGTTCGGCGCACGAAGACTAAAGAGTTTTCTCCAGTATTTATGTCTAGGTGGCATAAAATGGTTGATGCACGAACAGAGGAGAAATTTGAAGGACATCGGCTGCGTTGGTGCAGTATGGGCTAACAAGTTTGGGTTAGTGAATTACGTGATGAGAGAATGGTGAACCCATACAAGAAGAAATACATTTGTGCGTGGACCAAAGATATTTTACATTTTGGGAATACTACGACAAACGGGTATTATATTTGATTTATATAAACGAAATGAATTTTTCTTTATTAGAATATAAACTATATTATACATTTTTATCATCTCATATTAATAAATGTGTCCAATATTTTGTCATCTAGGGTCGAGAGTACGCATTCGCCTAAAGAGATGGTTAGGCTCACCACTGGGGTTTCGACACAATATTCCCGGCTACACAGAATATTGAGTTACTGACGAGCTAAAGGCTCAATTCGAGCAATCGCGCACGGTTGTCCATACTTTAACCGAAAAAGCTTCGTGTTTCGACAACTTTCGTGCAATGTATCTCATAAGGCTTTCGAGTTGATGGACGAGGAGTGGATTAAGCTAGAGACACTAAAGGAGGCTAACAAACTCGAAGGATATGGCATCGATCGATGCATTCGCGATCGTCCCACGGCTTGCCATGTCTTCATGAGATGTTTGCGCGCAACAAAACCTAATCCCGTTTGATCCCACGGATATCAATATTTTTGGAGGACGTTAGATATGGAGGCGGCGAGGAATTATCCACGACGAGACGCAGTGGTGATGATTTACTCGAGATCTCTTGTCGATATCGGTCCACAATCGATGTTGACAAGGTCGTGCTTTCTACCGGGATAGGGAATGTCATTCGTAGACACGCGTCGAGTTGGGGAGCATGCTACGGATAAGAAACACAAAGGCGCCCTCCCAACAGAAGTCAACGAAGAGGGACCCATCCGATTGGGAATATGTCGACAAGCAATTCTCGGGTAGTCGGCGATCGGATCCGGATATCATGTCATTATCCTTTCCGGCACAAAGTGAAGGACAAGCTCGCCGATCTACGAGTGCGATGACGGAGGTACGTTTATCACGATTTTCCATACCCAACCGACGTTCCACATTGGATTCTAAAGTACATAATCGGCCATACTAACGTAAAGGGAGATGGGCATTGTGGTTTTAGATGTATTGCCCTTTGTGTGTATGGCGACGATGAGCTGTGGGACTTGGTGAGGCGAGCTAGTTCAAGAGATGTTCGAAAATTGGGAACTTTATTGGAGAGCTTTGACAAAAGATGTACTTATGAGAGCTGTTCGCATATGTGACTACCACGAGGCTACGGCTCCACGGCGACATTGGTTGTGTTTGACCGATCTAGGCGGTGGTTGCAACGCGGTATCAACGAATCTTACGGTGCTTTTCAATATCGTCCGGTGCTCTCATTTCTTGCCTCTACACCACGTCTTGGTGGACAAACAGCGCCAACCGATACTATTACCCTTGGTTCATGGTGCATCTCATTTTATTAAAATTGATTTGAGGCCTTGCGCCGATGCCACCCGGTGGCCGGGGTGGCAAAGGATTTGTGATCCAAACATCCGGTGGTGGGAACAGCTATGGATTCCTCAAAAGATCTCTATTGGTTTGAGTTGAGTCAAAGCGTATGATATTTTGTTTGTTTGTTAATGCAATCTGTTTAAAGTCATATTTTGTTAAGTAGTTTTTTTTTTCTTAAATAAACTTCATTAGATACAATAAAGGAAGTCCTTAAACTAGAATATTACATCAATCCTAACATTTTAAATATAACTACATCCAATCACGGAGGTGGTGGCATATATCTACGATAGCTTGATCGAACTCTTCCTCATCGTAATTCGGTCACGCCGCACGCGAGGCATCAAGTCTTGTTGAGCCTGGTTACCTAAATATTGCATTCGCTGCAATACAAAAGTAGAAAAAATAGTCAAAACAAATATAAATAACAATAAATAATAAATACGCCATGAATATCTTGAAGATTTTAATACTCACATGCTAGAGGCAACCGACTAGGTGACGGAGGTCCTTCATCAACGACATTCTTTGGAATCGGTCCGACAACCCGAGGATGAGATCGGGCCCTAAACCACCGCATATACCCGGGCATCGTATCACTAGAATTAATACACCTAAATGACCCAAAACGTTCGGGCGAAATGCGGTGGGCTTGCCACATATCCCAATTTCTCTGTTTGGATCGTGCTCCACCACATATAACTTTGGGTTCAAACCCAAATATACCTTAGTAGGGACTTGAGGAGCAGCGGGATTGTCGAACATACCCGAATTGTCGTAAACACCGCTCGGGCATGTATGCCTCCGTAATAGTCCGATAGTGTATGATACCGCAAAGCACTAATCGGGATGGTAACTATCGGGTCATGGTGATACGGAAGCCATACAACCTGTATTAATAACATAACATTTTGAATAAAATAAATTAACATCTTAATAAATAAAATAACTATATATTAACATAATAAAAAAATAAGAAACTCAATAATTTTAAATTGTATAGGGGTATTTTATCTTACCTCCTCGGATATCGATCAAGTCGTCTTCGGTACATATCCAAAGTACCGATGGGCTCCTGTTTCTCGTGGCCGTGCGCCAACGAGCTACGTATGGACTTCGGTTGTCCGGTTTTCAACATGCCCGGGATGAACTCGGGAAGTACTCATATATCCAACCCTAAATCGCAAACATTTTAATAAATAATAAATTAAAATAAATACAAATGATTCCAAATTAATAAATTAAACCAACAAGTAAAACTTACTTCCAACGAGTCGACATCCGGCCATCTGCGTTGTATCTCGACGAGATGCTATACCGAGCCGACGGTATAGATATGCTAACGCGTGCCCCAAGCATAGTTGGGCACCTCCTCCAATGGGTCCAAGAACGGCGAAGTTGTGAGGTGACGAAGTTTTTGATTTGTCGACGAAGAGTGACGCACCCAACGTCCACAACAAATATGCGATCGCTGTTCGGACCGACCATTGGCCCGCCCGTACCACACTCTCTTTGAATGGTGTTGAGCTTGATCAAGTGAGTCTTGAATTCAGATCCACAGTGGTCACCCCTAATAGACCCCTATCCTCGGCCTCAGCTCAGAAAGGCTGCTTTCTCCCATAACAGGGAACCCAGCTACAGGTATCTGTAAAAGATACCAGACATCGTGGAGAGTGATCGTCATCTCCCCAAATGGAAGATGAAAACTGTTGGTCTCGGGATACCATCTTTCCACGAAAGCAGAAATCAAAGGCATGTTCACGTTTGGAAACATGCATTTCTGCAAATGCGCCAAGCCCGTTGCTTCAAACTTTTCGTGGCCCGAAATTGTTTAAACTCCACTTATACATCCGATCGCCACCGTGGAGTCCGAGTAGAGGAGGTCTATTCATTAAACATAAAAACAAAAAAGTACGTAAATACATAGACGCATCAATAAACATATAATTTCTATGTAATGACAAATATAATTCGAATTAAGTAAAAATTAGATATAGTAAAGATTACCATATGTCCGGTCCATAAAGCACATGCGATATGCCCAAGATAACCAGTCAATAAGTCGATGATTTGGGGCCTCCTTCTTGTGGCTCCTCAACCTCCAATCGTCGGGGCCGCTGATTCCACTACTAGTGCCAGCCCTACTAGGGTTAGGGCGACGACGACGACCACGACCACGAGGAGCTGGTTCCGGTGCGGCAATATCCGGCTCAATATCGTCGTCCAACTGCTGAATAAAAGCTTCGTTACGACGTTCTTCCTCATTGGTCGTTGCGGGAGAATGTGAGTGATGTTCAGCCCACGCGAATCTCCCCCGAGGAGGTTGCATCAAAACCTACCCCAAACGGAACCGGAGTAGCCGATATCCGTGCCATGAACAGGGGTTGGGGTAAGTACGCCAGCGGGACGGGCGTCTCATCCATCGTAGCTGTTTGTCTTTGCTGCGGAGGTCCTCTCTCGCTCGTTGATGCAAAAACACGGCGATCTTTCGCCCGCCCTTCGTAGTCCAAACTATGCTCCATGACCCTCTTTCCACGGCCATCGACCATCTACATGAACAAAAAATTGATTTTAAATATATATTATATATATATATATCATATTTATAATATTCGCATAATAATAATATAAGCATAATGCAATTGGGAAAAAAGTGTAACATTTAATAAATCGCAAAAAAAATTTAATATTATCAATTAATAATATTTAAATATTAATAAAGTGTAACATTTAATAATAATTAAGATATTATTAATAATTATTTAAGCATAATGCAATAATTAGGAATAAAGTGTAACATCTAATAAATCACATAAAAATTTAATATTAAGATATTAATAATTATTTAACCATATAATTTATCCAAAGTGTAACATTTTCATATACCTCAAAGTTTTAACTAAATTAACAAATTCGGGGTAAAATTGCATATTTTCATTCAATTTAATGAAACTAACAATCTCAAGGGCAAAATGCAAAATTTCATAAATATTTAACGAAACTAACAAACTCGGGGTGAAATGAAACAATTTAAAAAATTACAAATACAAGGGGTTAAAGTGCAAAAATATCAAATATTAAAAATTGTGCACCATGTACACACGCGCATGAAGGCTTGTACATGCGCCCGCACCACGCGCATGTACAAGCCTTCATGCGGCGTATGCATGGTGCATGAAAAATTTTTTTAAATTTTTTAATTAAATCGTGCAATATGCGCTTGTACCATGCGCATGACATACCGTACATGCGCATGGTAAGCATATACCCCAAAAAATTTTTTGTTCTAAATGGTACATTATAACACAACAATAACAACACAAAATTCATATTTAACACAAAAATATTCGACAAACATATATATTCAAAACAAAAACTAAATAACAAATTTATTTAATACAAAGTATACGAAAAACATACCTTTAATGTAGAAAAATAGAGCGAGAGATGAAGAAATTTCTAGAGATAGAATATGTTGAGTTTAGAGAGATGAACTGAAACTTGTGAGTTTGTTAGGTTAGAAGTCCTTTCTATATATAGAAAAATTAAGGGCAATTTAGTAATTTTCTCGAAAAAAGCAAGGACAATTTAGTAATTTTCCGAGGTTGAATAGTGGGGGCTGTAAGTTTCAAAAAGTCCAGGGGTAGTTTTAAATTTTCTAAAATTAGGGAAACGTAATTTAAAATTTAGTTTTTAAATATTTTAAAAATAAAATAGAGGAAAAGGCAGTTAGTAATTTCGCCGGGGCGTTTAGCGCATTAGGGGGTGCGTTTAGCGCGTATGTAATAAAGCACAAAGATTTAAATTTTTTGAATTTCAATATAGGGACCAATCCCAAGAAACCCAAAAAGTTTAGGGACCATTGTGGAGTTTGCCAAACTTTAAATTGTAAGCAATAAATATTATTTGAGAGTTGCTATTAATACAACCCCCCAAAGCTCTAAGTATACCCCACTCAAATATTACAAAAATATAATTATAAATTTTGATTTAAATGTTCTTATGTATTTTTTATTTTTTAGATTAAGAAAATAGATTAATTACTGTTTGGCATCCCCTACCGAATATAGCTAAAGCTATTCGGTATGGGGTGCCAAACAACAATAGTGATATTTGGTTAGGGGGTGTCAAACAATATTATAATTGTTCGGTCACACAGTGCCGAACAACTTTAATAAAAAAAAAAAAAACAAGTTCATCAATCAGTGCAGCGATGAAGACATGAATTCATATATTTTTAGAAGTCAGTTCTGTTAATAACATGTTTGTCTCTTTAATAAAAGTTATAATTTTATTTTCATATAATTAATTTATGTTAAATAAGAAAATAATGGAGACATAAACACGATGAAAAATGAGAAAGAAGGGAGGAAAGATGGAGGAGGAATGAAGGAGATAAGGGGGAGGAAGAAGAAGGAGAGGGGTTCGGAAAAAAAGAGAGGAAAAGAAGGTAAAATAAGAAATTAAGTGGGTGTATTTAGTATTTAGGTGACTATAAATTTAAGAGGTGGGTATAGTTAAAAAGTAGGTGTACTTAAAAGCTTTGGAATCTTAAAAAAAGGTGGTGAAATAACATTTTTGGAATCTAAAGAAAAGCAATAACCCTTATCATTTCAACCGTAGCTCTGTTTGTCCTAAGGGCAATAGTATATTTATTTAAAGAGTATAAAAAATATTGCACCTAATGATATAACATCTAAATTTAATATTAGATTTCAATTAAAATTTTAAATTAAATATTTGTCACGTTATGGTATAGATCCACATTATGGTATAGAGGATCTGACAAAAAATTTACTTAAAATCTAACATTAAATTTAAGTATCATATTATTAAATATAATATTTTTAGTACTCTTTAAATAACTCTAGCATTTCTCTTATCCTAAACCACGTGTCATCAGTTGGACACAATAGTTTAAAATCAATGGTCAATCTTCATATGCTTGACAGCTTGAGGTGAGATGAGAGTTCTTCTGGATTAAAGTCTGCTAAGACCATCTCCAAATGTCATCGTCTGATTTTTCCCACGTGTCATATATAAATAAAAAATTTCTTTTATACGTAAAAAAAAATTTAAGAGATAAGGAGTTCTTGTTCTAAATGTGTTCCAATGCAAGACTTTTTTTAGAACATTCTTTTAGACGTGTCATCCCTCAGCAGGCTTTAAATCTTCTATCCCGCTCCCTATCATACTCTCTGTCTCACTTAGTGTCCGTTTGGTCGAGCGTTTTGGCCAAAACGCAGAGATAAAACGAAGCTTATTTGCAAAAAATGTGTTTCAATACTGCGGCAGAAAACGCAGCGTTTTCAAACGCAGCTGCGTTTTTAAACGCTGGAATTCCCATTTTTCCCAAACGCGGGTTTTAAAACGCTACTAGGAAAAAAGGCTGCGTATTAGTGATATCCCAAACGTATTTATAAGGAAAGACCTCCGTTTTTAAAACACTGCGTTTTTAAAACGGCGTTTTAAAACACTGCGTTTATAAACGTATCTGACTCTTAATTCTAACCTTACAAGTGTCATTGTTATTTAACTGGTCTTTCTTTTTACAATTTTTACAAAGAAACGTGTAGGGCTGAGATTTAATGAGACATAGAATGTGACAAAGAGTGGGATAGAAGATTTGAATCCCCCTCAGTATTAAAGGTTTGCATTGGAGAAATTTTTTTTTTAGCAAAAATCTATCTTTCCTACAATGTCTAACATTTTTTACTTGATAAATAATTGTATTGGAAAAACTCTAAATTCATAGTAATATTTTTTGTGATTTTTACTTTATCTTGTATTGATCTCGTATTTTTTTTTTCTCTATCTCTTATTTTTTCACGCAATCGTTACAAAACTAAAAAAATAATCAAAAACTATGAGAAAAAAAAAAAACCGTATGATAAAAAAGGAGGTATTGATAGGAAAAAGACACAAACACTCATCGTGCGTGAATCAATTCAAGACTCTACTCAACAATAAACCACGAGGGGGGCCTGGCCGGTGTTTTGTGATTAGATTCTCTCTGTCCCGAAGTGCTACAGTCCATGTTTCCTTTTTCATTTTTCTGGAGGCATTTAATCCTTAAAACAGTTGAGGTTACCTTACTCCTCCTCCCTCCTCCAATTATTGGGTCCCACCTTGTGGCCACTGCCAAACATCAGCTGCCATCTCTCTGTCAGCTCTTGAGTGCTTTTTTGCCGTTTCTCTGATGTTAACATCCATGGCGGCCAACATTTTCTTTTTTTTCTTTGTCAAGTAGAAAAAAAGATTTAAAGAAAAAAAAAAAGAAAGAGAATATCATACTATACTAATAAAATACAAAAAACCTTTTCTTTAATGTTATATAAAATATCTACAAAAGTAGGGAGTAACAACCAAACCTTTTTATAAAGAATATTTAAGTAACTGTTTACGAAATAATAGAAATCTAACATAGTAGCACATGATGAGGTGTGTCGTTTGTATTATTTGATGTTTGTTTTTAATTCAACAGAATAATTTCTTTTTCTGTATGCAAATCTATGTGGGTTGTGGCTTCTTCTAGGGTTTCCATCAAAATTCAGGCTTCTTGAGCTTATCATATTTTGATTACAAACTTATTGGTTTCTGGGTCCTTCCTGAATTACATCAAATTTGAAGTTCTGGGTTTTGATTCAGTTAAAAGATGGATGGTTATTGATTAGAGTTTGTGTTCAAGTCGGGGATTTAACCAAAATCAAGGTATTTCTTGAGCATCTGATTTTTCAGCTTCTTTTCTATCTATTTTGAGCTTTATAAACATGTAGTTGTGCTTTAGGGGAGATTTTTAATTTGAATTGGGGTTGTATGCACTATTTTGTGTACAAATTGGGGGGGGTTTGTGTTTTGACAGATAGAAGTGATTTTCTTTGATAATTTATGACATGACTTGTTTCTGAGGTTTTGAAACACTGCACTGGGATTTTTGGTTGACACTGGTGTTTTTTTAGTGAAATTTTGTGTGCGATGATGGAGAAACAGACTAGTTTTCGTATTGGAAAAATGGAGAAGCAGCAAAGCTTTAAAGGAGTAATGGAAAAGCAACAGAGTTTTCGCGGTGGGGTAACCATGGAGAAGCAGAAGAGCTTTCGCGGGTTGATGGAGAAACAGAAGAGTTTTAGGATAGCTATGGAGAGGCAGCTCAGTTTTGGGGTTGGCGGTGAGAGAAAAAGGGGAAAGGACTCACCCGGGAAGCGAGGTGACTCGCCACTTCACCTGGCGTCTCGAGCTGGGAATTTGATGAAGGTGAAAGACATTTTTCAGAGGTTTGATGGTAATGCTATAAAAGAGTTGTTATCAAAGCAAAACCTTGAGGGAGAGACTGCTTTGTATGCGGCTGCGGAGAATGGGCATGCTCATGTTGTTGCAGAGTTTGTGAAACATTCAGATCTTCAGACTGCCTCTATTCCAGCCAGTAATGGACTTGATCCCTTTCATGTGGCTGCGAAGCAGGGCCATCTCGGTAAGATTCTTTCTTTTCCTTAATACATATATTTTTTGACCTTCTCATATATATTACTTTGTTGCTTAGAAAATTTTGGGTTATGCCTGGTCTTGTTGAAATATATGTGGTGTTCATATTAGGAATTAAGTCAATTCTGAAATTGGTACCATGATGTATGCAGTAATTTTGATTGAAGACCAACTATAATCTACTTAGTCATAAACTACTTGCTATCATTTGGAATACTTATTCCCACTCCGTCACCTAAAGTGAAATTCCATCTAATATTGGAGGCAACTTAAACGTGTTCATGGAGAACTTCTTTGAAATCGCTTTGTCAGAAGGTCTGTCTCAGGTGCATTCTTAATAATAGCGAAATTCGCACGCCGTCGAGCTGTGGTTTGAGGATGTGAATAGGTTAGGTAAAATTCCAATCTAACTCATAGTCCTATGTGTAAGGAGTCATGGATTTCCATGAGTGACCTTCATTGCTTCTCATGATTGGAACAATGCAGCCATTACGAGGTCTAGGTTATTAAAGTTTAGACCATCTTTGTTTTGAACTACCATATTCTTGAAATTTTAAAACTTGAGCAACTCTATCAGGTCGTCATGATACAACTTTCTCTATAATACTGTTCAACTGGCAGATAAGGGCACCTCTACTTAGTAGACTAATGTTGTTCATGCGGAGCATGACAGCTAAGTTGCTTTGACTTCTTTTTGAATTTTTGATAATCCAAAAATTGGTAGGCATGTATTGTTCTTTGATTGTTCAAAACCATTTACCCATAAAATTGGCCATTGATCCTCTAAATAGTTTTTTGTTGATCACTTGGACTAAGTCGGCACAATGATCCCTTCTATGACTTGGAATCTTCAGTTCCTATTACATACCTGTCTCCACCAGATGTCACATGCGTAAGGGTGTGGGACGTCCAACTTTTCCCTTTATGCCAAACATTACTCTTTTCTGGCAATTACTACAGAAGAAGGAGCTCTTATTTGACAACAAAGAGTGTTTTATTTTTTCTTATTGGATCGGGACAAAGAAACTATTAACAATTTCCTTAAGCCCAGGGGCAAAGTCACTTTGCGATTATGGAGGGCGCTTTCGGGAGGGAAACTGTAATTCGTATAACGGGCGTATAATTAGAAAAATTATGGCGCAAACTGCAATAACAGAAGAATTCTCCAACACGAACCCAACACACTCACACACATGCTTTCATATACAAAGTACTGAATCCAAGTAAAAATAACCTCAAACCTGTACGTTTAAGATCAAAGACTCAAAGAAAACAACTGAGGAAGAGAGTCCCCTACTCCGTAAATCCTGGCTCACCTAACCCCTGTAGCTTCAAGTCATTTGATGAAGGGTTGATTGCATTTTAGGGTCCAATGTTTCTGTGAGGTCGCATTTTAGGGTCCTGGGTTTTAATTTTAGGAATTTAGGGTCCAATGTTTTTGTGTGAGTTTGCATAATAGGGTCCCCGGTTTCATTTTTAGGAATTTAGGGTTCAATGTTCCCATTTTGTACTAAAAGGGGGGTCTTTGTAACTTTTGTTAAATTTTAGACGTGATTAATTGCATTTTAGGGTCCACGATTAGCAATTTAGGGTCCAAAAGGTCCACTCACGTGACAATCTAATGTCTAAAATGTAACGGAAGTTATAGTAGACACCCCTTTTAGTATAAAGTGGGAACATGGGATCCTAAATTGCTAAATTTGAAACTGCTGACCCTAAAATGCTAGCTCACGAAAACATTGAACACTAAAATGCAATTAACCCTTTTATTAATTCTTAATACTAACTATATGAGATCATTTAATTTTTTTTGATGAGTCAGGCTAATAACAGTAGTCCTCTTTTTACTAGCGTTGTGAACTTGCATCTGGTTTCCTCCGTTATCCTCTCCTAAACTATTGATTTCTCTGAGTACTTATTTGCTCTTAATTCTTTAATTCCTTTATTGTAGGGTTGATAATTGTATGTTAGCATGCAAAAGCATTTCCAAACTTGATCACCTTAGGATGATTTTGCAGAGATACTGAGGGAACTTTTGAGCTGTTTCCCAAACCTGGTGATGACCACAGATACGTCCAATTCTACTGCATTACACACAGCTGCTGCTCAAGGACACGTTGATGTAGTCAATCTACTCCTTGATGCTGATTCAAACCTTGCCAAAATAGCCAGGAACAATGGTAAGACGGTGCTTCATACAGCGGCAAGGATGGGCCATCTGGAAGTGGCAAAATCTGTACTAAGCAAGGATCCAAGCATTAGCTTTAGGACCGATAAAAAAGGCCAAACCGCGCTGCACATGGCGGTGAAGGGCCAAAATGTGAATATTGTGGTCGAACTGATTAAACCTGACCCAACGGTCTTAGGTTTAGAAGATAACAAGGGGAACACAGCACTTCATATTGCAACAAGGAAGGGCCGCACTCAGGTTTCTCTCTTCTTTTGTCAGCTTGATTATTGTCCTTCATAATCTCCATCGATCATCCCAAGCTAACACTAATGAAGTGGCTCACTTAAGGTTTTCTCTTCCTTTTGGCGACTTTGATACAACCTCGGAGTGTTTTATGGACAAGTGTAATTTTAGTAAAATAAAAGGTCAACGTAAATAAGGCACACCTAAGCAATGCTTGAGCCTGGTGCCTAGGCATTAGCACACTAGGTGCACGCCTTAAGGAAGGTGCTAGGTCTAGGAGTGATGAGGTCCTCATGGTGAGCCTTAGGCATAATTGCATGATCAGGTGTGCCTTTGACAATGATTGAAGTACACTGACCTTGTTTCACGAATGATTTTCCCGCTGTCAAGATTTCTTTTCCCGATGAGGTGAAGACTATGCAGTATATAGTGTTTGAGTTTTATGACTATTGCACATTTTTTTATGAACTGTAATTGCATTCACTCTATTTGCATCAAGATGGAAGCTGCAAATTCTGCCCAAATATCAATAGCAAGGGATGTCTAAATATTTAAGGGTTGAAGGCATTTTTACGTATCCAATTTTAGTGAAGGTATCAAAAAACCTACCATTGTATCACGTATAATTAACCAAATACTAACATTTATGGAAATAGTCCAAAAAACTCCAGTCCGTTAACGTCCCATTGGAAAACTAATGCCTTTTGCAGATATAAATAATTAGGTGGGCATTAATGCTGGGTCAGGTGCTTTTGGTGGACATTAATCTTGAGTCAACAACATAAATAGGTTTTTCGTGAGAAATTCCCTCCACAATCTCATTCTCATTGCGATCTAAGATTAGGAGTGAGAAAGGGGAAATCAGTGGTTGCGCTGCTAGTGCATATCAACGATTAGACACAATCGACTAATGGAATCGACATATTCAACATATTCTGAGTATTATTGGACTGGATATTAGGCATAAACTCCACAATCTCTACGTTCATTTTCTAAGCTTCATCCTCCAAGAATTCGATTTCGGCTTGAATCAACCCCTCGCTTCAAATCTGGTTGATGACATGATTTAAACTGTTTAATCCTTCTCGCCTTCAATGATAATGCCCTTGTTTTAGGTTCATTTCGCTCAATTGAGATTTGTAATTCTTGCTTTGCGAAAACTTTTCTCTAGCTCGTGAACCCTAATCCCCAATTAATCCCTAGAGCTTTCTACCCGTTCTAAAATTATAACCTTTTGAGCTTAGGGCGTTTTTGGTTGTATAAACACTGGAATATACAGGTCCTATGCAGGAAAGATAGGGGAAACCCAAATCAATCTGTAGCAAAAGGGATAAAACCCTATGTTCCTTCCGGATGCCTTTGATAGGGGTTGATTTGCCAAAACTGATGCAGGAAAGATAGGGAAACCCAAATCAATCTGCAGCAAAAGGGATAAAACCCTGGGTTCCTTCCGGATGCCTTTGATAGGGGCTGATTTCCGCTAAATAAAGAGTGTACATCAGTAAACAAGGATTAATTCACTCGTCCAAGCCTCGATGCTTGATTTAATGGGGAATCAATCACCCCAGGAACACGCTAAGTGTTATGAGAAAACATGAATAATTTGAAGACTCTTTTATTAATTGATTTCCTAACTATTTATACTTTTACAAGAATATTCTAGATGACTTATTTCCCAAGAAAAGACTTACCCTATATACTAAACCAATAAAGAGAGAAGCATTCTAAAAGTAGTACCTAATCATTAATTCTTAAATATAATCCCTAATTACTAAATATTATTATTAAACGGCAAGTTGCAACTATATTGCAGAATATACTGTTTGGGCCTCGAGATAATATGTGGCATGATATTCGGGCTGCCCTTAGATTTGTCCCTGCATCATTCTAAGTCTTTTCTTGGGAAATAAGTCATCTAGAATATTCTTGTAATTGTATAAATAGCTAGGAAATCAATTAATAAAGAGAGAAGCATTCTAAAAGTAGTACCTAATCATTAATTCTTAAATATAATCCCTAACTACTAAATATTATATTAAACTGGCAAGTGGCAACTATATTGCAGAATATACTGTTTGGGCCTCGAGATAATATGTGGCATGATATTCGGGCTGCCCTTAGAATTGTCCCTGCACCATTCTAAGTCTTTTCTTGGGAAATAAGTCATCTAGAATATTCTTGTAATGGTATAAATAGCTAGGAAATCAATTAATAAAGAGAGAAGCATTCTAAAAGTAGTACCTAATCATTAATTCTTAAATATAATCCCTAATTACTAAATATTATTATTAAACGGCAAGTGGCAACTATATTGCAGGATATCTTGTTTGTGCCTCGAGATAATATGTGGCATGATATTCGGGCTGCCCTTAGATTTGTCCCTGCACCATTCTAAGTCTTTTCTTGGGAAATAAGTCATCTAGAATATTCTTGTAATGGTATAAATAGCTAGGAAATCAATTAATAAAGAGAGAAGCATTCTAAAAGTAGTACCTAATCATTAATTCTTAAATATAATCCCTAATTACTAAATATTATTATTAAACTGGCAAGTGGCAACTATATTGCAGGATATACTGTTTGTGCCTCGAGATAATATGTGGCATGATATTCGGGCTGCCCTTAGATTTGTCCCTGCACCATTCTAAGTCTTTTCTTGGGAAATAAGTCATCTAGAATATTCTTGTAATGGTATAAATAGCTAGGAAATCAATTAATAAAGAGAGAAGCATTCTGAAAGTAGTACCTAATCATTAATTCTTAAATATAATCCCTAATTACTAAATATTATTATTAAACTGGCAAGTGGCAACTATATTGCAGGATATACTGTTTGGGCCTCGAGATAATATGTGGCATGATATTCGGGCTGCCCTTAGATTTGTCCCTGCATTAGGTCCACATCCAAGTTAACCGTCCATGTTAGCAAGGGCCTTATTTCTAATGGGATACTAAGGATGGCGGTTTTCTAGACTTCTCCGGAAACAATAGTATATGGTTAATTACAAGCTTTCTATCTCAGCATCTACGTGGACTGAGTGGCTAACTATTTCAAAGAAAGAGAGAGTCAAGAGAAAGGAGACTTTGATGCGATACATCCGTATATTTTTCGACATCTTCACTAAAGTTATATAGGTACAAATGCCTTTGACCCAATATGTAATTTATAGGTAATGTTAGTTGATTGAAATTGTATGAATAAAAAGAAAATGACTGTGCAAATACGAACATACACCTCTATTTGAAGTATGTAGTAGGATCTTCAACTTTATCCATTAATCCTTCATGCAAGCTAAATTTCTTGCACGAGACTTTTCATTCCTATTAGGTTTATACAACCCACCATTAAATTAGAAAAATTAAAAACAAATATTCTTTATTGACCTCCCATTCGCCATATTCTGGTGGAAATGTAGTTTATTGTTGGAACAAGAATGAAAAAGCTCAATCAAAGTGATTGGAGGTTATCAGATTTTTGCATGTAGCCAGACTGAACTTTATCTTCCATTTGATTGTGTTTACTATCCTGCAACTTAATGTTCCCATGCCTGGCAAAAGATATTGATATCTGGCTGCATGTAATGGCAGATTGTACATTGTCTACTCTCTGTTGAGGACATAAATGTCAATGCAATCAACAAGACTGGAGAGACGCCTCTTGATATAGCACAGAAGTTTGGAACTCCGGAACTGGTTACCATTTTAAAGGAAGCTGGGGCCACTCACTCGAAAGATTTTGGGAAACCCCCTAGTGCTGCAAAGCAACTCAAGCAGACTGTCAGTGACATAAAGCATGATGTTGAGTTTCAAATTCAGCAGACTCGTCAAACTGGCTTTAGGGTCCGGAAAATTGCTAAGAGGGTAAAGAAGCTGCACATTAGTGGTCTCAACAATGCTATAACTAACACTACTGTTGTTGCCGTCCTTATAGCTACTGTAGCTTTTGCAGCCATCTTTACCGTACCTGGCCAGTATGTTGAGAAAAAAACACAGGGGTTTTCTCTTGGGCAAGCCCACATAGCTAAAAAAGCTGCTTTCATTCTCTTCTTTTTGTTTGACAGTCTGGCACTTTTCATCTCACTGGCTGTCGTTGTAGTCCAGACATCTGTGGTGGTGATAGAGGAGAAGGCAAAGAAGCAACTCATGTTTGTAATAAACAAGCTCATGTGGTTGGCTTGCCTCTTCATTTCAATTGCCTTCATTTCTCTCACCTATGTAGTGGTGGGCTCTCATGAGAGGTGGCTTGCAGTCTATGCAACTGTAATTGGTAGCATCATCATGCTAACCACAATTGGCTCAATGTGTTACTGTGTCATTCAGCATAGGATGGAGGAGTCAAAGTTGAGAAACATAAGGCGAGCGGGGACTCTTTCACGTTCTTTCTCAATGTCTATGGCATCAGAGCCTGAGATTTGTAACGAGAAATATTCAAGGATGTATGCAGTTTAAGTGATATTGGGTTCAGGAGAAAGAGAAACAATAAGTGAACAGAAGATTTTAAAGACCTTCTGCACTAATATATTCATAATTTTGGTTCATTTTGGTCAAGTATTGAAGTAACAATCTGGCACTTTAATCGGTGCAAATCTCAACAGTCCAGGTATTCAAGCCTTACAAATTGACTGGTTAGTCATGGATTCCATGTTCATGGTACTAAAGCTGTCGAGGGGACCAGCATATGATTGGCGCCATTTCAGTCAACTGTTCAATTCACGGATCAAAACAGAATTCAACATTGAGAAGAATGTGCTGGTTAATGATATCTACTCTATCTGCACGTGAGTCTATCTATAATCCAGTTCTATATGTAAGATGTTTTCATGACTGATAATATTTGTATATAATCAATAATATATATGTTCCACAAAATCTCTGTTTTCTTTCACCATCTGCTTTATGCTCATATTCTTATTGGTCGATTATTACCATTCTTTGTAGAGGTTGAATGTTTATATTTTACAGAAGATTATCTACCATTATCATATATATTGTGCAGCAGCAATGTCGCTTTGTTGGTTAAGGGGATCTATAAGATTTATAGCTCCTATCCAAGATAAAGTGTAAGAGTCGTTTGTTTAAACTTGAGTCACTTTTAAGTTGTGCAGTCCCGTTCCAGATTAGCCTCTCAATAATATCCAGACTCCATAGTAGGCAGTATGAATTCAGGCTAGCTATGATCACAATAGGGTTGCTCAGGTTTGCTGCAATGTCATAATACATAACTCATGCCTGAAGTTTTACAACTTCCTTCTTCTTCTTTTATTTTTTATTTTTATTGTTACTATTATTATTTTTAGTGTGTGTATGAGTGTGTGTGTGTGAGTGTGTTGGGGGAGGATAATATTTGGCCAGTGTAACATGGTTCAAGTATTCAGTGTGAGGAGATGATTCTAGTCTTGTGAATGCTGTACGTTGGGCTGCTTTCTGGCCATGTGGACAAGAGTTGCAAGAGTCCCGTATAGCTGATTAAGGTTGGTAGTATGATTTTCCGTTTAGTTGACTAGACTTGCACAAGGAACTCTGCTACTCTGCTGTTAAGGGATGATAGTTTTTTGATATTGAAGTTCTAATGGTTGGTAACATTTCCTTCTCTCGCCGAGTTGATGAGTGATGGAAATTTCTTTCACTGACCAACTACATTAACCCTATCCCGTCCATCGCAGATGCCTTGAGTAGGGTTCCCGTACATCAATGTAGAAACTTTAAGAATTAACTTAATGAGTGGGTAATGGGATGATGTGGGATCTTATAGAAATCTCGAGCGTCTACATTCAACTGGAAGACCTCGAGAAAGGTTGACATCAGTGCAGTTGTAGATCAAGTGCTTGTGTTGCACCCATGGAAGCCTATTTCGTCCTGAGCATCAAATTCTTGAGTCTGCCATGCCTCAATTGTTCAATCTGAAAACCTTCAAATGTGATCGGGTATTGGACTTCTGGTCATTCAAGTATAACGTTCGAGTTGTTCATTAACATGTGCAAATCACATGCATCATTATCTGTTTAAGTGTACTCGGGTCATTGACGGACCCGAGAAAAGTGTCAAGTAATAATAGTCTAGGATGGTTTAATGATGGGTAAAATAGTTAAGAGTACAACCCGGTAACCCTAGATTATTTAGGGAGGTTTGTTAATACTCCCTCCGTTCCTAAATTATTATCTGTTTAAGTGTACTCGGGTTATTTACTATTTTACCCTTACCTTTTTCCTTAATTTTATTATGAACCACATACACATGGGTATTAAAGAAAATTATACATTATACCAATATTAATAATCAAGTCAATTATTTTTTCTTAATCGTGTGATTAAACAAGACAATAATTAAGGGACGGAGGAGTATATATACAGAGAGAGTAGGAGAAGTACGACTAGTACCGCATGCTCCAATGGCCACGAATACCACCTCTACCACCACGAGAATTGCCACAACCACTACAATTACCATCTGAAACATGAGATCGGTATATGCAACTCGAGAATCGGATGGAGGAGAATGACTGCGTTGAAGTCTGTTTTCTAGAAGGCAAATGATATTATGAGCTCGAATTTGTGGTATTATTACAAACTTTAGTGTTAATATCGATGGATCAAATTTACTTAGATCTCCCTTTTCTAAGTAATAACATGGACCTTCTAAATCATCACCAACCTAATAACATTTAACTATCTAACGGCATTAACACCAAAGCTTGTAATAATATCATAAGCTCGAGCTCGTAATATCATTTGCCTTTCTAGAAACAAGAGCTTAGTACACAAAGCATCAAAAGCTACATATTTAGCAAGTAAACCAGCAAGCTCAAAGAGAGAATCTGCAATAGTTATGAGTCGGCGGAGATGAATATTCTTGGAATCATTGCCCTCTTTAAAGATTCATCAACAATAGTTAACGAGAAGAGGAAGTAACATGTTGAGAAGCCGCAATTGAAGACATAGAAGCAGAGGAGAGAGCCTTTTAGGATTGTTAAGAGCAAGCACTTAATTGATCTGGCTTTTGGACGTGTTTATAACTTACTCCCTCCGTCCCTAAATTATTGTCTAGATTGATCCGGCACACGGATTAAGAAAACTCAATTGACTTGATTATTAATATTGGAATAGTATTAAAAAAGTGTGTTGTTTCCTTTAATGTCCATGTGTATGTGGCCCATAATTAAAGTAAGAAGAAAAAGTAAAGAGTAAAATAGTAAAAGTGTTCTAAAAATAAAAGTTTCAAACATGACAATTATTTTGGGACGGACGAAAAAGGAAAGGAAGACAATACTTTAGGAACGGAGGGAGTATAATTTACTATATGTTGTTTTTTTAAGTGTTTAATTTAACTTATGTGATGATAAGTTATAAGTCGCCATAAGTTGTAAGCACTAGGCCTTGTGTTTTTTTTTTTTTTTTTAAAGAAACGGAAGGCTTCTTCTATAATAAAACTTCTTATATTCCAAGATTACCCTTATTTGCAAAAAAAAAATTCGTTCATTCCTTCTATGTCCAAAATTGTCCTTATTTACACTAATTCAAGGCAGCTCGTTTGCACTTTGAAACAACTAAATTAAACAATACCAATTCATCAGTCCATCAGTCATAAATTATCAACTATAAGTAGTTATCAATCATAAATCATTAGCAATAAGTCATTAGTCATCGGTACAAAATTTAGCTAAGTCAAACAGCCCATAATATGCAGCTTGACCACTTAAGGTGCTGATCAATGTGTATTTATGCTAGTAGACAGAGTATAGTACAAGTACAATAATACCGGAAAAGATACCTAACCAATTTTAGGAAGTAGGGAATTTGGGCTAATTATTCTTAACATGACTCAAAATTGAAGGATGAGTAGAGTTTGAACCCTATTATGTAATAAATCAGTAAACTTTGCTTATGTTGATCAACATACCTGCTGCTGAGTCATTAGATCAAACTGATCCAAACTACTAATCCTAAAAATTGACTAGGTGTTGAACCCCAATAATACCCTTAGGTGATTTGCCCTAGATACAAACTGTGGGTCTATTCAATTTAGCCGAAATTTGTAGTTAATGACCGATGATTTATAGATGATGAGCTGATGAATTAATGTTGTTTGATTTAGTTATTTTAAAGTGTTAATGAGTTGTCTTAATTTAGTATAAATAGGGGTAATCTTAGACATGAAATGAATGAACAGTATATTAGTTAGCAAATAAGAGTAATCTTATAATATAAAAAGTTTCATTAAAGAAGAGGCTTATATTTTTGAAAATAATACTTGATTATTATTTTGCTTTATTTTTTTGCAACCAAAATAATTTTTGTTTAAAAGTTTTTAAGACAAAGATTATTACTATATTACCCTTATTTTTTTCTTTCTACTTTAATTATGGATCACATGCACATGTGCATTAATGTAAACTACACACTATATAAATATTAATAATTAAATTAATTAATTTTTTAATTTATAATATTAAAAAGTTTAATTAAAGAAGAGGAGTACAACTTATGACGTTAAATAATATAAATGTGTTAGACATGACCTATAACTAATCATTATATAAATCAAATCAAACAATTAAAAATAATTGTATGTTATTAATCATACACATTTCAAAAATCAAATCAAACAACTTGTATATTTTACAGCCTCCATTATTTTGGGGGATGGGGCACATACAGTTTGCAAAATGTAAACTACACACTATACAAATATTAATAATTAAATTAATTATTTTTCTTAATTCATGTAAAACAGATCTAATAACGATTAAGGGAAGTAAACTTATGACGCTAAATGTGCTATAAATGTGTTAGACATGACTTATAACTAATAATTATATAAATCAAATCAAACAATTGAAAAGTAACTTTGGGTAAGTCCACTTGATTCGAATTGTAAGAGTCCTATAAATAGTCTTGTAACGGTCAATTTGATGAAAGTGGAGTTATATTATAGAGTGGATCGAAAATCAAATTTCTTGGAGCATTCTCTTCTTCCTAAAATTTTATATTGTTTTTGCTTATTTTTATTGCCCCCCCCCCCCACAAGGTTATTGACTTCAGCTATTGTGTGTCACTTTTATCTTAATCATTGATTCTTTAAAATAATTTTAACGTGAATAATTGAGATGAAAAAATCAATGATTGAGATAAAGTGACACACAATTTATGGCACAAAAATTTGATTCCCATTGTAAAGGCTTTGTTAGATTTTTATCATGAAGGATATGATAAATACTCCATCCGTCCTAAATTATTGACTTTTTTTCTTTTTTGTCTGTTTCAAAATAATTATTTTATTTGAAAATTTTTCTTTTTAAGACATTATTTTTACCATTTTATCCTTTATTTTTTTCCAATTTTAATTATGGGCCACATACACATGAGCATTAAAAAATTACACATTATACTAATATTAATAATCAAGTCATTAATTTTTCTTAATCTGTGTGCCGGATCAAATAAAATAATAATTAAGGGACGGAGAGAGTAATTTTTTTTCAATAGAATTGCTAATGAGTAAAGAAATGTATATCTTGAGAACTGAGGTTTTGTTTGGCTACCCAATTCTATAGCTTGGAATTGGAATTGAGGTGTCCAATGCCAATTCTTTTGTTTCGATGAAAAAAAGAGTTTTGAAATTAGAATTCCGGAAAACTTAATTCCATGAATTAAATTCTATACCACAAGTAAAGAATTCCAAAGTCAAAAATACACAAGAACACCCGCTCCCCACAATTTTAACTATTTTCTCGCTCCCGACTTCCACCCTCACCCATCTGGCTCTACCAATTAACCACCACCGGTCGACGATCGCCGGAACTGTAGGTGTTACCGCCGATGTATGTGACCTCATTGTCTCCGTTCGTTTAGTCACCGATCACTATCTTATTGACTTGGTCGCCCGAATAATTACTGCCATAGAAAACGCCTTCGTCGTCATCGCGCTGTTATCTTCGCTGCTGTAACCGTCGCCGATCTACCTGGTGGCAATCTCCTCCTTTCTGTCATTCTCTATTCCTTGATCTATTTTCAACCCAAAACCTCTCTCTCCCTCTGGCTTTCCAATCACCAGATACACCTAGAAGAGGCATTTTTTTCACCGGCGGTAACCTCATCACCGATTTCGCCCACCCAAATAAAAATATTTTGTACGAGTGAACGAGAATGATAAAGTGATAATCCTTAATTTGTAACACATCACTGGAGACTGCTCGGACTTTGTTTCCCAGGGTATTAACCGTGAAGTGTGTGAGAGAGAGAGAGGAGGGGAGTTACTGCTGTAAATTTGTGGTTAGGATATACAGAAATTTTTTATTTTTTTTTAAAGATTGGTTAGGATATTAATATAATATAATTATTATGCATTATGCAATGCAGGAGGGGGGGTCTAAATGTGTATCACTCAACTATGAAGGGCATGAAAATTGCAAAATTGGAATTTAAATTTGGAATTATTTCTCTCGCTAGCCAAACACTTGAATTCTAATTATATTGAAATGAAAATCTTAAATTTCTAATTCTAAAAAATTAAAATTCTAATTATATTTGAGATTCATTATAGTATATTGGCCTTTACAAAGCCTTATAGAGCCCGATGATTCTCAATATATATATATATATATATATATATATGAGTCTTTGCATTAATGCAACTTAAGGAATTGGGACTTAGCCTAGGTGCTCGACACTAAAGCACCTCAGATGGTCGAGCGATCATCATCACCATGCTCACCCAGCAACCACGTGCCATATAATAGCCACCTCAGCTTAAAGGTCACGTGCTTTTAGAAAAATGCTTGGACACATTTTCCAAACAAACTTAACAAACTTTCAACTAAATCTACTATAAATAGTAGACCCTTACTCTGATGCAAGGTACGGATTAATTGACACATACATTCTCTCTTTACGGCATATACTCTCTCATACGCCCCCGACTCAGTGACCACCGTTGTTTCCATTCTCAGGTGATCCCTAACAACTTCATTCCGGCTCAATTCTCAAGCATTGCAGATCAATACTAGTACACTCCTAGGTGCAGAATTTGGCTCCATCAATATATAAACTCAAAGTATGAATGCAAATGAAGATATCAAAGAATATATGGGAAGTATTCCATATTCCCAAAATAATGATAAGAAGTAAGATATTTGGGAAAAGAAAGATTTGAAGTTGAAAAGGTTGAAAAAATAACGAAAAGAATCTCTAAAAGCAAGCAAGTGGGAAACATAATCAGTCACAATTTAGAGACAAAATAAGTAACAACTTAAAGTGGAGAAATGAAAAAGAAAAGTTGGTTGTCTTATTATAGGCTTAAGCATAGTTGAAGTCCGAAAAATGCCTATAAAAGGATAAAATTTTCATTTTCAAGATCAAGCTTTTCTAAAAATAGAAATGAATATGAGTGAGAATAAAATAGGTAATTTTGTTAATTTAACGGAAAAAATCTTGCGTAAATTGAAAGATTAAGTAACTTGAAGACGAAAATAGAATAAAGTGGCCTAAATAAATAGCTTACGAATAGGATGATCTATTTAAATATTTGTGGAAAATAGGGTGAACCAAAAGACCTTATTGCCGAAACTAGATATTTCCTCCGTTTTGGATAAAGAGTTCATTATACTATTTTTATATGTTTCATTTAAAAGACTCCACTTTAAAAAATTATACTTACAATTTCATAACATTTCATCTTTATCTTCTACTTGTATTGTAAGTATTTTCGTTCTGGTTAAATATTTTTGGAATTATAACCAACTTCAGTGACACTAATATATCCATTAATTATTAGAATTTTCAAACGTGAATTTTTTGAATGGAACGAAGGGAGTATGTAACTTTAGGTGTAAACAAGTAACACAAAAATTCGTTCATACGATTTCTCTTATTTTGAACATAGGAGACTAGAACATTGCTCAGGATTATTTGAAGGATGTAGGTAGTATGAGTCACTATAGCAATCTGAATTGGGTGCGGATTGGGTTGAAGTTTCAGAATGATTAAAGAATGGGTTAACTGTATTTTAGGGTTTACGGTTAGAGTAATGTTATGGGTACCTAAAGAGTACTATATTTTTTACACACCTAAAATTAATTCCCTTTCCCTCTCAATTAATTACTACCAGCCCCCTTCCCAACCCCCTACCCCAACCGCCTTTCCAGCCTAGGCCGAGCGACACGCACAAAACCAAAACACCCACAACCGCTCACCGACAAAATCAAACACAAAACATCCATATCTGTTTAAGAACCAACATGAAACTACACACAAAGAAAAAGAAACAAAAGTAGGATACCACGCCATTTAATTGAATAACAAGGATTAGAAGTAATCTTTTATTTTTTTGATCGAAGAAACACATGTTCAAATCAAATGCCCTAATGTGATTGACATAATTAGAAATTCTTTCCAAATCAAATAAATTTCTTTCCAACCCTGATTCGTCTTCAACCTCTATAAATTACTTAGATTAAATAGCTGACACCTCGATTCAACCATGGAAGAAGGAACTGGTGTGTGTTCGATTCTGATTGGAGGAACACATTAGTGTGTGTTCGGCTAATGCTGGAGGAACACACGTGGGTGTGTTCGGCTGAGGGTCACCGGAACACACTTTCCTCCGGAATTTGCCGAACACACCCAGGCACATTCCTCCAGCCTAATCCGAACACTCCTTTGTGTGTTCCTTCAGCCTAGGTCAAACACTCCCTAGTGTGTTTTGTGTTAAAGGGTTATTTTGTCTTTTGTTATAATGGCATTTTTGTAATTATTTTTAAGGGGGTGTATAGAGCAATTTCGTGGAAGTGAATAGGGAGTGTTTGACCTAGGCTGAAGGTGGTAGTAGTAAAACTATAACTTTTGCCCGGTTTAAAGGATTTGTAAAGAAAAAAAACTATGATACCAAAACCAATTTGGCATGAAATTGTGAGGAACTGAGGATCGTTCCTCAGCATCTATAAGAGACGAGTTTCATCCTGCGTTCGTAGTTTTTGAAAAAAAAAAAAACGATATTAAAAAGTTTGATTTTTCAAATGCACATATTTATTTGGGACTTGGGAAGCAGTAAAACTGTACAGAAAAGTGAATCACTACTTAAGGTGGAACTGTTGTTATTTGTCTCCTTTCCCTTGAGAATAGTGGGCATTGGTGTGGACTCTATGGATTTCCTGAGGAGTTCCCCAAGAACTCAAAATCTATCTCCTCATGTCCATGTCCTTGAGAAGAAAGATAACTGGTTGATGGATACTCATCTTTGGAGTGGAAAGGAAACTTGAGTTGGTAGATTTTGAAAAAAGAATTCAAAATCCATCTCCTCATTTCCAGTGCCGCGCCACCAGAGTCGCCAGGTACAAGCTTGAGTTGCATGACAATCCTGTTCTGAACAAGATACTCATCCTTGGAGTGGAAACTGGAGCCGGAAAGGAAGATTGGTCGAGCGCAAAAGTCTGAGAAGAGTATCCGAGATTTCATATCAACATCTCAGCTGATGTTTGCAACCATTATAGAGAAGTCAGGAATATGGATGGTAAAACAAGTCGGAATGAACATGGACTAGCAGCAGTGGATCAACTGAAACCTTCCAACCCTGGTCTCAATATCAGCAAAGAAAGCATACTTACATTCAAGATTCAAAATCAACCAACTTCCTTCTTCTGCTTTCATATATTTTCTTGTTTTTTACATTTCAAAACAACGAACACTTAGTTGGTCGAAGAAAATTACAAACCGTAAAACTTTTCTGTCGAAAAGTGACAAATTATGACCTGATACTAAACATAAGAACGAATTATATATGGGAGAAAAAAGAAAAAACACAAACTGGCCCTATACCAAGATGCTTGAAAATGGAGACACAAGCCTCCAATAGTCAGATCAATGAGTATTTACATCAGGAAGCTAACTAGCAGTAACTAATCTTGTCCAAGGAACAGGACGAGCGAATGATTCTCCGTGAGATGGCATTCCCTTTCAAAATTTCCCCAGATGACATTTTCTGAATCCTTCAGCGCAATGTCTTAAGGAACATGTAAACTTCGAACGTCATCAGACATGTCAGGGGAACTGCCAGTTTGCCGAAGGGAAGACCGGCCGTGATGGGAGCTACTACCACCTTGATGTTTTTTAGAACTGTTACCCTTTGAGTCAAGGCGGACTGTATTCTTGGCTGTAAAGCAGTGACGCACATGAACCCGATGACTTCTTGACTCGGTCGAGTTGCTCCCTCTTATTACCACCAACAATACTACTTCTTTGTCCCGAGTGTCTTCAGACCACCAGCTTTGAGGTATCCCATCAACAAACTCTTCCAACGTATGAAACTCTTCGTGATGTACTGAGACTTCTGCAACTTGACCCACTTTGATGACGCCAGCTGCAGGCGTGACCTAAACATATAATCGCCAAAAAAAAATAATAATAATAATAAGAAGAAGAATTAGTGTAGAGAGGGGTCGACATAAAAGCACATTGCAAATAGATGACTTCATATAATAGAGACTAGAGAACATACATACCTCTAGCCAACGAGGAAAACCAAAGGAGCCTCTTGGACGATAATCCGATGCTTGTTCATCGTCCTTGATAGTGGACTGACCTTCGCAGAGAATTTGAAAAACAGCCTCGTCTTTCACGCTCTTATTGGTGATTATGATACTGCTTGTGTCTTGGTTTTGAAGGACAACCTTGCTGGTATTAACAATTGTTTCTGGAACGTAGCGTAGCTGATTAAGTAGAGATCTTATTTTATCATTCGACTGATATATTTTCCCAAACTCTTGCCTCCTTATGGATCTTTCAACATGGGAAATTTGAACATTAAATTTGCAGCGCACAGGTTTGTGATCACTCTCTACCACATCCATGCAAGCTTCATACCTAGCAAATATCAAACAGTTTAGAAATATAGCATAGACGCTAAAAGGAAACAAATTCCCAAGAAACCTACAGCACAATTGAAGCAACTACGGGGCACTCTAAACTGCATTCAGATGTTGGACTTGATCGGTTGTCTCGATAAAGTATTCTATCACACCATGCAGGAATACGCTTCTTTTCCCCTGAATCATATCCTGCAAAAAGGGACAAATAAAGCATTTAATTAGATCAAATGTTGTAGGGAAACCTAGTAAAAGCAAGAACTAAAAGACCTGTAAGGAAACTCCAGAGTGAAACTTCTTGAGGAACAATTACTACAGCTCTTAGCTAGCCTACGATTATGATCAGCCAACTTGGAAAAATAGAAACAAAAGTAATTATCACAGAAGAACATAGGTCATACCTCCTAAGCCGGCTTTTCCCCTCTCAAATTTGTAAGTTGGAGGAAATCTGATGAGTGCCTCCCGCATTCCCTGGAAAACTTTACCAGCTTTCATTTCAGCTCTCAGCTGATCCTTTTCTCGAAGCCAATCAAAGCTTCTTTGGGAAACAAAGTCCCTTGCCTCGTCGTAAGTTATTCCAAAGAGTCGGTAATTGAAATCCCCACAAAAAATAACCATATCTGCTTCTGCTAAATCTGGCTTCCCATCTTCAGGATTGACCCCCGCAGCCTTCGCAAACCCAAGATACAAACAACATTACCAAAAAGAAAAAGACTTGCAACTCAGAGCCAGTGATTAGCAGTAATAATAGAAATAAAGGCAATGTTTATGTGATAAAAGTAAAGTATAACAATATAGAAAGAAAAGAGAAGGGAAAGAAAATTTTTACATTAGTGGCACGGAGCATTTGAGCTGTAGAGGAGACAGCAGCTGAAAGAGCGAGGATCCAGCCAAAGGAAGAATAAAGCAGCCAAAATAAATATGTAGAGAAGGCAAGAGAGCAAGACAAATACAGGTATTGTTGCACCATACCAGAAGCATTATTGGCTGACCGACTGAAGGTCATTGTTCGATAAATGTGATCAAAATCAGCATTGCGACGATTCACTGCTTCCAAATGTGCAGCCAAGTGACAGTTTGTAAAGGTAATTATCCTATCATATACTCTCAACCGCAAACCAACACCCCCCTGCGTATATAAATGGCAAAGTAATCATAACTCGTTGAGCAAGACGAAAATCTATAACAAGCTGACTTATCATGCATAAAATTTGTTTTGTCCTTATTCAAAAGAGCTATAAAAATACTATTTAAGAAATATACGTTTGACTATAAGAGAAGGCACGTAGAAAACTGTCAACGAGTTTGAAACCTTCATTGAAGTTATTATCTTTTCATTATGCAGATCATGTAATCAATCCAAAATTGAAAGAAAGTTCAAATACATTTGGTCTAATAACATAATACCAAATATGCAATATCGCCCAACTTCGTGTTACCCCAACACTTGCGGATAGCATCAACTAGTAAAATCTATACTAGATGCCCCATGGTTCGCATACTCTTGAACATAAAGAATACGATAACATTTGGTCAAACCATTGAACCATAGAATGACATCAGGCCCATGTCATCTTTTACATAAAATCAGCTCAACTCACTGATCATTCATCCCAATCACTTGTACTTGGCCATGAATTCATTTTTCGCCATGCACTCTATGCAAAGCATTACTTCCTGTTAAGCTTAAACCACTAGCAAAGAAGTTCCTCTCATTTTCATCGCCCATGTTAGTTACAGGTTTCCCCTGCCTGTACCATTGGCATTGACGTTGATATTACTACTGTTTTTATTGATGCACTAGAGGACTACGTGTATGTGTCTGAACTATCTTGAGCAATTCGCTCTCAATTGAACTCAAATTGGATCTATTTCACTATCCCATAGTGTGTCCAATACGAATTTTTCCCCCTCGTTTTTTCTTTTCTTGATAAAAGAATTATTGAAGAGAAAAAGAATATAGAAGAAAAAGAAAGGACAAGGAGTCCACCAAAAGGAAACAGAAAACTTACGCAAAGAAAAGAGAAAAAAAAAAAGGAAAACAAGTGGATAAAGAAAAATGAAGATCTGCTCCCCACTCCCTTATCAAGCTTGTGAGTGACAACCCTCTAAAGACCAATGAGCAACAATGGAGAATGTTGAATGTTTAGGATTCATTAAGATTTAGAACAGAACCATCTGATTTGAGGGAAACCTCTTAATTTTGAAACGGCAGTTCCAAAAAAACGTACTTTCTCTATGGGGAACAACGACAATTAAGGAACCCGCAGACAAATACTTGGATGGAACTGCTTCAAGTTAGTTATATAGCATGAAAATTTCCATCCGTTCTCTTACAGCAGAAGCTTTTAAAGAAGCAAGAAAGACAACCCTCTCCGTCAAAAGTGAACATGATAATACTTGTTCTCGGAAGATCTTGGAGTTCATCCCTGTCTGTAAGCCCAAAAGTGTCCTGAACACAGCACAAAGCCTCAAACACTCCTCGTCTTTGCATCTTCCAAAACATCTTTTAGTAGTAATGGCAAAACCCAAAATAGAAGACTGGAAAACCCAAGGCTCTTACAAAGTGCAAAACAACTCACAAAACAACCTCCATGCTACTGGACGATGAAGAAAATGATGATCACGGTTTTTTTTTTTTTGTACTCAACACATCCCACACATGTTTGGGGGAATAGCCAATTGCAAGGATTACTCATTTATCTCCCGTCATTTAACCTCTCTAATTTTCACACGCATCCATCTTAATTTCCTCATTTCTGCAACCTCTTCTTCTCAACTACTATTAGACCCCCTCATATAATGAGACCATTATATGAGCAAAAGAAGGGATTAATAGATCCACAGTACCAAAACTGTTGTTATACTGCATTGTCTTATAAATATCTCCTAGGAACCTTTCCTTATCGCACTTGGTTTCTACTTTAGTTAACCGAACTGGATTGACAAACCGGGTGGATAATTAACCAAGGTTCAATGTCCATGGTGCATGTCACATTCCCAGTCTACGTAATATTTGGATCTACTCAAACCATGATTCGGTATCAAGAGAGGGCCGAGATATGGCAACTGTTCTTGAAAGTCATAGTACTAAGAAGTCTGTCGTCTAACAAGGTTGATCATACTGTAAGCTAATGCTGCCCCCTGGGTCTGTTGGATAATATGGAGGGAAAGGAATCACAGGGCTTTTGAAAACGATGAGATGTCTATCCCTAGATTGAGGGTGTTCCCGGCTTCACACGTTTTTTTGGTGTACAGAGTCGGTGCTGTCGTCAGCTAATTCTTTTGTAGAGTTTGTGCATAGTTTTGCTGTTGGCTAGGTTCTTTTGTTTGAGTATACTCCTGGTGTACACAGGCTACATCACCTGTTTTGGCACCTCTTGTTTATATATGCCTCTTTACTTATAAAATAAAAAAAATGAGTTGCACAGATGAGGAGTAGATAATTTTATAAGAATGCCAGTCAAGCATAATAATCAAGCATGTATAATTCTACATTTATCATGCTATAACTCTTATGGGAACTGAAAGAACATGAACTAATACATTGCCAGCATAATTTTCTTTCAGTTTCTTGAAAGACAAAGTCATCGTGTTTTAAGCTTCCATGCCTGAAAAGTAGTCTCATCGCACGGAGAGAGAAAAAGAAACAGTAAACCTACACACCTTATTACCAATTGCACGACCCAAGCCACATGCAACAGCTCCAACATCAAGGTCCCCGACATGCGTTCGAAGGGACTTTCTCACCCTGAAAAAAGTGTACCTCCAATCAATAATATGAGAGATGCAGAATCAAATAAGTACAACTCTAAGGAAATCCTTCAGCCGGAAAAAATGGGCCTTGAGAACTACAGTTGAAGAAGAATGTAAAGGCTTATTTCCACAAAGTAAAACCAATTCAGGGATCATTCTTCATATGATAAGCATACTAACCAGATAGCTATAAGCAGGCCTGCTAGCTGCCTAGACCCTACACGTTCAAAAGTTGATCCTTCATCCAAACTCTTGCCAATTGCGTCCTGCCAGTATTGCCCTATAGAACTGCCTTCAAGTCCTACCTACAATTGAAATGAAACCATTGAATATATATCCCAGATAATTAGAAGAAACAGGAAAGATGGGAAAAGGTTTCAGAGAAAGAGAGAGAAGAGAGAGGGATGCTCCCAAGACTAGCTGGACATTGTATTCTTCCTTTGTCAGTTCTATCACAAAATTTAAGGAAATTACAATAAACCATGAGAGCATCAATATAATATAGTAGCCAAAAATGCAGCGCTCTAATTTCACTGTAGTTGTTCCCCAAAATCTTGAGGATCAATCAGCAATTCCGGATCAAGAAAAAGAAATTTGCGGAAGGAAATTTTTGAAATCTGAAATTTTTAAGATTATTTAGAAAGTCAAAGGACTGATGCAGTACTGGAGAAGATATGCAAGGACAGAACTGCAGCAAATTGTAGGTTTATCATTATTTTCTGATATTTCAAAATAGGTGAGTAACTCGTAAAAGGTTGACAAGATAAATCAGATAACATTTATTTGATAAAAACTCATACTGTCCCTTACCAGGAAAACATATAGAATCACTTTTTACATGGCAATGAGCTATTTGACTTAAGATTGAATGAGGCAGTGAGAGTCAACAAGTGTTTATAAAGTTTATAGGATCTCACAGTTTCTTTTGCTGCAGACATTGCAAGGAAACCTGCTCCCATCTCCACTTCTTGCAGCCCAACCACAAGAATTCCAACATCTGAGACCTGAGAGCCCAGCCACGACATGAGTGCATCGTGATTGGGTTTTCCTTGACCAACGTTCCACGTGCCAACCATAATCTTAACATTTTCTTGCCGCGTGTACATGATTTCCTTCTTCGCCAATTCTGACCGTATAATGTTGTCAAGAGGTCCGGGAGATGCCATGTTCCATCCACGTATGCCACCATGAGAAGCCAAGCTATAAATCCAGCTTTTCCCAGCTACAAGCTTTAGGACAGGGCCATTATGAGCAACCCAACTCGCAGTCAGGTTTCCCTCAAGATCGAGCACCTGAATCACACCACTCACATAGCCAACCCATATTCGTGATTCATAAGTGCAAAAGCACAGCACAGCACACAGATGATGATGGTAATCTTGCAAACGATTGCCATTTCCATCCCACTGGACGAGTAAGCCATTTGAACATCCAGTCCATATCATCCCATCAGAAGCAAGCGCTAGCGCTTCTGTTCTTTTGTTATCTTCAGCCGAAAATGCCCCCGCGCCCTTGGTTGCAACTCGGCGAACAGCATCCGCAGCTCCCATTATAGCATTACGTGACCTCTGCAAGAAGGTATTTTGGGATTTTTCCTTTTTTGATTTTGAAACGAACTTTACATTCATCTCATCCTCAACTGGCTGATCCTGCGCGGACGGCATATCAACTCGATTCTCAATCTGACCATCTACATTATATACTTTCAAAAGTTCCCTTGTACGAGCATCCCTGCAGTTTCCCAACTATCAGGACAATTAGGACTCATGACAAATAAATCACAAAACCCCCTTTAGAAGCACCAAGTATGTAGAATAGAGTGGCATAATTTCGTAAATTCTCTTTGAAATGATGAACTACGTAACGAACAAAATTTAATCGCCAGTACAGGAGATATATTAATCTTGTGGAAGGAGAATGTGTGAAGTGAAACTGTACCATAGCGAGAAGGACAGGGAGGCAGCTGCCCACACTTTAGCTCTTACATTATCTGACAACAAATACTTCACGTCGGAGGAAGATATATTACAGACACCATTAACGGTGACTTGGCTCCTGAGGTCAATGAATGACCTCTCCACAAGTAAAGCGGCCATGTGCCTTTCCTCTGGTGATAAAGAAAGAGATTTCTCAACTGATTCCCATGGCCACACCTTTATTATACCACCCTCAAAACCCGTCCATATATCACCTGGAAAGCAACACAAATGTAGAGCTGTCAGAGGGTAGAGTTTAAATACATGACATATAGAAGTTCTTAGAAAATCATTCTTGAAGATATGAGGTTCATAATCTAGCAGGCATTCCATAGACAATATTCCTGATGTACTTTTTAATCACTATTTGTAAGTCAATTAAATAAAACAGAGGAAAAAGAAAAAATATAGGAAGAGCAGACAAATGCATAGATGGGTAGCAAACATGGTCAATATAGTGGTAATGGAGGACCAAGATCGCAAGTTTTATACTATACAGTATACATTTGTTGAGCTATTCACCACTGACAATACGAATCAAGCCTTGATATCAATATGTTTCAACATTGAATTGCTATAATCAAATTCCAAAGCAAGAAAAATTTGGGAAGAAATCAATAATTATCCTCATTATTTTTGTTGAATGAATTGACCCATCAAATAATACTACAGATTTCAAAAACCCACCCCCAGATCAAATAAATGGTGCTTCCATATATGAATGCCCAACTGTATTATTTTTTCTTTTTTTCTAAATTGGTGGGGCTAACCACTTCCCCTTCAACAGGGCACATTGCGCATGACAACCACCACACATCTGAAAAGCCCCACTGCACCTAGGTCGGGGCCGAAGCTCACAAATACTCCGGTGAGATTCGAACCCGAAGCATTGACCGAGAAGAATGACCCTTAATCACTAATACGACTAGTATGTAAAATCAAGCATTGACTGAAATGAGTAAAATTACCATAGGAAGAAATGACCATGGAAAGAACAGGACCGCGATGAGCTTGCCAAGAAAGGCCTTCCTTGAAAGGAGAATCATCGGTAGGCTGCTGATCCATCTTCCATGACCTTATTTTACCATCCTTATGCCCACTCCACACCAGATTACTCCCTCGATCAATTACCAAACACGTGGTGGGCGACGTATTTGCCGACTCGTAAAACGGCACCGCATCCTCATCCCCTCTCCGAGCCCTTCCCCCGATCCCAATCCCCGGTTCATACGCGTTGGAAAGATTCCAAACTCTAACCCCAGACTCCTGACCCGCCCATAGCTGCGTCTCCGTACAAGCAATCGTCCTCAAAAACCTCCCAACTTGCGTCTCCCTCAACGGGTGCGGCCTCAGCTCCAGGCACGGCGGACGCCCCGGGTGAACCGCCGCCCTACACGGCACCTTAAATATCCCCGCGTCTCCTCCGTTCCCAACGAACTCCGGCAACGGTTCGTTGGAAGCGGCGGAGGCGTCGGCGGGTGAATTCGCGTTAACGCTGAGCTGGTTAATGTGATAGTCCTGGTCAATGGAGCCGGCGGCGGAGGGAGGAGGTTCGCCGGAGCCGGAGGTAGCGTAAGGGTAGAAATCATCGTCGGAGGAGTCGCAGTAGCGTTCGACGTTCTGAGGAATGCGGATTTCGTCGAGGCTGTGCTTGCGGAGCTGGTGACGCTTGATGTGGGTGCCGGTGTTGGTACGGAGTTGTTGGCTGTAGGAATGGGCCTTCCGGTGCGGTGGCGCATTGGCTAACGCCAATAACGCGTCGTTGTCGTCGTCTTCGAATCCGTCGTTCATTATATTTTCTCAACTACGGTACGAAATCAAACGGATTGGAATCAGAAACAAGCAAAACCAGATTGATTGACGAGGTGAATGAAATTAGGAGGAAGAACTGATCAGGGAGAGATAGAAAGAGTCAAATCGAGAAGAGAGAGAGAGAGAGAGAGAGAGAAGAATAAGGCGAGGCTTGCTGGGAGCGTACGGACAGGAATGCTTCCATTTTCTCTCATGCAGCAACGTTCTTCTTTCATGGAGTAATTACAATATTTTCCCTACTAAATTTCGTTTTGTTTCACTCTTCCCCTAAAAATTTCCAAGTTCCACTTTGCGCCTAATAATTCCACAAATTTACCAAAAATTCTTAAATATAATTTTTAGGGTTAAGTGCACCATTGGTCCCCAGAGTTTGCGCTTTTACACGATCAGTCCCCAATGTTAGAAAGTGTCACCACTGACAAAGTATGCAATTTTCGCACACCGTTGGTCCCTGTAATGGACAGCGTTAGGGCTAAGACCGTTAGTGGGTATGTGATCACTCACGTGCCTTGTACTTAGGGCAAAAATGTCATTTCCTTTACTCAAAAACACTAACCATTCAAATTCAATAGTTTTTGATTATATGTAATATCAATAAAGGCAAAGGGGCTATACGAAAATTTTACCACCCAAACCCCTTCTCTTCTTCCCCAGCACCAGCCACTCTCTTTCCTTTGCCGACCTCCTCTATCTTCTCCTCAATTTTGTTCCTTCTTCTCACTTCTCTCCCTCTCTTTGTCTCTCATACATTCACACACCGGTGAGGTTAGTCTATAATGAAGACCTCATCACCTATATCTTCTTATGTTTGCCTATAAAATCAGTTCTCAAATGCGAGTGTGTCTGCAAGCTTTGGCAATCCATATCCTCTAATCCCCAATTCTGTCTAAACCCTAGCCTCTCGGGATGCTCTTCAAAACAGTTCCAACTACAAATTTTGTTTCCTCACTGGAGGTAATAACAATAACAGGAGCTTCCAATCTTTTTATCAATAGAGGTTTTACAAGTGAAATTAGGGATTTGTTTGCGAAATTAATGATTGAATCTTCAGTGTAATTATTCATTTTCGATCAAAACAACGAAATTGAAGTCAATTTGAAAGGAACGAATTGGGGGAGTATGTGGTGATGTGTCCTCTGCTCGTTCTGGTTCTAAAGAGAAAAAGTGAGGTGGGTGGGCTTGTAGCCTCATTGTTGGGCAGTCCAGCGAAAGATGTCGAGGCCGAGGTCTAGGTCAGATTGGGCGCGTAGGGCTTCGTCAACGTCGGACGTAGGGTTTGAGGTTGGTTATCTATGTTTCGAATTGTTTGTCGAGTGGGGTTAGGGTTTTATGGTTAGGTTTAGGGTCTTGTGGTGGTTTGGGTGGCGGTGGTGGGATCAAGGTAGTAGTCACGGAGGTTTTCGATGGGCTTAGGGTTTAGCCGTCGTTGGAGAAGAAGAAGGGAAAGAGAAGACTTTTTTAAGTGTGGCCCCCTAACTTTTAAGGATATTACATATGGCCCCATTTTTTTTTTTTTTGATGATAATACATATAAGCATATGGGAATGAAAATGACGATTTTGCCATGAGTAAAAGGCACGCGAGTGATCACATGGCTACTTAAAGGTCCTAGCCCTAACATCATCCATCACAAGGACCAACAGTGTTTGAAAATTGCATACTTTGGTCAATGATGACACTTTTCTTTGGGGACTGATCGTGTACAAGCCCTAACTCTGGGGACCAATGGCGCACTTAACCATAATTTTTATATTCAAAAACTCCTTCTATCCAATAGGTCATTGTTAGGGGTGTCAATCCAAATCGTTGAATAAGCGGTTTCAAACCGAACCAAACCGAATTGGGTGGTTTGGTTTTATGAATTATGTGGTTCGGTTCAGCTTGAATTTTGGTCAAACCGAGTGGTTCAATTCAGTACACCATTGGGCGGTTTGGTTCAGTTTTATGAACCGCGATTTTGAACCGCCAAACTAAACCATCGAATAATAGGTACATTGTCCATTTCTTAATAGTACACTTAGGAGCCGTTTGGTAGTCAGGATTATGGTCGGATAGGATTAATAAGTCAAATTGTTGAATATTTGGTACGCAATAAGCGGTCAAGACTAATAGCACGAGATATCCGGATAATGTCCTTATCCCCTCGCTAATAATACCAAGGGAGAGGGTGGTATTATTAGCACCCTCACTAAAAAAAACACGTGACTAACATCTTAATTACAAAATTAGGCCCAATATATAAGTGAGGATTAATAACGAGGACGCTAATAGTACCAAAATTAATAATTTTATCCATGCCTAACTACCAAACAAGCCTTTACTTTTCAGTTTAGTTGTTGGATAGTAAAAAGTCACTACCTCGATGAAGTACTTTAGTATTTATTTTGGTTTGTTTGGATTTTATTCGGTTTGTTTAATTAACTTATTAAGGTACTTGGTGTTGGTCCCGGAGGGCCTCAATTAGGTATGCTCAGATTCCAATTGTTAGGTCTCAGTATAGAATCCTATTGCTCTGCAGACAGGCTAGAGGGGGGATGAATTACCAATTTAAAATTCTCATACTAAGACTTAAACTAATATGCATTCCAAGTATATATATATATATATATATATATATATATGTGTGTGTGTGTGTGTGTGTGTGTGTGTGTGTGTGCGGGTAGGGTTGGGTCAGGAGCCGGTCGAGAGGTAAACCCTAACCCGCTCTCAAACCCGGCAGTGTTTAAAGTTTCTTACCAAATCTGTACCTTTAGGAGCGAATCATAGGAAGTTTCAGAACGGGTTCAAATATTTCGCCATCCCTAACACTAACTAATATGCATAATGAATAATAGTAATTATACTAAAGCTATTATTCATTAGTAGAAACCTAAAGACTTGAAACTCTTAACATGCCTATGATAATTAACAGTTATAGTTGATACTCTTATTTAATTAGAAGGAAAAATGATAGAACAATAGAATGAGTCAACATATACGTTTACAGCAAGTACTGTGATGTTGTACAGTACAACTATCAATGCATTGGTAAGTTGTACTGTGCAACGCCTTAATGCTTGCTATAAGTAAATTGTGTTGATGAATTTTATTGCTCTAACACTCTATTTAGGTTATCAAAGAGTCATCTACTTAAGTTGATGACTCTTAATACACTTAATAAAGTTATTATTCGACATCCTTAGTTATAATGATAGCAATTAAGATTTAGCATATAACGAATTGAAACAGCTTAACAGTCACAGTGTTTAGGGGTAATGATTTGGTTTGAGAAAAGATATGAGCCGAATCGTAGGCAATTAGTTTGCAAATAGTGGAACCAAACCTTAATTGTCTAAAGTTTGGAACCAAACCAAACTAAACAAAACCACAATGGTTCGCCTCAGTTCAACTATAACAGTTAATTATCATAGGTATGTTAAAAGTTTCAAGTCTTTAGGTTTCTACTAATGAATAATAGCTTCAGTATAATTACTATTATTTATTAAGCATACTAGTTAGTGTTAGGGATGGCGAAATATTTGAACCCGTTCTGAAACTTGCTATGATTCACTCCTAAAGGTACAGATTTGGTAAGAAATTTTAAACACTGCCGGGCTTTAGAGCGGGTTAGGGTTTACCTCTCGACCGGCTCCCGACCAAACCCAACTCGTGCACATATAAATATATATATATATAAATATATAAACATATATATATTTATATATATATATATTTATTTATACATAAATATATATATATATATATTATATACATACATGGATAATTACTATACTACCATAACAGTAAAATTCTTTACGTTTTATCCTTCATAATGTGATTTTTTAAATAAAATCTTATTACATTATTGAAAACTAGTTTTACACCCGTGTGTTAAATGCAAGGACATATAACCTTTTCAATTAAATTAAATTTAATCAAAATAAAAAGAAAAAAATTAAAAAAAATTTAAAGAAACATATTGTTGGAGGCAACTACTTAAATAGAAATACATGAAAATGTGTAATATTATAGATTTTGAAAAATTTCCTTATGCACAACGTTTGTTGTTTTATTCGTTGGCTTTCCTTTTTCATCACATATCAATATCTTCAGACCAAATCAGTTTGTTTTATTCACCCATGGTTGAAGGGGATAACCTAGCAGCGATGTCATCTCCTCCAAGTGTGATGATTCGTTTCTAGCTTTTCCCCAAAACCAATTTTTTGTGATTTTTTACCCGAATAAAGTTATTTTACGTAACTCTCATGGTTGAACGGGTTGGGTTAGACGTCAGATTCATCTCCTTAGGAGATGACTGGTTTCTAGCTTTTCCCCAAACCAATCTAATAGAAGAGATTTTGCTTTACTCTCTGTTTTTTGAAATGATTTTTTTGAATCTGTTAAAGATCTGATAGATCTACCAGATTTACGTGTTTATGTTGATATTACTTGTATTAGTATGATGCAAAATTTTCTAGGCCTTAGGTATACTTTTTGTGTTTCCACTCCACAAATGTATTTTGTGGTTGGGGTTGTAATGTCTGCTCAAGTTATCTGGTCCATTGTATAACTTTTTTTCATTTTCTTATTGGCTTTGTAGGAGATTATTGTCTAAAAACTTATATTTTATGGATCATTCGTTTTAACATTACTACAGGGTTCAGAAGTCTCATCTTCCAACTTATATGTTTTTAAAGTTGTGCATATAAATTTGATTAGGTTCCCTGACATCTTAAACTGTGTTCTAGCTGGTCATGAAATATGTAGAATATGACATGCTTAATAATGTGAGTGTTTCGGTTGTTTGTTTGTTTAAATTGTGGTCTGTTTTTTTATGTTGGGAATTGTATCATGCCTTTCAAATTGCAAAGAACTTCTAAGCTTTTTGTTTTTGATGATATAAGACATGAAAACATATTTGATAATGGAGGTTCAAAATTTAATAAATCAGTTTAATAATTATGTGCACGTGTATTTAGATTGCAGAAAATGGTGATAGACAGCACAACACGAATATATACAGAAGAAACTTCTGATGGTCATATGGAATTGGAACCCAATCAGTTGAAAGTATAGCTGTAATTTATGATTTCGTAAATACCAAGATCTGACTGGGTTCATTCATTTGAAAATGAATCCTAATTAGTTGAGTAGCTTCAATAGACAACTTCGTAAATGATACAATGTACTGTTCAGGTTCATAAATTTGTAAAAATATATATTTGAACTCATTTATTAGAGGTTTCTGAATTTAGAAATGTGTTTTGGGCAGAAACTTTTCTAATATAGATGTAGCAAAATCTCAGTTAGTTATATATATATATATATATATATATATATATATTTTTTCTCTTTTTGTTAAGAAAACAAAGATGTGGTTAAATGGTAATTTATTTAGTTTGGACTTAATTAGAAAGTGTTTGGGCCGCTTGGGTTATATGTTTTATGGGTAGGAGTTGTTAGGAGTTAATGAGCTATATATAGACTAGGAGCGGTTTAAAAAAATGGCAAATCTGACCCAAACCTGTTGTCAATCCTAGTTAGTGTTTGTTTGAAGTGGTATGAAATAGGCTAGAAATGGGTTGAATAATTTAAAACTAATTTTTAATACTTTTCACAAACAACTTAATCAGATTACTAGCTATTGAAACAGTTAGGAGAGCGCAATAAAATGATTAATTTTCAAGGCTAAATAGCTACTATTAAAATTGGCATTTTTCACGAGAGGTTTGCTACTCACACTCCCAAATTTTATGAGTATACCCACTTTCTAAGTACATCACTCCTCTAAATTTTCAACCTCCCTAAATACTAAATACTAAATACACTCCCCTAATTTTTTTATTTTACTCCTCTCAAATTATATGAGAGTTTCAATACACTCTCTCTCCCTTTCCTCTCTCTCTCTCTCTCTCTCTGATAGGTTGCATAATGAACACATATTTAGTTGTATTTTTTCCTTATTTTTGATATTTAATCATGCTTGGCCTTCGAATTTTGATGAAATTCTTATTCTTGTAGGAGAATGGAGGGAATCGACAAAAACGGGCACAATTCATTGATTTTGTGAACTGAGAGGTCCAGAAGCTGAATTGAAGTAAAGCGTGGTCATGGCTTATCAAACTGCGGGTTCTATTTTGCTGACTTGACATAAGACGTTGACACGCTCAAGGCAATTTCGAGAATCATTAACAAGTGACGCCCCAACTCCTAAGAAGTCAGATTTTAAATCTTCTAATTTAATTCTAACTGTCCAAGGTTTGAGAGAATGTATCTAGACTAATTGAGGGAAAGGTTGGGGCAGTTACTCAAGGTGGTGGGGTATAATGAGGGGAAGTGAAAGAGACTTTTGGGGGATTTTCTATTTAAATCTTGGTACTAGCTCTTGTAACCCCCACCTTCTACACACACACATACACACACACACACACGTACTCTAGCATTTTTCTCATCTCTTCTCTTTTCTCCTACCTTGTTCATGACAGGCTAAAAACCTTTTTTCCAACCAAGAGATAATTAAAGATTCTGTTCTACATGATTTGTGATATGTACTTAAACCTGTTACTATATGATGGGTCCACTTGTACATTGACTTTAAGGTGAAATATTCTCCAACATATCAATATTTATAGTAGAGTTAATTAATATTTTATTAATCTGACAAGACAGTTACTTACGCGCCCTTAGGACACCACAAAAAATAAAAAACAAAAAGCAAAAAAAAAAAAAAAAAGGGTTGGGGTGGCCCAGTGATAGAGTTGGGCTTCACAAAGTGCGAGGTATTAGGTTTAATTTCTTTTCACACCCCTTAGAACACCAAAAAAATAAAAATAAAATAAAATAAAAATATATAAGATGTATAATAAACAACAATTGTCTTAGTGGTTGAGCAAGTCTTTGAACTTCGGGAGGTCACAGGTTCTAGCATTACAAGTAGTGTTCACATTTTGCATAGGATTTCACTAATTTCCTTTTATGGGTAGTTTGAAAAGATAAATGATATTACGAGCTCAAACTTGTGATATTATTACAAACTTCAGTGTTAGTGTCGTTAGATGGTTAAATATTGTTAAGTTTGTGATAATTTGAAATGTTCATGTTATTACTTAAAAAAAAGACAAATTTGATCTGACGGTGTAAAAATGTAAATAAATTTGATCTAATGGAAATAAAACTAAAGTTTGTAATAATACTACAAGCTCAAGCTCGTAGTATCATTCCTCTTTCTAAAAACAGCAAACTCTTTTAGATTTGTACTCATCTTTGCTCATAACGTAGTTATTAGGGTCGAGAGGACATTACTAACACCTTTTGGAGTAGTTAATACTCCCTTCATCCAAAAAAAAAATGCTATATTTACAAAATTTATTAACAAAATGGTTCACACCATGCATTAAATATTGTACATTGTACCTATTGTAGAACACTTTAATGCTAATGCATGATGTAAACAAAATTTGTTGCTAAATCTTATAGATGTAGCATTGCTAGAAAGAACTAGACTCGCTTTCCCTTTTGGCATGTCCAAAAGTACTCTCATTTTCTAAAACATGATATATTTATAGTTTGATTCAAAAAAAGAATGTACAAATAAATAAAGTTACATAAAATTTTAAAAAGTTTAAGTTAAATAGCTATTTGTTTGGGATGGAAAGAGTATATTTCTTCATGCTTTGTTATAAATAAATAATTAATTAATTAAAAAGAAACGAACTGGAGAAAAAAGGAAAAATAAAGAAGTAGATCTAAAGTGTGGCAAGTTGCTTCTATTTCTTTATGAGTAGTGCTATTCTCACCCCCAAAATTGCTAAGTATACCCCTTTACCATTATTACAAAATTGTCATAATTTTAAAAGACTATATTACCCTTAAAATAATTTTATTACTATGATATGTGCGGCACCCCTTACCGCACACCGGAGAAAGAGGGGGCCAGAAAAATGCTTCTCACGGACCGCTGTCTGCGTTGTCCAATTTCCACCCTCCTCTCCACCATTTCACATTCTGCATCAAATTGGTCCCACCCTTGCCGTTTTCAATCACATCCCAAACCCGTCTCCAAATCCCGTCCATTTTCTAGCTCTCTCGTTGAATCCCATGACAAGGTCGTTAAGACATCAGGTTTCCTATTCCGTCTTATCCATTTATCATTAAATTTTTGTCGCAGAATCATTAAAGGTTCCTTAATTATTCTTGTTTGTTTCATGTTGTTTTATCCAAGTTAATTTGGACTATAAACATGAAGAGGAGGAGAAGGAGGAGGAGGAGACCCTCTGTTTGTCTGAATGGAAAGGCTTGAAGCAAAAGATTGAAGCTGTTGGGATTAACTGCGGTGTTCATACTCCTGAACTATACACTTACTTGATTTGTCCCAAGGGTGAGAATTGGGGGTTTATTGTTCAAGGGTAAAATAGGAAAATAAGTGGGGGTATACTTAGTAATATAGGTGGTATAATATTTGAAGGGTGGGTGAACTAAGTAAATGGGTATACTTAGCAAATTTGGGAGTTGGAATAGCAAGTCCCTTTCTTTATTGGGTAAATTACACATAACCCCTTCAACTATGGGTTGAGTTTAATTTGCCCCCCTCAACTACCAATTGAAGTAACGTGCCCCTCTCAACTATAATATTTTCTTAAATTGCACCTTCTATTTAAACACCGCAGTTTGAAATCACAAAATTTGTCCACCAAAAACTCACGTTAGCATCTATACGTATGATATTTACCATAATATTCAAAATAAAAATATAAAATTATTTTAATAATCATCTTTATGTACAAAGAGAGCCTTAAAACAATAAGGATAATATGATCAAATAAAACACCAAAAAGGCACTATGATTAAAAAGAATGCAATGGTCACATAAGTCTTACGTGGACATTTTACATCAATTCAAATAACAGTGTCAAAATAGAAACTACGATTAAAGAAAATGTTATAGTTAAAGGGAACATATTGCTTCAATTGGTAGCTGAAGGAAGCAATTCAAACCCAACCCATAGCTAAGAGGGATTAATTGTAATTTATCCTTTTTCTTTAAACGCAAATGTTTTCTTGAGATCCGCAACAACTAGAGTTGAAGTTTTTCAAAATTTTATGGTTGAAATTTAGCCGATACATCAAAGGTTGCTCTTCCGTAAGTTAGAATGAGCAGACTTCAAACTACATAATTTTAAGCCGAAAAACAAAGTTGCCCATTCCAATCATTGGACGAGTAACCTTTGTATTATGATCAAATCTTAATTATGGATTCCACCAAATCAACCACCGTTATATTTCGGAACCTTGCCAACTCGATAGCTAAGCAACCCTCCTCTAAAAGAAGAAACCAGTGTTGCTTGTCATAGTGAAGTAGACGACCTATACCACCCTTCCTCATCTTTAACCAACAACTAGTCTACAACCCCTTTCATTCATGCACCCAGCGATCAAGCTTCTCATTATCCAGCCAAATAAACGAGCTTCTAAGCTCGTAAATATTGGCACGAACTGTTCGCTTCATCACCTGACAGTCATGCTCGTTTGATCACCTGACAAACACCCAAGGATCAGACTATGCATGCACCTGGTCATGCTTGTTTCAAAGTTTGCTTGTTATTATCATTATTTGGTGAATATGCTAGTTAAACAGAAATCATATACTGTATATAACAGAAATGACTGACGTTGTATGTCATTACTTCAATAAACACACCCAGAAACCAACTTTTTTCCATCATATATTGCCCAAAAATGCTCGCTACAGCAACGATTGTCCTATGGATCTTTTCCACCTTCCAAGCTTCTCCTTTCCCTGCAGAGAAATTAAATGATCTTAGACATTGAATCTTCAAAAGATGCAACGTAATATGCTGTGCACTATATATGGTTATAGATAAACAGAGTGAGGATGGAAAGGCACACAGTGAGGACCATAACAGATCCTGTGCCATACCCAAAAGTGACTTCGGGTAAAAACACAGGTTTCTAAGTAAAATTTTGCAAGGAATACTCGGACTAAACAAGTCAATCTAGTGCCATTAATATAGGTAGAAAGTAAAAATTCAAAAGTTGCATTTAGTCTGATGGAGGTAGTACAACAGCTCCCAATCCTGATCTGGAGACCAAGCTTGCTATTGAAAGTTGCAAAAAGATCAAGTACAAAGAGATGATCTCATCTATGGGAGACGAGTGGATCAGATCCTTTCCAACCCCCATTGAGCAAGTGGCGAATCTAGCGGATACAGTCATATTAGGCAATAGCAACTATTGCACACAATTTACAGGGAACTTGCTGGTAAGAGAAGTCTGGTCATTCCATATAATTCTCGACTTTGGCTAGTCAAACCCTGCAAGACGAGTGATCCACCAAATATCCATAGATCGGTTGATGTATCTGTAAAAGGAAAGGCAGCCAAGTGCATGATGCTCCCAATACATTTGAAAAACGATGTAACAGCCTAAGACCACTACAAGGTGTATATCCTCAGATATTCATGTAAAACTGGTGTTACTACAGCAGCAAATGAACTATAATCAAGTTCTTGATTAAAAACGATGATCCTATATTTTAACAGTTAATACGAAAGCTACTTCAACCCTAGTGGTTCTAGAGGTAACAAATAGTTGGGATCCAGGTCCAGTACCGATTAGAAGAGTACTGATCAGATCTTTATGAAAAAATGGCTTAACTTTAGCAGCAAGAATGTCACTAATCGTTATAGCTTTATGGTCATGTAGTGCCCTTATGGAGATGCTCAGATCAAAACAAACTACAAAAACTCTTACACGAGATTCATGAAACATGGGTACTCTAAAACAGAGTTCTAAAAATCGCTAGGCGGGCGCTAGGCACCAGAGCAACGCCGAGCGCCTAGGGGGCTTAGGCAGGGCCCAGAATCAAGGTATTATAACATCATTGTAAATAATTAAATATAACCAAATAAACTAAAAGTAATGATTACATTCAAGATTGAAAGTTAAAATTTAAAACCAAATTCAAAAACATTCCAAAGTTTAAAACAAAACAACAATAGTCAATACACCATAGGTCCATTAACAAATATTATGGTCACATTCAAGATTAAAAGTTAAAAATTAAATCCAAATTCAATACCATTCCAAAGTTTAAAACAAAACAACAATAGTCAATACACTATAGGTCCATTAACAAATATTATGGTCTCACTCTCAAATCTCAAATCTAAAACATCACTAATCACAATACAATACTTAAGTAATAAATTAACAAAAAGAACATCATTCAACGTCATAAACAAGCACTACTAGCGAGTGTTCTAAAAATCGGGCTAGGCACCCCCAGGCACCGAGAAAATGGCCAAATCGGGCAAAAAAATCATTCTCGTGAAAAGTCGCCGCCTAACGCCCAGCCCGATTTGAATTTATTTTATTTTATTTTTGTTGTAAGTCATATGTATAATGTAAATAGTGTAGGGGTTGAAATTGTATTTATCTATATGTTCTTAGGAGTATAAATACTTTGCCCTAACCAGATTCTAGGTTATGGCTTCTCAATATATTGTTCTCTTCCCTACTTTATTTCGTAACATGGTATCAAAGCTATAGGGCTCGATCCATTGAATTAACTGTAAACCCAAGAAGAGTTGACTGTCCTAGGGTTCTTCCTTGTCGAAGGGACTGTTTTTGGAGTATTGAAGATCAGCACTTCAAGGTACGTGAACAGTACTCGTGAACAGTGCTTATGAACAGTGTGTGGATAGTGTCACCGTGAACAGTGGTTAAAAAAAAACCTAGTTTTATTTTTCCTTCTTTGACGCATTTTTTGATGGCTAAATCTACGAATGAGAAGAAATCTCGTCACAGAGATTGTTCCGGTCTATGAAGATTACAGATGAGAAATTGAATGTGAGTAACTATTTGGAGTGGAGTAAGACTGTGCGAATATTTCTTCGTAGTATTGAGAAGGATGATCATCTTATTGATGATCCACCTTCGGATCCTAAGTCAGAAGAAGGGAAGATTTGGTTAAGGGAGGATGCACAACTATTTTTGCCCATCAGAAAATCTATTTCACCCGAGATCACTCCCTCGGTGAACCATTGCGAGTTTGTTCAGGAACTTATGGAGTACCTTGATTTCTTATTTTCTGGCCAAGGTAACATGAATCGTATTTATGATGTGTGTAAAGCTTTTTATTGCCCAGAAAAGTTGGAGAAACCACTTATGGAATATTTTATGAATTTTAAGAAAATGTATGCGGAACTTAATACACTTCTTCCTTTTAGTTCTGATGTGAAGGTTCAACAGGCTCAACGAGAGCAAATGGCTGATATGAGTATTTTGGTAGGATTACCACAAGACTTGCAGTGTTTGCAACTGCAAGGTCACAAATACTTGCTAAGCCCAGAGATTACTTCCCTTCGAAATGCTTATACTAGAGTTGTACGTGCTGCAGGTGAAGTGTCACATTCCACTATCCCGAGTGAGTCAAGTGCTCTTGTGACTCAAAGCTCATGGAATGATGGGAGGCGAGGTGGTCAAAGTACACGTGGTGGTAGAGATGGTGAAAATTTTAGGAGAGGTAGAGCTGGTAGTCGAGGTGGAGGCCGCAGTCAGGGTGAGCAGTGAGGCCATAGTCAAAATGATCAACGACTGTGTCACTATTGTGGCGAATCTGATCATTTGCAGCGTTCATGTTGGAAGCTACATGGCAAGCCTCACCAGCACCCACAGTTTGCCAATGTAGCCACTGTTGGTACTGCTAGTGGATCTTCAGTTGTGCCTAAACCGCCGTCTGTTGTTATCTCTGGAGATGAGTATGCTAAGTTCACTCAGTATCAAACTCTACAACAATCATCAAATCCTCTTAAGGCTACTATGGTCCATTTGTTGCAGCATCTTAAATGCATTTTCTTGGGCTATTCTCGTCTTCAAAAAGGGTATCGTTGTTACTCTCCAAACTTGGGTCGTTATCTTGTTTCTGCTGATGTGACTTTTTTTGAGTTTACCCCATTTGTTGCAGCATCTTCCTCCGATAGTGAAAGCGAAGAGACTGATTTTTTGGTTTACACAGTGCGACCTCCACCTTCTTCAAAACCCAATCCCTCTCATCTATTGCGTCCTCCAGTTACTTAGGTTTATTCTCGCCGATCACATCCAACTACAGAAAAGCATGATGGCTCAGACTCACCTCCTATACCAACTACAACTTCTCCGTCGGCAAATCCAAGTCTAGATCTTCCTATTGCCTTATGAAAAGGCAAGCGTACTTGTACTCACCCTATTTCTTCGTTTGTGTCGTATACTCATTTATCACCATCTTTGTGTTCCTTCATTGCTTCTCTCGATTCTGTTTCTATTCCTGAATCTGTGTCAGAAGCTTTGTCTCACTCGGGTTGACGGGCTGCTATGGAGAAGGAGATGCTTGCTGTAAAACATAATGGTACTTGGGACCTAGTTCACTTACCTGCAGGTAAATAGGCTATTGGATGTAAGTGGGTTTTCACTGTTAAAGTCAATCCTGATGGTTCTGTGACACGCCTTAAGGCAAGGCTTGTTGCTAAAAGGTATGCACAGTCTTATGGTGTGGACTATTCTGAAACATTTTCCCCCGTTGCTAAACTTGTATCTGTGCGGTTGTTTATATCTCTTGCTGCTACTTACGATTGGCCTCTTTATCAGTTAGATGTCAAAAATGCTTTTTTGCATGGTGATTTACAAGAGGAAGTGCATATGAAGCAACCACCTGGGTTTGTTACTCAGGGGGAGAATGGTAAAGTTTGTCGGCTTAAGAAGTCATTGTATGGTTTGAAACAATCTCCCCGTGCTTGGTTTTGTCGGTTTAGTGAAGTTGTGCTTGAGTTTGGCTTACGGCGTAGTCATTGTGATCATTTTGTTTTCTTTCGTCATTCTGCTGCTGGTATTGTTTTGTTGGTAGTATATGTGGATGACATTGTTATTACTGATAGTGATAGTGCTGCTATTTCAGCACTCAAATCATTCCTATAAGCACACTTTCAAACAAAAGATTTGGGTTTCTTGAAGTACTTTTTGAGAATTGAGGTAATGCGGTCTAAGAAAGGTATCTTCCTTTCTCAAAGAAAGTATATCCTTGATCTTCTTGCTGAGACTGGAAAACTAGGTGCTAAGCCTTGTTGTACACCTATGGTTCCAAATATGCATTTCACAGCGGAGGATGGCGAACCATATAGTGATCATGAGCGATACCAGAGGTTAGTTAGGAAGCTGAATTATCTTACAGTGACTCGCCCTGATATAGCATAGGCCGTCGTTGTAGTAAGTCAGTTTATGTCATCTCCAAGGACTACTCATTGGAATTTATTGGAGCAGATTTTATATTATCTTAAGGGGAGTCCAGGTCGTGGTGTCTTATATAAGAATCATGGGCATTGTAAGGTAGAGGGGTTTTCAGATGCTGAGTGGGCAGGCTCTAAGATAGATAGGAGGTCTACAACAGGGTACTGTGTATTTGTTGGTGATAATTTAGTATCTTGGAATAGTAAAAAGCAAAACATAGTATCTCGTTCGAGCGCAGAATCAGAGTATAGAGCCATGGCACAATCTACTTGTGAGCTTATGTGGGTGCATCATTTACTTGGTGAGTTTGGTATTGGTGGATCAACTCCTATGAGACTATGGTGTGATAATCAAGCTCCCATCCATATTGCATCTAACCCTGTATTCCATGAAAGGACTAAGCACATTGAGGTTGATTGCCATTTCATTCTGGAGAAGATCAAGCAAAATCTTCTATATGTTCGATCTGAAGATCAACTTGCCGATATTTTCACAAAACCATTAAATGGTCCACGGATTAATCATATTTGTGACAAGCTGGGCATGCTTAACATCTATGCTCCAACTTGAGGGGGAGTGTTGTAAGTCATATGTATAATGTAAATAGTGTAGGGGTTGAAATTGAATTTATCTATATGTTCTTAGGAGTATAAACACTTTGCCTTAACCAAATTTTAGGTTATGGCTTCTCAATATATTGTTCTCTTCCCTACTTTATTTCGTAACAATTTTTTAAATCTCTGACCCAAAACGGCATCGTTTTGTTAAAAAAAAAAAGGAAATTTGGTGTTAGACTTGGGCTCAAAGTCAAGGACTCGAACAAAAAAACGACGCACTCTCTTATGTCTTCTCCTCCAACTCTCAAGCAGCACACACCGCACGCAGCCACACGCAGTGTCGTCCCACTTCTCTCTCTCCTCAGCCGTTCTGCCGCCATGACGTCCCACTTCTCTCCCGCCGCAGTGCCAACCCTTTGCCGTCCCGCCACTTGCACCACCAGGTATGTACACTTTACTTTTGAAATTTTCCAAACATGAAATATGAATGTCTTTGATTCATTGAAAACTTGAAATCATTGTGTTGAAAAGCCCTTTATTAACATAGTTTTGCTGTGGGAATGTTGTGATTCTTGTGTACTTGTTGAAATATGGTATAATTTGGTGCATAGAGAGTGTGGTGTGGGTATGTAATCAAGGTGATTGTTGAAATGACAAAGAGAAGAATTTTGAAAATTTTTTAAAAATTACTCACCTTGAGCCATGAATTTTATTTATTTGTTGTTTGATGAATGTATAAAGTTGTTTAACATTTAAATTTCAAACTAGATTGCTTTCTCGTTATATTTTTTTTCATACTTTGTGTGTTTGTTCAATGTTTAATTGTTTAGGTACATAATTGTAAACTCAATGGCATCTTCAAGCGCTTTGGCCACTAGTAGTACTCCATCCATTAGAATCACGACTTCATCTAATAGCGAGACACCACTTAAACGAAAATCAAACGATGTTGGTTGGGAATATGGTACCCTAGTTGATTCATCTAACTTACAGAGGGTAAAATGCAGGTTATGTAGGAAGGTTATGTTCAGAGGTGTTCGTAGAATGAAAGAGCACATAGGACACATCACAGTGTGTTCTTCCTTGTACCAAAGCTTCAGCCGTGGATCAAGCTAAGAGTAAAAATGCTATTAATGAGGTAAAAGCCAAGAAGAGAAACTTGAAGAAACATGAAGAAAATTTGATCAAGACTATGAATGTTATGGGGTTGGACAAAGAAAAAGATGAACTGTGAGAGTCATTAGGCTCGAGGCCATCTCGTTCTCTTGATCCAATGGACAAATTTGCTACATACATCAATCCTGAAGCTTCATTGATGTGGCGAAGACAATGTGGGAGAAAAACATAAATGATGCCCTTTGGAAAGAGAGAACTAATACCATGAAAAATTATTTAGATGAGTGGATTTATGAAGTTGGCTTACCTTTCAATGCTTTTGAGCTGGAAAGCTTCAGGCTCTTTACACAGGCAGTTGGTCAATTTGGACCAAGGTAGAAACCTCCTAGTCAATATGAATTGAGAGAGCCTTTATTGAAAAAAGCGGTTGAGAGAACTGAAGTCGAAGTAAAGCCACATGAAGATGAATGGGAAATGAATGGTTGCTTGCTTATGGCTGATGCTTGGAGTGATAGAAAGAGAAGAAGCATAATGAACTTATGTGTCAATTCTAAGGCAGGTACAATTTTTCTCACTTTTAAGGAATCTTTGGATGTAGCACACACTAATGAAATGATTTATGAGTATGTCGATCTATGTGTAGAGCAAGTTGGACCTAAGAAAGTGATTCAAGTAGTGATAGATAATGCTTCAAACAATATGGGGCGGCAAAGTTATTGCGAATGAAAAGGCAAACTATCTTCTGGACATCATGTGCCACACACACCATTAATCTTATTCTTGAGGGCATTGCAAAACTACCTCGGTTCAAGAAAATCATTAATCAAACCAAAGCTTTAACTATCTTCATCTATGCACATCATAAGACCTTAGCCATGATGAGGTCTTATACAAAAAGCAGAGACATAGTGAGACCCAAAGTCACTAGATTTGCTCCTTCATTCCTTAGTTTGTTGAGCTTGGTGGAGAAAAAAACTCAATTGAAGGCAATGTTTGGTAGCTGTGAGTTGGATGAATGCAAATGGTCTAAGACTGTCAAAGGGCAAGCAAGTTATAATATTGTGATGTCTATTGGTTTTTAGAATGGTGTGACATCTTGCTTGACGGTTTTTGCACCTTTGGTGAAGGTGCTTCGCATTGTTGATGCAGATAAAAAGCCAATAATGGGCTTTTTATATGGGTAGCTTCTACAGGTAAAGGAATATATTAAAAATGCTTTAAATAATCATCCCAAAAATTATGAGCCTATTTTGGAGTTAATTGATGCAAAGATGAAAGGTAGAGTTGAAAACCCGTTGCACTTGATGAGTTATCTATTTGAATCCTTATTTATTTGTTTTGATAAGTATCTATTGAATCCTTATTATTATTATAAGGATCTCAATATCGGATTAGATGAAGTTGTCTTAGATGGAGTTATTAATTGTCTAGATGTTATTTGTCATGACAACTTTGATTTGATGAATCAAATTATGAATGTTGAGTTGCCAATTTATAAGATCAAAGGAGGAATTTTTGGGAAGCCCATTATTTATTACATCCTTTTTAATTATCAAGTAAGTCACCATTTATGAATGTAAAAGAAAATTCAAAATCTCCATATAAAACTTTAATACATCATTTTTAATTATCAAGTAAGTCATTATTTATTATTTTATCATTTTTTCAATTTCATTCATGCACGGACTTGGTGGTTCAAATATGGTTATGGAACACCTAACTTGGAAAGAATTTCTATGAGGATCATGTCATTAACCACTAGCTCGTCCGGTGTAAAAGAAATTGGAGTGCATTTGAAGGGGTTAGAAACATTTATTGTTAACCTATACATTTTAGTTAGTCTATTATCTATTACTAAAGCAGGAACCATTGCTACCATTGCTGCCACATGGCAGCATTAGGTTAATTTTTTCCTGCCTAAAGTTAATTTTTCCCAGCCTAAAACAACACCATTTATTTCTTACCTAATTCTTACTTTCTCTCTCTATTAATTTTGCTCTTTTCTCTCACTATTTTCAATAATTTATATATATATATATATATATATATATTTATATTACAATTTTTTTTATATTAAAACTGTGCATCGCATAGGTACTAACTAGTATTTCATTATTTTGATATGATATTTTAAAACCGTACTAACTAGTATTTTATATTAAAACCGTGCATCATATAGGTTAACTATAAATGTTTCTAACCCCTTCAATTGCACTCCAATTTCTTTCACATCCGGACGAGCTAGTGGTTAATGACAAGATCCTTGTAGCAATTCTTCGCAAGTTAGCTGTTCCATGACTATAATTGAACCACCAAGTTGTTGCATGAATGAAGTTGAAAAAAATGACAAAAAATAAATAATGACTTACTTGATAATTATAAAGGATGAATTAAAGTTTCATATAGAGATTTTGAATTTTCTTTTACCTAGATCAAACTTGTCATCATTTACTTCACATCCTTTTGTTGCAATGGGCTTCCCAAAAACTTGTGCTTTGGTCTTATAAATTGGCAACTCAACATTCATAATTTGATTCATCAAATCAAAGTTGACATGACAAATAACATCAAGACAATCAATAACTCCATCTAAGACAACTTGATCTAATTTGATATTGGGATCCTTATAATAATAATAATAAGGATTCAATAGATAACTCATCAAGTGCAACATCTTTGCATCCATTATCTCCAAAATAGGCTCATAATTTTGGGGATAATTATTTAAAGCATTTTTTATATATTCATTTGCCTATAGAAGCTCCACATGTAAAAAGCCCATTATTGGCTTTCTATCTCCATCAACAATGCAAAGCACCTTCACCAAAGGTGAAAAAACCGTAAGCAAGATATAACACCATTCCAAAAACCAATAGACAACACAGTATTATAACTTGCTTGCCCTTTGACATTCTTAGACCATCTACATTCATCCCACTCAGAGCTACCAAACGTTGCCTTCAATTGAGTTTTTTTCTCCACCAAGCTCTGGAAACTAAGGAACGAAGAAGCAAATCTAATGACTACAATATGTCTCCTTTTTGTATAAGACCTCGTCACGGCTAACGTCTTATGATGTGCATAGATGAAGATTATGTAGTTTTGCAATGCCCTCAAAAGTAAGATAAGATTTATGGTCTATGTGGCACATGATGTCCAAAAGATAGTTGACCATTTCACTCGCAATAACTTTGACGCCCCCATATTGTTTGAGGCATTATCTGTCACTACTTGAATCACTTTCTCAGGTCCAACTTGCTCAATACATTGATCGACAAACTCAAAAATTGTTTCACTAGTGTGTGCTACATCCAAAGATTCCTTAGAAGAGAGAGAAAATGTACCTACCTTAGAATTGACACAAAAACTCATGATGCTTCTTCTCTTTCTATCACTACAAGCATTAGTCATAAGCGAGCAACCATTCATTTCTCATTCATCTTCATGTGGCTTTACTTTGACTTTAGTTTTCTCAACCGCTTTTTTCAATAAAGGCTCTCTCAATTCATATTGACCAGGAGGTTTCCATCTCGATCCAAATTGACCAACTGCCTCTGTAAAGAGCCTAAAGTTTTTCAGCTCAAAAGCATTGAAAGGTATGTCAGCTTCATAAATCCAATCAGCTAAATAATTTTTCAAAGTATTAGTTCTCTCTTTCCAAAGGGCATCATGTATGTTTTTCTCTCGTATTGTCTTTACCACATTCAATGAAGCTTTAGGATTGATGTCTAGCAAATTTGTCCATTGGACCAAGAGAACGAGATGGCTTCGAGCCTAATGACTCCCTCGGTTCATCTTCTTCTTTGTCCAACCCCATAACATTTTCAATCTTGATCAAATATTTTTCATGCTTTTTCAAGTTTCTCTTTTTGGCTTTTACCTCATTAATAGCATTTTTACACTAAAGCTTGATCCTCGACTGAAGCTTTGGTACAAGGAAGAACATTCTGTGTGATGTGTCATATGTGCTCTTTATTCTACGAACACCTCTAGACATAACCTTCCCACATAACTTGCATTTTACTATGTCCAAGTTAAATGATTCAGTAAGGGTACCATATTCCCAACCAACATCGTTTGACTTTCGTTTAAGTGGTGTCCCGCTCTCACATGAAGTGGAGATTCAGATGGATCGAGTACTACTGGTTGCCGAAGCGCTTGAAGATGTCATTGAGTATACAATTATTACCTAAATAATTAAACATTGAACAAAAACACAAAGTATGAAAAAAAAATAAAGAGAATGCAATCTAGTTTCAAATTTAAATGTAAAACAGCTTTATACATTCATCAAACAACTCATAAATAAAAATTCACGGTTCAAGGTGAGTAATTCTTGAAAAAATTTCAAAATTCTTCTCTTAATCACAACATTCTCACAGCAAAACAATGTCAATAGAGGGCTTCAACAAATTTTCAATGAATCAAAGACATTCATATTTCATGTTTGCAAAATTTCAAAAGTAAAGTGTATATACCTGATGGCAAAAGTGGCAGGATGGCAAAGGGCTGGCACAGCGGCCGGAGAGAAGTGGGACAGCACGGCGGCAGAATGGGCAAAGGAGAGAGACGACATTGTGCGTGGCTGCGTGCGGCGTGCACTACTTAAGAGTTGGAGGAGAAGACGAGCGAGACAGAAGAGAGTGCGTCATTTTTTTGTTCGAGTCTTTTGACTTTGAGCCCTAAGTAACACCAAATTTCCTTTCTTTTTTTAAGAAAAGACCAAAACGACGCCAGAGATTATAAAAAATAAATAAATAAATTTAAATCGGGCTGGGCGTTAGGGGGCAATTTCTCACGAGAAGGATTTTTTGCCCGATTTGGCCATTTTCTCGGTGCCTGGGGGCACCTAGCCCAATTTTTAGAACACTGCTCTAAACAAGTCTCCTATCACATATGACGAGCAAATCCACCTTGGGAACTTTTGGTTGTTGTGGTGTGTTTTCATGTAGAAAGAAGTTCTCATCGATTCAATTTATTTTCCACAATTTATAGTAATTTGAATAACCAATGTGGCACATAATAGCATCAAATCCTTAACCAGTGCACTTGAACTGGAGACTTGCTCCTCGTAGATAGGCCAACAAAAGATGTACCGTAATACTCTCTAGATAATATGCCCAAGGCCTCCACCTTCAGTGACTATGCCCTCGGCACTCCATACAAATTTCAAGGCCAGATCATTATTGTCCACATCACAACACCTGTACACAAAATTGGTTCTTCACATAATCACCATACATGTCAAAAAAAAAAAAAATTTGCAAAGGATGCCTCCGGGACTTTCATCAAACACTCGATGGGCACCAAACAGTTCAACGTCTTCAACCAAAAGTAGAGAGTGTTTTACTCTCGGGATCAGTTGAGAACCAAGAGATTCGGGAAGACTCTACTCTCGGGATCAACCCCAGCATTCTTCTAGCCAAAGGGTAAGAGTTAGTGCAATATCAGTGTCTCCGCAACGGTCCCTGACCGACACACTCAGATACCAAAATGTTGAGTCACGTACCCAAATTGGCAAACAAAAATAACACCAATATTACAACAAAAAATAACACCAATATTACAACAAAAAATAACGCCACCAATATTACAACAAAAAATAACACCACCAATATTACACAAAAAATAACACCAATATTACAACAAAAAATAACACTAATATTACAACAAAAAATAACACCAATATTATAAATGTTAGTATTACAATTACCAACATTTGCACACCAAGAAAGTACAAGTACATTAAGCACCATACAATAGGAATATTATATCACTCATACAATAGGAAACCTCACAGAACTCACAAGATCCATTTGTTGCACTCTTTCACTCTCCTAAAGACCCATCCCTCTACTCACAAGCATACCCTTCTCAACACTTGGATTACTTGCTTTGTGTTGTTCTTATTACAAGAGAAGAAAACACTCCTATTTATAGTGTAAATGGTCAGCTCCTAACCACAAGTCCAAAGCAGATTTTTTCGATAGCTAGTGCACAGCAAAGATTTGGTGCGATATGACCGAAGAATTCTCTAGAGAGAATTCAATTGAGTTGTTTGGGTGAGTGCTGATTGAGAAAGAGAGAGAGAGAAGAGCTGTGTTGCTCTTTCAACAGCATCAATTATTGCAGACTTTCTCCACCACACCTTCGACATCACCTCCTGCCAAAACCCCTCACAACATGGCTGAGCTTTGTCAGTCCCCGCAGTTATCCTCTTTTTTGCGCCATAGCTGCTGGGTTAGGGTCGCAGCAAACTCTAATAAGCAAATGTCAGGTTGTGGAAGACAGCGGGACTTATTGGGTAGACACACTGAACCAGCTGTCAACCAACCCATTTCTTAATTCAGAACCAGATCCAAATATATTCAACCCGGTGCAGTGGCCCATATCTGAACCTATCCAGATACGGATCGGTCCGGTTTCAGCCCAGAAAGAAAAAGACTTTTTTTCCCCTTGTTCTTCTATTGAAGGTTCTTTTGACACCCCCCCCCCCTCGGAAAGTACCATGCTCTCTTTCTCTCTCTCTTTTCTTTGTCAATTTTTGGCACTTGTCAACTACTTATATAAAGGGTAGTAAGATTATAGAGGTCGAGTACGAATTGGCATTCTCACTCGATAGATATTAATGATTTGGAAGGAGGTGATGAGAGATGCTGACTCTGTTGGGAATATGGATATTGTTAGAACTTTTAAGGTGATAATTTTCTTGTTAAAGTAAGGAAACTAGCATTGGATGCGATTGTCTTCTCATCTGATATGAGAAGAATGGTCAAGTTTCTAGCTGTGCAAAAACTCTCAGACAAGCTTACACAGGAGCTCACAATAGGCATATGTAATGTGCTTTCTTAGAAGATTATTGGTACACCCAAAAAAGAAGAAACTGAGATGAGAAAAAAAAATAATGTCAAGCTTCTAGTTTATGAATCAAATACCTTCCGAGGTCCAACCGCCAGCTCATTGTCGATTATGCAAATTTCCTTCAATCCAACGGGGTTCAACACCTCTTTATAACTACAAAGATTGGAAGTGATGTAAAGATCTTGATAGGATTACAAAACTATGCACAACTTTGAAATGCATTAAATTCTTAAACCAGAATATCAAAATCCTTCTGAATAGATAGAAATGGATAGAGGTTAATTACTCCGCAACCGATACATTGTACGGGGGACCACCAACGTGATCACTGATCTGCCAACCAAGATAAAAAGTACTTTAGGATCGCTACAGGTTTTGTAATCTTAGTTAACAAGTGAACCCTCCTTCCCAAATAGAAGAGGTCCAAGCTCGCATTTTAATGGAATTATGATCTTTCTGAAACTAGGCTTACGCTAGGGTTAATAAATTACTTCACACGTTCCAGCACATTAGTCTTTATTTAGTAGGGAAAAGTTGCACAGGTAATGCAAAAGTTCTTGCAGTTTTAAAGTAGCCACTCCTTATGGGGCACACCAAAATGGAAATTTACAAGTAGCCACTCCTTATGGGGCACACCAAAATGGAAACACTGACACTTGTTTGGAGGCAAACAGAGTACCTTGAAAGGCATCAAGAATTCTGGACACTTTTTTCTTCTTTTTTTTTTTTTTTTTGTCTTGAGCTTGATTCAATTGTCAGGTCCTTCCTACTTTATAAGTATAGCTCTACATCAGTCCCTAATGGAAAGTATCTTAAAGCAAAACTGAGGATATCAAGAAAATCAATTAGTAAATGAGGAACAAAAATTTTTTAAGTGACATTAATTAAGAAAGTTACCGAAATAAAATAGAACAATTATCCTGAAGATCTGGAACTCCAGATTTCATGTTATAGTTTTTATGTCTAGCTTTATCTACGTTAATCATCTCTTAAGATTTTTTTTCTGCAATTTGAGCTTAGTAATATAAATCAGTAGCTATCCATGCTTGTCCTTAATGTCTGGCCAATATAGTCAATTTAACAGGCAACATAAAACCATTAAGGAGGAACAGAAGAAAAAGGAAAGGAAATATACGAAGATACATATTTGAGAAAAGGGGGGGGGGGATAAGATGAAGAAAGTGGAACCGGAAACATTAGGGTTATGAGCTCTCCATCTGCTTTTAGAAGGTCCCGAATTCGCCTTGCCCATGCTGATCTCATATCTGGTTCAAGCGCACAAAAGAACCTGCAAAAGTCTCTTTAGACGTAATCATGAATTCTAAGAAGATGGCTAGACAAGTTCTAACCATGCTTACGTATAATCAAAAATGAGATCAAACAACTCATCCGGATGCCAAGTGAAGAAGTCCTCAGTCAAGAAGGTCAGATAATCAGAATTTGATGATGACCAAGACAACTGCCCTGACATGCAGGAAATCAAAGTAAATCTCCCACTAAAGCATCAGTTTTGAAATAAATAAATATTGACACCAAGTCTGACTCTTATTCTGAAAAAGTTTCAAATTACAACAAAGAAAAGGTGGGGAACAATGATTGGTTGACGTGTTTAATTCTCAACCACATAAAAAGAAGAAAAAAGAATTACAAAGAAAAGGTGGAGGGAGGGACAATGATTGACAACCGAATGATCCAAAAAAAATAATGAACAGTAAAATGAAAACCAATCCAACTAGAAACCACGGAAATAACCACAAAAAGGGGAAAAAAAAGTCACGTATCTAAACAAGGCCTTATTCTTCCATTCAACCCACGTTATGAATACATCAATCACCTAACAATTATATTAGGGAAAGAAACTTTTCTTTTTGGTTGATAAGAGGGCTGAAAGAAACTAGAAGTGCTACAAGAGTGAGTTAGGCCAGAAATTCAGGATCTAAGTGAAACTACATTATTGAAGTACCTTAAGAGATTAGGTTTTAGTACTCATTTTGCGCATCTAATTATTTTTCTGGAGGTCCAAAATGAGAGTACTTACTACAAGTTGAAGCTAAAAAATTCATGATATACCACATTAACTTTCATAATTAGTTATGACTAAAGGAACAAGATGGGGATATACACTTCAAAGTTTATACGGTAATGTTTATTCAATTAAATTTATAAATCCTAAAGAGGAACCTGCATTGCAGGAATGAGGAGAGAGAGATTACAGACAAGTAAATTCAATCCTCATTCCTCAAAATGAGTATAATTTGAACATCTTAATCATCAAGCTACATTAGAGAAGGGTAAATGACTAGCCAAGTAGTCAGAGGATCCAGACCCCTTCAACTTGCAAGTATGGCTACGACACCATGTATGGAGCCAGACACATTGTGACACACGTTGTTGTCACAGGATTCAGACCCCTTCAAATCTTACTGAAAAGTGGAAACTTATTTTGGTTAATGTTTACACCATTAATTCTGTAGGTCCCTAGTTTCAATAAGGAAAGGCTGGGAGGGGGGTTGAATAGCCTTTTAAAACTGTTTTGAAAATCAAACACAGAGTTTGAACAAAGGTCGGCTAACCCAATAAAATGGGTTATCAGAGTATAATTTCAGCAGAATGAATAATTTAAAACCTTTTTAAATCAATCCCCTTAAAAGATAATGGCTAAAACAGAAGACTCAGAGAGTTAAAATCAATATACTTGTGAAGATGTGAAGACGGATTAGATTTTAGTCACTATGAAATCAAGTTAAACAAGTAAATATTAACAATGATAAAATAAGCAATAATTAAGTAAATATAAATAATAGAGAGATTTAAAGTGGTCAGAGGCTTTATTTCAAGCCTTCCTACGTCGACTGTCTTCCTTCCAACTAGAATGAGTTTTCACTATAATCAAGCCAAATCAGGCTCCTGGTTCTGTTATAAGTGTTGTTCAAACTCTAATCCAAGAGTTTCTTCAGTTTTACAAGTATCACTGGCAACTTTCACAAGTTCTAATCCAAGAACTTTTTCAGTTTGAGATCACTGGAAACTTTTTTTACAGTACTAGAACTTTTGTTTCTCAAGTAACAAGAGTTGATGATATTCAGTAGATACACACAAATATCTCCTTTTCTCTCTTAAGTGTATATTTACACTTATAATCTTTATGTATATATGTACCAAGTTTTCTTCTTTTTGCTCTGTCTATGAGTTGTTTCTGTATTGTACTGTAGGTCTCTCTTGTGTGTTTCACGGATGAAAGTTCCTTGCTATTTATAGCAGTATTCTTTAACAGGATGTCAACTTGTTCAGACAAAGTATCCGTTGTTTTTGCATCGTTGGCCAATCAGAATTGCCTTGCTGCGCACCTAGTATGGATAACATTCCTTTGCAGTGTAGGTTTCGTCAGCCTTAGAATTAAATATTCTGTCTTCATGTGTCTTCTTTCTGTCCAACGGTTGACTTCAGAATCCAGCTAATTATTGACATCCCTTCTGTAAGTCGGCTAAGTGTAGACATTCCTTTCTCAAGTCAGCTAGGTGTTGACATTCCTTCTGTTGAGAGTCAGCCAAGTGCTTCTGTCCAAGATAGACACTTCAGCTAAGCACTTTATAAGTACAGAGATTATTTGTAAGCTTTTCATTAAGCTTGAACCTTGATCTCATCTGTTAAGTTGGTTAGCCCAGGTACATGTTTGTCGGCTAAGTGCTCTTCTCCGGCTAAGTGACATGCTCATCACCTTGTATGTTTGTCTTATGATCCCTTGTTTTGTTCGCTGCCCTGATAAATGCATTTTGCTATCTCACTACAAGATTTACATATTGGGGTGAGCTAAAATATACATCTTTCTATGTCATCATCAAAACCTTGCAAGTTAAAACCTAACAATTTCTTAACCTTTTCTACGTCCTACAAATTCCTCAGCCGAATCAATATTTCTCAGTTAAGCCATATGGAGCCAATCTATGAGACCGCCATGTGCATATGGGTGGTTAGTCAACCAGAGCCCCACCTATAAACCCTGAAGAAGAATGACGACGATCAAATCCGGGACAATCATCGGCCTACCATCAATTACACAGTCGCAGTTGCAAAGATCATGGCAAACAACGGTTATTTTCACGACCCAAACACAACAATTAAAAGATCAGTTCAAGGCACCAACCTAACTTGCGAACCCCCAGTACATCAACACACTACCTCAACTCAGCCGTTCCAGTTCCTAGACTACTTTAGCATAGTTCATTACTTTCATGTCTTAAGCATACCTCTACTTTCAGTTCTTAGACTAAGACCCTTTACTTTCATGCACTTAGACTAGATTTCCTTCTCAGTTCTTAAAAGTAGCCATAAATACTAGGTGTTCTTCATTTCAATTGTTGGCATTTCAACGAATCGGCTCTAAATTAGATGTTGTATGTGCTTGTTGTACTTCTACATGTTGTTTCCAGCACTTAATTCAATAAGATAGAGGTACTTTTTCCAGTTCAAATTGTTCCTTTACTTTCCTGTTTTCAGCCATTTTCATGTTAGTTGCACTTGAGTTTATTTGGCATTCCTATTGATCCGTACCAAATGTCCTTACACCTTCTATTTAAGATAAGTGTAAGGCAGAGCTTGACCTCAAGGAAAGACCTATCCTTACCTCCCCAACAATAGCCTAAGACCAAGTCTATTTATCCTAAGGATCATGACTGCTAGGGCGACCATCGGCCTAGCCTGAGTGAATTTTATCCTCAACAATTCCATTAAAATACTGCCAACTTACTAGCTCTAGCAATTTAGGAGTAAACGTAGAAGATTTTGGTGAAACTTCTAAGGCGAGACTAGAAAATAGATTTGTTTAATGAAAAATTAATCTGTTTAAAAGCCAAAACTATATCCTTGCAGCAAGTCCTACTGGATAGACAGTTCTAGCAACGAGGAAAGGTGAGAAGTCAAACCAGAGAAGCAATAACAGCTTAACACTATGTTTGCATTAATAAGTTAGTTCACATTTGCAATTCAAAAAGAGATAGAGACCTCATGAAAGTGGAGTAATCAGGGACCAATGGACCATATCGCTGACTCTTACCTCTCTAGCTTTCTTAATAGCAGTCTCTGAGATGTCCAAGCCAACAACATAGCGTTCAGGGCTTGCAATTGCAACAACATCGTGGCCCTGGAAATACGTGTAAAGTTATTCTAACCGATTTAGACGAAAAGAGTTTGAGCTGGAGAAAGGAAAGCATCTCTTTTTTGTTCTAATGAAGATAATATTTAGTGAATACTTGTTTTCTATAGCAAACCAATCAACAATGAACTCCAATTGCTCCTTGTGTGCGAGTAATTGAGAATAAATTTTTTATACTTGACATCAATTTTGATGGTTGGAATGGACCCAACTTAGTATTTGCAATCAAGGGCTGCCAGAAAAGTTATCCCTGAAGTTCATGAGATGCTTTAACTTGGAAAAAACAAAAGAAAGATGCTACTTGAGATACTGTAGCACTTACCTTTGAAAAACTTAGACCAGGAAATTCAATTATTATGGTGGTTAATGATGAGAGCATAGACAGGTCAAACCAAATAATGGAACTTCAAAATGAAAAAAGCACACAATAAATCTACTACCTCCATTCCTAAAAAAAGAGTTATGTTTGACTCAACACACAAATTAGAAAAAGCTAATTTTGACCATTATAAATATTTGTATATTTTGTATTTTTCAATAATGCCCACTTGGGAGAAGGATCCATCAAATAAAATAACAAGTAAATAGAGAGTAAAAAAAATATATACATCCCAAATAGGAAAGATTCAAAAGTAAACATTTTTTATTCTGCAGCGGCCTAAAAAGAAAGAATACACTTTCGGAATGGAAGGGAGTATTAAGGGAGGTCATATCTCTGTCCCGACAAAAGAGTCTGCACTTTATTTTGCCTTTGACTGACTTTTTTTAGTCAATTTGACTTTTTTTCAAATGAAATTTTGATGTAGATTTATTTATTTTTTAAAAAAATTATAAAATCTAAGACTCTTAAGTACTTTAGCCTAGTTTACATAACTAAGTACAAATATGATACTCCCTTCGTCCCAAAAAAAAAAAAAAACTAATTTGACAAGTCAAAGTTTCTAAACCGTAGTTTTACTTGCTTGTACCTTCTTTACATTGCATTGAAGTTATATTCTCATTTCTCATTTAGAAATGAGTAGTAGTAGGGAGACAAAAAAAAAAATCCAACTTTCTCGTCCCAATTTATATGACAAGCATGTGATTGATTAGATATCATATGTAATGTCACCCTTTAACCCTTGCTTGACACTTGGATTTGGATCAAAAATTTGGGCAAAAGGGTTTGTATCTCTATCAATTTTCTTTTTTTAGAAATAAGACTATTTTGCTGGGAACAAACCAAAAAAAGAAAGTGAAATTATTTTTTGAAACAAGAGTATGCTAAATATCGATCTAAAAAGATAGTGAAAATTGACTTTAAAACATCAAAATTCGGGGCGGAGGGAGTGAATTTGCAGCAATAGAAAAGCGTAAACTTGCAAATAGAGAGCAGCATAGATCAAAATTATCAAGAGAGAGAGAGGACATACGTTGCCACAGCCAGGGACCAAAGCCCTGCCCTTTGGGAGGGCATCCGTACGAAGGAGATTCAAGAGAATAGGGGTAGGCTGTCCCAAATCCCATGGGGTCGCTCCTTCCTGCCAACACTTTTCCCATCCACCTGAAAATGAATTATTTACCCCCAAATTCATTCCAAAATTCAAATTTAAACTTCCATTAATAGAAATAGTTACATTAGAAACGATGAAATGAATTCCAGTAACCAGTGATAAATTTTCAAACTGAACAAATCTTAACTAGTAGAATCGTGCGAGTTGACGAGTTGCTGCATTTTGTCGACGATGTTGTTGGGTTTCGATTTGACGGTGGGGGAGTTGTTGGTTCCTTGTCCATTTTGAATCATTCTTCTACAACTCTGCTTGTGGTTGTGTGTGCCGCCGGCGAAAGGGATACAATAATAATGTGATGATCTTCTGCTGCTATAACTATGGAGATTCTTAATGGGCCACCACCGCATCAGTGGCGACCGATCGACGTCTTCCGATTATGCTTTTTGTTCAAGTCAGATTTCCAGTGATCAATTGAGTACTGATGAATGATGTTGGTGGTAAGCAGCCAAGAGAAAGGATACGCCCCATTTAAATACACTCCCTATATTCCCTATTTTACCCTCTCTGTTTTTTTTTTAACATACAACCAATTTCTTTCCATTCTCACCCCCTATAGACTGAACACAGGCATATATATATATATATATATATATATATATATATATAACAAAACTTAGACCCAGGAGTATGAAAATAATAAATTTAATGAATAAATAAAAACAATATTACTGAATAATGTGAAATATTATTAAAACATAAAAATATTTACAAAAAAGAGAAAGAAAATAAAAACTTACAACTTGAATCCGAGAGGGATTCTATCTTCAATCTATAAAACAACCTATAAAACTAAAAATATAAAAAACTGGGGTATTTTACAATGGAGGATTGTGCTCAACACATGAGCCAAGAGAGAGAGGGAGAATTGTTTTTGCCGTTATATTCGCCCTGTCCTCTGAGGCTTTGCCTTTGATTCCATTTATAGGATTAGCGTTGCGGATTTCAAATGTCTTTAAGTCCGTGTGTGCGCCCGTGAGTGCCTTTAGTAGGAGACACCTTTAGTTAGTGGAAAATAAGCTTTTGACTTCTTTTCCCTTCTTTTTGTTTTCACCGTCCGTTTTGAGGAATAAGTAAAAGTTTTTGTCGGCCATTGAAGCTATAGTGGAGAAACTTTTGCCACCTGTGACACCTTTTTCTCCTGAGATGCTTTTGTCTTCCTGTGAGGCCTTGTCCTTTCTTCCTTTTCTTGCTTTACACCTGTAAGGAGAATTTGTCCTTTCTTCTTGTTCTTCCGTGATTTTAGGCTTTTGGGAAATGAAGGAGGAATTTCCTGATATTCTTTCCCAATGATCATGACTTTTAATCATTGTGATGCTCTGCTTGAGAATATGGAATTAATCCCATATAATGTTCCATATCTTCGTTGTCTTCCATACTTTGAGTAGAGGTTTTTGAATTGGTTTCTTCTTCTAGAACTTTACTGATGAAGCTAGCTATTTTTTCTTTAAGACATACATTTAATTATTCCTAAGCAATTCTAGGATTTTCTTTCAGAATTTTTGATTTAATCATCTCAATAGGATCTTCTTGATCCATTTTTTCTTTTCCTTTTTTAGCTTTAAGCTCTTCTTTGAAATATGTACGTGTCTTTATGACGACTTTAAGAATTTCGGTGGTGTCGAATTTATTCCACCACTTGAAGGAATAAGTCCTTACTAGACATGGTATATTGAAGTCATCATAATCACAACTATAAGACCATGCCCAGATCCAAGGTAGCTTAAATTGAGCCAGGAACATCATTAAAACTCTACTAATTAAGCTTTCACGAATATTTTTCTCTAAAGGATTAGAGTTATAAATAAATTCATCCCTGTATTTAGGGTGAGTATTGCAATAATCAATGAATAATTGCTATAAATCTTTTGGTAGATATTGCCTTTTAGGATCAATTTTTTCCCAATTAAGAAAGAACCAATTGAGAATTCCTGATCAAACTGGAAAAATCAGGTATGTTTTCTTTGAGAATTTTGATAAATAAATGCTTTTAGCCATGCATCGATATAATCCCAATAATTATAATAAAATTGCTACTCTGGATTGGCAAAATAATGCCGTAACTGGTTCAGATTGGTTCCCCAATCTGACACCGTAAGCACTTTAAGGATTTTTGCTTTTGAAAAAGCATATGCGCTTTGAGCAATTTCAACATTTCTCAGCTTATGATCAAAATATACTGAGCATGTTTCTTTAAGAATTGTCTCATAAATTCCTCAATTTTTCCTTCCTTTAATAGGAAAGTGATATCTTTGCTCAAAATACTTTGAGGCTAAATAATAAGGATCTGAAAACCATTTAAGGTCTAATTGCTCTAAGCAAATGATTGGCTCTTTAAGAGAATTGTCGATCATTTTTTGATTGAATTATTCTCCCTCTATTAAGCTTCTTTGACTATCTTTTGAGAGGATGAGGATGATCCTAATTGAGGATACTGCTTATCATAATAATTTTGATAATTTTGGGAATAATAATTTCCTCAGCCCGGACCAGGGCCTCGACCTCTGCCCGGGCCAGGGCCTCGACCTCTGCCCCGAGAGTTTTGAGCTCTACCTCTAGTTGACATTAAGTGGGGGACCCCTGCAAGAAATCTTAGGTTAAGAAATCTGGTAAAAAATTTGATTTTTGTATTAAAAATGGTTCTTCTTTGAAATGGAGAGCATTCTGTCAAAATCTTTTTGTGGTCTGAAAATCCCATTTGGAATAAGATCGTCAATATATTCATGTTTTTAAAGTAAAACATTTTATGATTATAAGATGCTAAGAATATATTGAATTCTTTGTTGTACTTGAAGTAATTCACCAAAAAGATTTTGGAATCTGATCGAGCGAGTTCGAGAAAAAGGTTCCTGCCCCAAATCAGAGATCTTTTGAAGAATTGATCTTTCTTTTTGAAATAGAAGATTTAATTCAAATTCTTTTGTTAAACCAGGCATAATTATTTTTATCTGATTTTTGATTACTTATATCCTTAATCCTTGTTTCTTTTTGTAAGAAATTTAACTGTTTTTCTTTTAATATAAGATTTTCTTTAAGTTCATTTATTGTCTTTGTTTGAGGATTTGTAATAAATTTAAAAAGAATTTGTTTTCCATTTAAAATAGAAAAGATACCTAAAGAATCTATTCTATCAATAGGTTGTATTAAGGATAAAAAAGGTGTTCTTAATATTAAGAATTGTGCTAAACCTTTTATCATGAAAAAAGTTCTTTTAATACATATTCCTTCATTGCAAATATAAGCATTGGATTATTTATTATTTATGTTCATTTTAGAACCATTAGCAGTTGTTAAACTATCTGATAATTTTATTTTTTAAAAGTATTTGGTTGGTTGGGATTAAACCTTCTTTTATGCAGTTCATATCTGCACCACTATCAATTAAAGCAATAGTTTGTATATTAAATTCCTCATTTATAACTAAAATTATAGTTACATACCGTTTTAGATATGTTATTTCATCTATTAGACATAAATATTGCTCACCATTTTACCACTTATTTGAGGATTAAAAGACTGGCCTATGTCGTTCTTAGCTTGAATAACTTATTCTAGTTTAGATAGGATTTTATCTTTCCCTATTTGTTCAATTTTTATACGCAATTCCTTTATTTCCATTTTGAGTATATTTATTTCTTGTTTTAGATCTTGTATCGTCGGTTCTTTATAAGTTGAATTTTCAAATCTATTTATAACTTCTTTTAATGAATAATTCAACTGAGACTTTTTTAAGGATCAGTTTCTAGCTGTTTTTCAAAATTATATAGGAATTTTCCTAATATTTTTCTTTTTTCTTCTGGATCCTCTATTTTATCTATTAGATCCAGGACAAAAGTTCGATTTTTAGTAAGAGTATTTATATTCAAACCATTCATTTGTAAAATAGATTTGTAATAATCAATTTCACTATTACAGTTGCCTGTGCAACCTTTTCCTTTCGCGGATTTTGCCGAGCTGGATTCTATATCAGAATTAATATGCATTATTTCATTTTCACTATTACTTGAAGACTCAATTTCTTCATTTTCTTCGGGGTTAAGTAAGATTTGACATAATCCTTCTTTAAGTTCTTCACTTATATGTAATCCTTGTATTTTTATTTTACCCAACACCTATTAGTATAGTGACCAGTTTTACCACATTTATGACACATGATATCACTTTTAGATTTTCTCTTAGTTGGTTTTCTTGGAGTTTTATTATTATTATTAGGTACTGTTGTTTCTTTGTCTTTTAATCTTGGTTTTCGGAACTTATAATATTTTCTTTCATGAATTTTTGACTTTTCTTGCAGGTTTAGGTATTTTTGATTGAGGGATATGATACGCAAATTGATGACAGAATTCTCCTAATTCTTTATGACTAGTTAAGCGTTATTTTTTAAATTGAGCTTTAAGATTTAAATCGTTACAGATGGCTAATCCTTCTGCTGTACATTCAGCAAATAATTCACCATATGTATAACTATCATAAGGAATATAATTACCACCATGTTTATTTTTTATTCTAGTTTTTACTTTTTCTGCAAATAAAGGAGGTAATCCAGAAATAAATTTTTCCTTCAAAAATGCTGCATTAGCATCATTTCTTTGGGATATCTTAGTAAGGAAAACATCTTTATACCATCTAAAATGAGTTAATGACGGACATCTAAGATTCATTAAGAGTTCTTTACCTTTATCCATCATTTGGAGGGGTTGTCCAATAAAATGTTTAATAATTGCTTGGACTAATGTGTATACTCCATTGTAGAAATTATTTTTGTGCAATTTAATATTTCATTTTGTTGATTTTGGTTGAGAATATTGTCCCACCATCCTGTAAGTTATCCTATAAATTCTATAGTTATTGCTTTAACAATACCACTATCAGTATTACCATTTATCCTGCAGGATATTGAATACATTAGCATTCTGTGCGTATACGTTAGTATTTGATATTCAGCCATTCCATCAATATTTCATTCATAGATGGCTTTAGGATTATAATATGTTTGTCCTGTCAGACTGTCTTCTTCAAAGACTAAATCTACTAGACTGGGCCTAGGGTCATAATACCTACCAGTGGCTTGAGGTATATGAGAACTTTGAGTTTTCAATTTATTAATTTCTATATTTGGCGTAAATTGATCTTCTAATTCTCTTAGATCTGATCCACTATAATCTTCATTTTGATTAATAATTTGGACACGCTTATCACTTAAGCTAAGTTCTTTTAACTTTTTTGTCAAAGTATTAATAAATTCATATTCTGTTTTAAGAGTAAAAGATAAATCTTTTGGACCTAAATTTAATGGGGGTTTTACCAACGGTATTTGAATTTTTGTTGGCTGTAATTGATTTAAACTTTTATTTGTTTGGACAGGTTTGCTATTATCAATTTTATCCTCTAATCTTTCCATTTGTTTATTCATTGTTTGTAAACATAAATTAGTATAATTATTTTGTTTAATTACTTTATTTAAATCTTCATTATCAACCTTTGCTTTTGAAAAAAACATTAGCTTCTATTTCTCCTACTTTTAGATTTTTCGGAGGAGGATGAATTGCTCTAATTTTTTCTCCTTCAACCGTCTCCTAAGTTTTAAAATGTTGTTCCATAATATTAATCTTGTTACTTAGATTTGATAGTTTAAACTGCTGTTCTATAGTATTAAGCTTATTATTTGGATTTGATAAATAAATATCCATATACTAGTCTACAAAAGAAATTACTATTTTATTTAGATCAATAAATTTATAGAATTCTTCTTTAATATTTTGTAATTCATCTTTATTATGGTTATGAAAATACCAAAGTCTAAATTTTTCATACTTTGGTTGGAAAAATTCTTTATTTATTTCTTGCCTATCATATTTAAATTCTTTTGTAATAATATTAACAGAATAATTCATATCCGAAAATGTCGGAGATGAGGCTCCTTGATTTTGATTATCTTTATGATATATTCCATGGGGACTATTTTGGGAGGATTCTTTAATTCCTTCAAATATTAAATTTTCCATTTTTTCCTTACCTCTATCTGATAATTCAGATTTTTCATATAAAGAAGAGGTAGATTTTCTGCTATTTGAGCCACTTGTTGAAAATTCAGTAATTTTAAAATTAGTTTTTCTTTCACTATTAGCGAAAGTAACTTCAACATTCCCTTCAGGAGTTTGGATAATTTGTTCAATCTCCCTATTTTTTATTGATTCGGGAGGAGCAGCTGCTGGAAGAGTCCAGACTGCCAGAAGATCTATATCTTTTCAAGATATAGCCCTAGGGGTCATCGTATGAGATCTATTTAAATTTATTTCTATAAGAGTAGTTTTACCCTTTCTACTTTGTAGTTTTGCTCTTGGAGTTAGGGTATTCAGTAATTTATAATATATCCTATAAGATATAGCAACATGTTCACTGTACTCTTGCATTCTATAACCTTTCAATTCTATGTTAAGAGTAAGAATTTCCATTAAATTTTTATTTCAACCATTGATTTTTGATCTAATGGTTGATAGAATAGTAACCATTAATGGTTAGTGAGATGTAGTAACCGTTGAATACTCACACACACACACACACACACACACACATATATATATATATATATATATATATATATAAAAGCACAATAGTGTTCAAATTGGAAAGATCCCGCTAAAAACATCTTTCCAAATTTGGCCAGTATTTTATTTGGTTTCGTAGTGTGAACACCTTTATGTCTTTGGAAAAACACAAATTAGACTTAAATTATCGTCCTTAAACAATTTGCATTCTGCTTTAATAAGCTGACTTCCAATTAATATTTGTTCCAATGAATCTGATGTATGATTAAAATTTTTATTTTAAAACATTAATTTCGAGAATAAACCACAACAATTTTCTTTTAAAACTTTATGCATTATTCTTAGGGATGTATTTGGGTACAAATAATATATATTAAGTATTCAAATAAATAATAGATATTCATACTAAGATTTGTATTTGGCTACAAATAATATACAATAGATTGCAGTATTTAACAAATAACTGAATCTGGAAATGAAAATATTTGGATATATAAAAAATATGGTGCAAATTAAACTCCTTGAGATGTACATAGACGGTTTAGGCAGCTGGAGCTATTATTATTTTCGAAGAGATTACTGTAAAATAAAAGTCTATATAAACTCACACCGGTTCTTTTGCATTACAATTCATCTCAGATTCATTGTATCTCATTCAAGATACAATCTATCTGCGAAATGCTTCTTCTTTACAGCTGGGTTAAAGATATCAGCCTAACGAAATTCGAATGACGGGATCTTTCCAAAATTGGACACAATGGTGGTGTTAGAATTTGTAAGGATGAATCAACCCAAATAACTGTATTCTCATTGATTACAAGAAAGAATTACAAAATGAGAGATAAGTCATTGAAAACAACTTTCTCAATAATCGACTTACAATAGCACACCCCGCATCACTGCTATAAAAACAAAAACAGGTAAGATGAGAAAAGACAATTAAGCCCTTACTAAAAACTGCTATAACAACCTAGCTTTAAGAATGCACACTTGACACCCCTGAAGATTGAAAGAAGAGATAAGAGATTTCTGATATTTTTCTTTAGTCCTTGAACTTCCAGAAACCTTACAGTTAGCCTTCAGCTCACTCATTTTCTATTTGATATTCTTCATCAACTTTAACATCCCCCCTCAAGTTGGAAGTGGAAAACAAGTTCTTAACTTGCAACTTGGCTAAAAACCCTGAAAATTGACCAAAAGGGAGAGCTTTGGTGAAGAGATCAGTTACTTGATCTTGAGATGCAATGTATTTTGTAGAGATAATATTTTTCTGCAACATGCTTCTAACAATATGTCAATCTATCTCAATATGCTTGGTTCTTTCATGAAACACAGGATTTGCAGCTATATACAAAGCTAATTTGTTGTCACAGTGTAAAGAAATGGGCTCCATAGACATAATCTGATAATCTTTGAGCATGGCCAAAATCCAAGATAATTCACAGCAAGTATTGGCCATGCTTCTATATTCTGCCTCTGAAGAAGGTCTGCTCACTGTGTTTTGTTTTTTACTTTTCTAAGATATTAGAGCATCACCCAAGAATATACAAAAGCAGTAAGAGATTTTCTTGTAATAGGACATGCAGCCCAGTCTGAGTCAAAGAAAGCTGTGAGAGTCAAAGAACCATTAGCAGGGAAGAAGACTCCCTGACCTGGACTCCCTTTTAGATATTTGACTAATCTTAGCCCAGCATGCCAATGCTCAGAGGTAGGATTAGACATGAACTGACTTAAGATATGTACTCTATAAGAAATGTCAGGCCTGGTAATAGTGAGATAGACAGTCTTCCTATCAACCTTCTATAAGGAGCAGGATCACTTAGAGGAGATCCAGAGCTGAGGGCCAATTTATGATGTTGCTCAATAGGAGTAGCTTTTGGCTTGGCATTCAATAGACCACAATCAATGATGATATCCACAGTGTACTTCCTTTGATGTAGGCATATCCCTGATGAATTTCTAGCAACTTCAAGACCAAGAAAGTACTTGAGCTGACCAAGATCCTTAATAGGAAACTTAGTATGAAGGTAGTCTTTTGCCTTTATAATCAAGTCCTTACTGGATCCAGTAATCAGTAAATCATCCACATATACTAAAACAGCAATAAAGTCCTCTCCTGTATTCATAGTAAACAAGGTATGATCATTTGGTGATTGGCTAAAGCCAAAGTTGATAAGAGTACATGAGAATTTTTCAAACCACTGTCTGGGAGCCTGCTTCAGACCATATAAGGATTTGAGTAGTTTGCAGACAACAGGTCTTTTATCCTTTGATAGATTATGAGAGTATTGATGTAGAACACGTAGCTGATATGTATTTGCACAAGATGGAAAAGAATAAGAAGTTTGGGAGGAGTATTGGAAAGTTAGGGGGTAAAGTGGCAATAGACAAAACTAGTACTAGTAGAAATCATGAATTGGAGGAGTCTTTCGTCGGTAGGGCATAATTTGGGCATAACTTTTGATCTCGGATGAACCACGGGACCCACCGCATATCAAATCGAAGTTCTCGACAAGATCTATGATACTCATTAGTTTCACCTGTGATGCGTTTGATTTTTAGCCCGAAAAAGACTGTTTGAGTATTGTTTTGGGCCTCGAAAATTTTTCTTATTTACTTTTGTCGTTTTCCTTTTAGGGTTTGGTTTGTTTAGGGCATATAAATACCCTCTTAAACATTGCTATGAGCAGCTTTTGATTAATAATAAATGTTTTCTTCTTTGTGAAAACCCTAAGCCGTCTTAGGCTTGTTCTTGGAGTTTCTCGTGGTAAGAGCTTCATAGTTGTTAGTTCCGCTGCGTCAAGTATCCAGGAGGCAAATCCATGTAGACTTCTTCATGTAAATCTCCATGGAGAAAGGCATTGGATACATCCATATGAGTTATCTCCCAATTCTTTTTGGCAGAAATGCTGAGAAGAATCCTGACAAAGGTCATTTTGGCTACTGGAACAAAGGTCTCAAAGTAGTCATCCCCTTCAACTTGAGTAAATCCCTTTGCAACAAGCCTTGCGTTATACTTGTCAACACTTCCATCAGGTTTAAACTTTATTCTGAAGATCCATTTGCAGCCTACTTTGTGTTTCTTGTCAGGAAGATGTTGCACAGTCCATGTCTTGTTGATCTCCAGAGCTTTTAATTCATCTTCCATGGCTTTACACCATAAGGGATCTTTGGCAACCTGGGCATAAGTTTGAGGCTCCACACAGAAGAAATGTTGCATGAGTAATACTTATAAGCAGTAGAAACTTGACTGAAGTTACAAAATTTTTCAAACAGGTAAGGTGAGGTACCTTTGATATTAGCAGCATTGTGTTTTTGCAAGGATGTAGGAAGGCCTATATAGTCTTTAAGCTTAACAGGAATGCTTTTGTTTCTTATAGGTCTGGAATACACAGGTATATTAGAATTATCTTCAGTGAGGTTATTACCTTGTTCTGAATTGAGGTTGGAGTCATGTAAGTTGGCCTGTTCAGTGGAGTTAGTTTCTTGCAAATTAGACAAATGGTCATTAGCAATATCTTCATTTATGATAGGAGGCAAATCTGAAGAGGGGAATAGACTATTGTTGGCAATTCCACTCTGATTGTTGAGTTTATAAGGAAATATATTTTCATAAAACACTATATCTCTGCTGAAGAATACTTTATGAGAAATAACATTATAAACTTTGTAGGCCTTTTTGGTAGTAGTATAGCCAAGGAACACACATTTCTGAGATCTGGGGAGAAATTTGTCTCTATTCTGAGCCAAAGCGGATGCATAACATAAGCACCCAAGAGTTTTAAGATGTTTGTAATTAGGTAAAGTTCCAAACAAGGCTTGAAAAGGGGTTTTAAAATTGAGTACAGAGTTGGGCAGTCTGTTAATAAGGTAAGTAGCAGTGAGAAGGCAATCCCCCCAGAATTGAATAGGTAAATTAGCTTAAAATTTGAGAGCTCTAGCAAGCTCCAGCAGATGTCTATGATTTCTTTCAGCTCTTCCATTCTGCTGAGGAGTTTCTGTGCAGGTGCTTTGATGTATAATGCCCAAAGAGTTAAGTAAGTATTCATAGAAGTGTTAAAAAATTCAGTTCCATTGTCAGACCTTATTTCTTTTATATTTTTGTTAAATTGGGTCTTAATCATGGTGATAAAAATTTTCATTATATTGCACACATTGGCTTTGGATTTGAGAAGAATTGTCCAAGTAGATCTAGTGTGGTCATTAACAATGGTGAGGAAGGAGTTGCAACCATCATAAGTGGAGTGCCTGTATGGACCCCAAACATCACAGTGAAGCAAATTAAAAGAAGAAGAACTATGAGATTGACTTAAGCTAAATGGTTGTCTAGTTTGCCTAGCTAGATGACATATGTCACAACTAAAAGTTCTATAATTCTTGAAGTTTAAAGAGCACAAACAATCAATATATTTCATAGATTGTAAAGGAAGGTGGCCAAGTCTTTGATGCCACAGATTCACTTCATCATAGGTAGAGGAACTAGCATAAAAATCATTATTCATAAGAGAGGGTACATTGTTTGAATTACTACAGGCAGTATAAATTCCATTGGCATTATTCAAATGGACTTCAACATGACAGTGAGGTGGCTCAAGTTTATAAAGGCCTCCAACAAGTTTACCAATTACCTTGATTTTCCTCTTGTTTAGGTCCTGTACAAAGCACATTTTGGCAGAAAATATAAGATTACAGTTGTTGTCAGTGGTGAATTGACTACCTGATAACAAGTTAAATTGGAATTCAGGAACAAAATAAACATTTTTTAAGGTAATTTCACTAGTCAATTTGATAGAGCCTTTATGAGTGATCATAGAGCTCTTTCCATTGGGCAAATGAATTTTGGATTGGATGGGAGTGACATTAATAAGATGATGTAAGAATTAGTAATGTGGTCTGAAGCTCCTGTATCAATAATCCAATCATTTGAACTAGTTGTGGTATAGTTGAATAAGCAAGCAGGATTAGCAAGTTTAGGCATAGATAGATCAGTACCTGCCATGTTTATATCTTCTATTTCAAGGGGAGAATCAGCAACCATGCAATTTGCCTTGGGGTTGATCATGGACATCAGTTGAATATATTGTTCATTGGTGAAGTGGACACTGGAGTTGTTGTTGTCTTTCAAGGATACTGAGTTGGTAGTGGCAGTTGTTTTTCCCTTTCTTTTATTCTTAGGCATTCGAGAAAGATCAGGCTTGTTTCCATATTGGGGGTTCTAGTCAGGGTCGCCATGGAGAAAGAAACATCTATCTTTGGGATGGGAGTTTCCATGGAAGAAATCACAAAAAAAACTTCCCCCTTCCACCAGTGTTGTTGAACTGATTATTTCTTCCAAAATTGGTACTGGCTTTGTTAAGTTTGTTGCCACCACTGTAGTTGCTAGTATTAGATTTACTTAACAGGGCTGTGGAGAGGTCATTGTGGCTTACAAAGTTTCCACACTGCCTTTGCCCTTCTTCTTGAATAAGCATTAAAACAATTTTGGAAATAGAGGGCAAGGGAACCATCTTGAGTATTTGCCCTCTTACATCGGTATAAGCATCAGACAGGCCCATGAGAAATTGAGTGAGTTTGTAAGCATGATCATAGTCATCTCGTAATTTTGAAGTCCCACAAAGGCATACACAGATACACTTGGGAAGAGGGATCAGGTTTTGTAACTCATCCCATAGGCCTCTGAATTTGGTAAAGTAGGCATTGATGGATAAGGTACCTTGGGTACAAAGAGCAATAGACTTTCTGATTTGGTAAAGTTTAGGTGTATCACTTTGGGAGTATCTTGTGATCAGATCTTCCCACATCTCACAAGAGGTTGGAAAGTAAACAATACTCTACCTAATTTCTTGAGAGACAAAGTTGAGAAGCAAAGAAACTACCATAGAATTACACCTGTCCCAGGCACTGGCATACTTAGGCTCAGGTTGGGGTTTCTTATGAGTACCATTTGTCGCGACCCGACCCGAGATCCGATGTGGAGTCCCGTTCGGACCGCGAGAAGACGGAGAAACACAAAAGTAGCATCTCAAAAATACCTTAAAAAAATGCAAAGTCATGAGAAAACCCCGTAATGCACGTGCAAGTTTTCTTTAAACGACAAGATCTTTAAAACAATACTAAACCTCAATGGCGAAACAACATGCCAAAGAAACAACACGTTAGTTAGCAACAACAACCACGAGCTAACAGGCTCGGTACATGTATAAACCATATCAGAGTGCGCGGAATTTAAAGTTAACAAATATATACAACAGCACGGCAACCATGCCGGCACAACAAAAGAATATAACGAATAACAGTCGAGACTACTACCCAACAAATACGTTGTTTAGATAACAAGTACACCCTCGGCCTCACCAAAAGAAAATACTAGGCACAAGGTGCACTACCAAAGGAAGATGTTCAACTGGAACTGAACTCGAGCAACTAGGGATTCCTCGCCGGCCCTTGATCTAAGGAAAACAAATAAACACGAAACGGGGTGAGTCGAAACTCAATAAGCTACTAATGCAATAATATGGCATGCCAGATGCAAGAGAATAAATATAACAAGTACTCATGTCATCACGAAACCATTTCAATACAAAATGAAAGTAACATGTATTACACATAGCCAAACAACCCCATACTACACGAGAGGCTCGACGATCGCCAACCGTCCCATACCGGTTGGAAACCATGACCAACATTCGCTCATACAGGAAGCACATAAAAGCTATAAGTAAACAGGTTACAAAAGCTCTGGAAGATCCAAGCTGGGTGGAGGCTATGCAAGAAGAGTTAAACCAATTTGATAGATGCCAAGTTTGGTCACTTGTTCCTAGACCCAAAGGACAAACAGTGATTGGAATAAAATGGGTCTTCAGAAACAAGATGGACGAAAATGGAAACATCACCAGGAATAAGGCAAGACAGTTGCAAGATTGGAAGCTCTCAGATTATTTCTCGCCTATGCATCCTTTAAAGACTTCAAGGTATATCAAATGGATGTTAAGAGTGCATTTCTTAATGATGAGCTGCAAGAAAAAGTCTATGTGGAACAGCCACCTGGTTTCAAGGATAACTCAAGAAGAGAGGACATATACAAATTAAGGAAAACATTGTATGGACTCAAGCAAGCTCCACGGGCCTGGTATGAGACCCTTTCAAAGTTCTTGATAACTCAAGGCTTTGAGAGAGGTCAAATTGACACTACTCTTTTTATTATGAAACATAAAGGTCATTCTTTACTTGTTCAAATTTATATCAATGATATTATATTTGGTTCTACTAATAAAAATCTTTACAAAAGGTTTGAAAAGCTTATGCAGAGTAAATTCAAAATGAGCATGATGGGAGAACTCAATTTCTTCCTTGGACTTCAAATTCAACAAAGCTCCACTGGTATCTTCATCAATCAAGCCAAATATACAAAGGATCTTATCAAGAAATTTGGACTTGAAAATGCAAACAGTTTCAGCACATCCATGTCTACTAACTGCCATCTTGACAAAGATGAAAAGGGCAAGAAAGTGGACATGACTCTTTATAAAGGCATGATTGGCTCACTTTTGTATTTAACTGCTAGTGGGCCTGACATTATGTTTGATGTTTGTGTTTGTGCTAGATATCAAGCAGATCCAAAGGAGGTCTCACTTACAGGCTGTCAAAAGAATCATCAGATATCTAATTGATACATCTAACTTGGGTATTTGGTATTCAAGGGATTCATCCTTTAATCTTATAGGCTATTCTGATGTTGACTTTGCTGCTTGTAAGGTTGACAGGAAAAGCACAAGTGGGACATGTCAATTCCTAGGGAATAGACTTATCTCATGGGCCAGCAAAAAGCAAACATCTATTTTAACTTCAACAACTGAAGCAGAATATATAGCTGCTGGTAGCTGCTGCTCACAATTGTTGTGGATCAAACAGCAACTGGTAGATTATGAGATCAAGACTGCTGATTGCCCTATAATGTGTAATAATACATCAGCCAGCTCAGTTTCTCAAAATTCTGTTATGCACTCCAAAACAAAGCACATTGATATGAGATATCATTTGTTAAAAGATCAAGTGGAAAAAGGTAACATCAGCATGCAATATGTATCTACTAATCAACAGTTAGCTGATATTTTCACCAAACCACTTGATTCAACCAGGTTTGCCTATCTAAGAGGAGAGCTTTGTATGCTTGATCTTAATCCTTAATCTTTTAAACACTGTCTCAATTTATTACTCCTTGCTTGTTTATAGAACTGCTTATCTTATCATCCAAGTGTAACTCTGCCGATATTATAGGACAATCTTGAGTAAGTATCTTTCTCTCTTGATCGGCAGTCTTCAAAACGAAAAGTCAAAATCGAATTTTATATGAACAGTTACTTATCAAGACATTATATGCGGACTTCAAAATTCATTAAATGCCATTTATTGAGACTTGTCAGAGGTATAAATAGCAAATTCTCTAATCGACTGTTCACATTTTGCAAAAATCGCCTTTCTTCATTTCAAACTCCAGAAATTGATACTTTCTAAAAGCTTTTAAAATCTTCAATTCCTCCATTCTTCTGCGCATAATATTCAATGGTGAGTAATTTTATATTCATAAATTCATTCAATTTCAATTTTATTGTATTCAATATTTTGATTTTCAAAACTCATATGAACTGTTTCATTCTTGCGCCATTGATGAACTGCGTATGTTTGATTTCAAAATCATTTTATTGTTTATGTCTAATTTCTTAGTTTCAAATATGTCTAATGTTTGTCACATATGAATATTCCCAATCCATACTAATTGATTCTCTGGAAAATGATAGAATCTGCTCTTGTCTAAAACCCTGGAAATGAACTGTACTATTAATAAACTTCTGTTAGTATATTTTAGGTTTAGATTTGAACAATATATGTTTTTCTAAGGAATTGGTGAAACTCCTTTATATCGGCTATCCTTAACTCTGCCGATTGTGTATGTAGGCTAAGACACAATCATTCAAGTCAGCTGGTACATCCACCTCAGCTGGTACTCAACCAGCTAAGACATCCAGGGCTGCTGAAGCTACTGATACCAATTCAAAATCTTCCAAGGAGCAGCTATCACCCTGGAATGACTATTGATGCTGAATTGGTTCAACGATATTCCTCTGGAGAAGCTCTATTAAAAGACTTAGAGGAATGTGCACTTCTTCCACTCTTTCAGCTGAATGACATTCACTACAGCACTGCTATTGCTGAGGAGTTCTACACAAGGATGACTCTTCCTACATGAGCTATCTCAAAGGCTATATTCGAGGATATCTAATCAAGCTGACCTACAAGGATATAGGTAATATCCTAGAACCGGCTATGGAAGAAAAATTGGACTTGACTGCTGAAGAATCTGCCCAGGCTTGGGAAATGATGAGGGGATCTACCAAGCCGAAGCATTTTTCTGAGATGTTTCGAAATCTATTCCCTGAAGGTCCATATCATATAAGTCATCTTATTGACAAAAGCATCTTGTTCAAAAATGGATCTAAGGACATCTTCACTTCTCAATAGCTGGTGTAGAAAAAAGCTGTTGTTCTTCGCAAACAGCTAAATTGGGCAAAAATAGTATTCTCTATGATATTTCAAAGTGTGGCTGAAGTTCAAGCCAATCCAGCAATGAAGAGACCGTTTGTAAGGGTGATCAATGTCCTCATGAAAGGCTTTAAACAAATTGAGAAGAAAATAGCCGGTGATGATCTTATCAAGGTGACCAACACCTATGTATTCACTGTCAACAACATCACTAGGTATAGAGAAGATCTAGCCAAAAGGGCTGCTGCTGCTGCTGCTGGTCCTTTTACCCAAGATAAGAAGGGTAAGAGGAAGGTGAACTATTCTTCAGAGGGGCTTCCTGTTCAGGAGGAGCCTAAACCTCTGGGTGCTGAACTCCCCGAGGATTTTGACCTCACCAGGCTCGATCAAGATTCGTATGAGCCTGATGAACCCTTTCCCAAGAAACTCAAACAATCATCTTCACCTCCCTCTTCACCTAAACCCAAAACATCCAAGAAGCCAGCCAAATCCAAAAAGACTGCTGAGAGAGACACTTCTACTTTTCAACCAGCCAACCTTCAACCCACCATTCAATCTTCAACTTTTCCCCCAAAACCCATATCCAAACAAGACAAGCCCAAAACCAAACAAACTCTTCTATCTACAGACGAATCTTTTGGCCTTCCCAAAACCACCTCGACTACAATTCCTTCAACTCTAGACATTCCTACATCAGACAACCCTCAACCTGCTCGAACCTCTTCAACTCCCTCAAAGTCAAGGCATGGCAAACGCATTAAGAAAAGTGCTAAAAAGGTCAAGTTTATGCCCTCTACCGATCCAACATCCTCACCTCCTTCTTCCCCTACTCAACCTGAATCTGTAATTCATACTCCTATGCCTTCACCTACTCAACCTGCCCCAACTATCATTCCTACAATGATACCCTCTGACTCAGATGAATTACAACATTCACTTGATACTCAGTCACTCATTCGTTCTAAACGTCCTCTAACTCCTTATTCTGATCAATCTACACCCAAACGTACCAAACTCAACCCTTACAACCATCTTCACCCAGAAGTCTAAGAACTGCTGTTCTTTAAAGACAGCCGACCTAAGACCAACCCTGCCGACACTGATCCATTCCTCTCCACTCTGGACTATCCCAAACGCATCCCTTGCCAGCCACTCTGGACTATCCTAAACCTCCTGATAGCCAGCCTCTTCGCCCTGTCTCCTTCTGTCCTTCCTCTATTGAGGATCTTTTAAAAAGTTTTGACACTATATCGGCCGACATCAACGCCTCTCTGCAGCATCTAGTGGCCAAACAATCTCATACGACAAATGTCACTGCCGACTATATGACTCAAGTCATAGCTGTCACTCGAGATGCCAAGAATGCAGCCTCAGCAAGCCAACAAGCTGTTGCTGCATGTCAAAATGTCCTGCTCGATCGTCTCTCAGGCTCCTCTAATGTCTCCATAGCTCTCATCAACGACAAATGTGAGGCTCTATCTCAAGGGATGCTTTCTATGATCGAGATGATCGATACCGTCTATAAGTAAGTGTTTCACGCTCAACGCGGTGCTAATTGCTCTATACACTCCTCTGTTCGTGCTACTCGGAAGCTTACAGAAAAGCACTATACTTTCCTTCAAAAGGAGCTTCAGAACAATGTTCATCGCCTTTCCAACATGGACCGGTCGCGTGCGTCCATAAAGGAAGAGATGAGCAGACTTCACAATAGTTAGCTGACCGATCTGCATGAGAGAAATGCCTTGCTAAGGCTTAAGAACAAAATCTTTCCTTAGAACTGGAAAGTGTCAAGGATGAACTAGAAAATGCCAAAGCTGAAATAACAAGACTCAAAGCGACTGCTAGCTCAAGACAAGAAGGACAAGCTTCAACATAGCTGGTATACCCTTCTTCATCTTCGATTTTGTAAAATCCTTGACAATACATTGTATTAAACTCCTTGTTTAATAAACAATGACTATCTTCTTAAATTTTCATGCTTTACAACTGATTGATTATTCTGTGTGTGCATGAAATTTAAACCACTAGTTTAAAGACATATCCTATAAAGTACTTTATCTGTTTGTCTTTAAACACAGCTTTACTTCAAGTGTTCTTATGCCACAATTCATTATTTGTACACATTTTGTAATCTTGAATACACTGACCCATTTGTAAGTCCATCTAGGACATGCTCACTTAATATATTACATCTATAGCATGTTATTACTAAGATCGGACATGGTCAGCTTCCACTGTATTCATAAGGTCATGGACTCAAGCAAATAGGAGGAGATTGTTGTATTTTATATAGATTTGCTTGTATCCATAACCTAAGTCTAAGCCAAGGTGACTAATGGGCCTGCGTGTCTGTTAGAGTGGCAACTTGTACTTAGACATCGCTTGGATAGCTTAAGATTGCTTATTGTAATTAGCTCAGTCTTCAGAAGATAGCCTATTGTATATCAGCCATGTTCAGATCAGCTATCTTCAAGTCATCAGCCAAGTTCGTATCAGCAAAGTCCATCAAGTCAATCGAACAAGTTTGTTTCAGTCAAGCTTCATCAGCAAAGTTGAAGACCTAAGGATCGTCTGATCTAGACTTGTCTGAAGATATGTCCTTTAGCTATCAGCAAAGTCATTCATTGACTTTAATATAACGATAACCTACAAACTGCATTTAATGACTCTTTCCTTATTAGGCATTCATCTCAGAAAAAGGACATTCTGCCTGCATCAACTGTCTACCTATTTTTGGCAAAATGACAGAATTCAGACTGAACCTGGCAGAACTACCTATCAGATTTTAACAGCAAGATTGGAGCATTTAATGCATTTAAATTTGAATTCTCCAAGGCTGAAGATCTCTAACGGCTACAAGGGCTTCCCTAAGTATAAATAGAAGACATTATTGAAGCATTGAAGAACTCTTTTGATCAATAGCTCTGAATTCACAATTCTGAAATCTTCATCTTCAACAAGCTAGTTCATTAAAAGCTTCAAAGTCAAATCTGTAAAAACATTCTTTGAAGAGCTCCAAACTGAGACGATCAGTCTTTATAGCTCTTCATTGATTGCAATCTTAAGCATTCAAAGCACACGAGGATTATATCTTTGTTTATATTAATTCTCCCGCAAACACTTGGTCAACTAATTTTTGTACATGATCCATTAGTGATCTATCTTGTAAAGATTCTAGTGGAAAACATAGTACACAATTTTTAAATCCAAAGTTGACCACTTTGGTTGTGGACGTAGCACTTATTTATAAGTGTGAACCATATTAAATTTCTTGTCTATCTATTTTCTGTGCTTGTGATTTGTTATTACTTATTAATTTCCAGAAGTCCAAACAGCTTTCAAAATAGCTGATCTTGTCCTATCAAGATCAGCCATCTTGAACTTGTCCTATACTTCACTCAATTCCGCTGCAAAATTCATTATAACCTTAAGTGAAGTAACTTTGTAAAATAATTTTTTAAAATTGGAAATAGGCTATTCAACCCCCGCCCCCTTCTAGCCTATTTGAGCACCTTGAGACTTAACACACACAGGATCTCGGGTCGGGTCGTGACAGTTGGTATCAGAGCATAAGTTAGCTAGCTTGGAGTGGATCCTTAGCTTAGGAGGGGTTGGATGTGTGTCTGAATCGTTAACGTCGAGTGTTGTTGCAGGTGTTCAATCATGGTAGAGACTCATAATGGATCTGGCATAAGTAGTGCTAGTGAGGCTGACAGAGATAACCGTCGTACCGCGCCACCTAACCCACCTTCTAACCAACCCGGAGCCCAACCAACAGGGCAAAAGCCAGAGAATCATATGAACCAGAATGAAACCTTCATGCATACTATGCAAGGATTCATGCAAGCTATGATAGAGATGAATCGTCAGACCATGGACATGAACAGACAGGCTATGGATGGACAGGGACAGGCAGGAGGACACAGAATTACATAACCGATTGGGGGAAACGGGGACAATGACCGTAGACTAGAGAGGTTCTTGAAAATGAAACATCGTAGCTTTAATGGTGAGCCAGACTCAGAGAAAGCAGAGCGGTGGATTAAGTCGATAGAGAAGATTTTTGCAGCAATGGGATGCACAGATGAGGACGAGATCAAGTTTGCTACGTTCAAACTAGAGGATGCAGCTGAACATTGGTAGAAGGTATTGGAGGCAAGCTGGGTACAGGATCAGGTAGTGAGAACATGGGAGATCTTCTTGCAGCGCTTCAGAAATCAGTTTGTTCCGACGTAGTTCAGGCAAAGAAGGAAGTGGAATTCCTTAGTCTTGAGCAGGGAAGTTTGTCGATAGCTCAGTATTTTACCAAATTTACCGAGCTATCCCGATATTGCTCCCGTCTACTTCCGATAGATGAGAAGAAAGTTTATCGTTTTGTGAAGGGTTTGAGGACTGAATACCATAAACAACTCATACCACTTGATTTGACGAGTTATCAGAAAGCAGTAGATAAGGCTTATAGGATCGAGCATGACATTAAGGAACACCGTTCTAAATCGGGGAATACAAGTGGGACACAACAGGGAGCACAGTTGAAGTGGAAGAATCAGAATACTAGTGGGACTAACAACAAGGGAGGTAATAATAATCGTCATGGTGATCAGTTTCAGCAAAGGGCAGAAAATCAGGGAAACACTTTTCCGGGACATCGGGGATAGGGGATGACTTGTAATTTTTGTGCAAGGACTGGGCACACGGAGGATAGGTGTTGGAAGAAACAGGGAAAATGCATCATGTGTGGGGATGGTACGCACTACCAGAAGGATTGCCCAAGGAATAAGGGGGTCCAGCAAGGAGGTGCGCAGCAAAATATGGGTGTCAAGAGAAACAACGAGGGACATCCTAGAGTCCAGGATCGAGTCTTTGCCCTAGACCAAAATAGAGTTTCCGAAGCCAATAACGTCATAGGAGGTACCCTATTTATCTCAAGCGCGAAAGCTCAAGTGCTTATAGATCCAGGATCATCGCATTCATGCATTGCATTATATTTTGCATGTCATATACATACCATGCCTGAATTATTACCATATGTATTGGAGGTGTCTACTCCGATGGGAGAGTGCCAAGTAGCTTCTGATGTTTATCATGATTCTGATGTAATTATTGATGGTCATCATTTGCCTGCAGATTTGGTTATTTTACCTATACGAGACTTTGATGTGATTTTGGGGATGGATTGGTTACATGCACACCATGCTGTTGTTGATTGCCGTAAGAAGTTTGTTACTTTTGATTTACCAAACATGTCTTCTTTTGTGTTTGTTAGTGATAAGTGTATGGGTGGTGTTTGTCTTATTTCGGCCTTGAAAGCTCATAAGTTATTATCGCATGGTTGTTCAGGGTATTTGGCTTATGTTGTAGATAAGTCAAAAAAGGTGGTTATGTTGGAGGATGTTTCTGTTGTGCGTGAATTTCCGGATGTATTTTTGGATGACTATGATTTACCCCCGAATAGGGAATTGGAGTTTTGTATTGAGTTGTTACCGGATACTGCGCCGATATCAAAGGCACTTTATCGCATGGCGCTGGCCGAATTAAAAGAATTGAAGATTCAGTTACAGGAATTGCTTGATCAGGGTTTCATTAAACCGAGTGTATCGCCATGGGATGCACCGGTATTATTGGTAAGGAAGAAAGATGGTTCATTGAGGTTGTGTATCGATTATCGGGAGTTGAATCAAGTTACAATTAAGAATAAATACCCTCTCCCATATATTGATGACTTGTTTGATCAACTTCAGGGTTCTGTAGTGTACTCTAAGCTTGATCTTAGGAGTGGTTACCATCAGTTGAAGGTTCGGGAGGAGGATATTCCTAAGACGGCGTTTAGGACTAGGTATGGACATTTTGAGTTTATAGTTATGCCCTTTGGGTTGACTAACGCACCTGCGGTATTTATGGACTTGATGAATAGGGTGTTCTTGCCGTATCTTGATTGTTTTGTGGTTGTTTTCATTGATGATATTTTGGTGTACTCTAAGTCTCGAGATGAGCACGAGAAACATTTGAGGATTGTGTTGACAGTTTTGAGGGAAAGGAAATTGTTTGCTAAATTTAGCAAGTGTGCCTTTTGGTTTAAGGAAGTATCATTTTTAGGCCATGTGGTATCAGGACAAGGAATTTTAGTTGATCCAGCTAAGATAGAGGCTGTGGTGAGTTGGAAGAGACCCGAGACTGTAACGGAAATTCGTAGTTTCTTGGGTTTAATGGGTTATTATCGGAGGTTTATAGAGGAATTTTCTAAGATTGCAACCTCATTGACTAATTTGACTCAGAAGAATAAGCCGTTTGTGTGGAATGATAAGTGTGAGGTGAGTTTTCAGGAGTTGAAAGAGAAGTTGACTACAACTCCTATTCTATCATTACCGAATGGACACGATGGGTTTATGATCTACAGTGATGCTTCGAAAGAAGGTTTGGGATGTGTCTTGATGTAGAACGGAAGGGTCATCGCGTATACTTCACAGAAATTGACTCAGTATGAACAAAACTATCCGACACACGATCTCGAATTGGCCGCGATTATATTTGCTCTTCACAAGTGAAAACATTATTTGTATGGGGCTAAGTTTGAGGTGTTTACTGATCATAAGAGCCTTAAGTATTTATTTTCTCAAAAGGAATTGAATAATCGACAGTGTAGGTGGATGGAACGGTTGAAGGACCATGATTGCACTATCCTTTATCACCCGGGAAAGGCCAATGTTGTAGCGGATGCGCTGAGTAGGAAAGCCTATATCTCTTATCTGATGAATAAAGAGTGGAAAATGCTTGAGGATCTACGTGATTGGAGTCCTTGTGAATCTAGCCATGGGGTGATATTTGCTAATATTCGGGCTACTCCAGTGTTGTTCCAACGGATTAAGGAGACCCAAGAGAGTGACCCGGAATTGAAAGAGTTAATTGATGAGTTAGATAAGGGTAAGACTCCAGATTTTGCTAAGAACGGTAATGATATTTTGACATTTCGAGGTAGAGTTTGTGTACCGGCAGTTGAGGAAGTGAAACGACAAGTGTTAGAGGAAGCCCATAAGTCTAAATATACAATCCACCCGGGGGAGTACTAAGATGTATAGGGATTTGAAAAATAATTTTTGGTGGAGCGAAATGAAAAGGGAAATTATCGAGTTTGTGTCAAAATGTTTAACTTGTCAACGGGTTAAAGCGAAACATCAGAGACCAGCTGGATTGTTACAACTTTTAGAGATTTCAGAATGGAAATGGGAGAACATCGCAATGGATTTTATAACTGGGTTACCACGGACTCGACGAGGTCATGATGCAGTTTGGGTTATTGTTGATAGGTTGACTAAGTCGGCTCATTTTCTCCCTATTGCGATGACGGATTCATTGGAGAAACTTGCTTCGTTGTATATTTAAGAAATTGTGAGGTTACATGGGGTGCCAGTGAGTATTGTATCGGATAGGGATCCATGGTTTACTTTTCGATTTTGGCAGTCACTTCAAAATGCTTTGGGTACGAGGTTGAATCTTAGTACGACATTTTATCTTAGTACGACATTTCATCCATAAATCGATGGACAGTCTGAGAGAACAATCCAAATACTTGAGGATATGTTGAGAGCTTGCTCGATGGACTTTAAGAGCACTTGGGATTCGCACGTACCACTGATTGAGTTCACCTACAATAACAGTTATCAGTCGAATATTGAGATGGCTCCGTATGAGGCACTTTATGAAAGGAAGTGTCGTTCTTCGATTTGTTGGGACGAGGTTGGTGAAGCAAAATTATGGGGTCCAGAATTGGTTCATGAGTCGGCAGAAAATGTGAAACTTATTCGGGAAAGATTGAAAACGGCTCAGAGTAGACAAAAAAGTTACGCAGATAATAGACGTCGAAATCTTGAGTTTGAGGTTGGTGACTATGTATTTTTGAAAGTCTCACCACGAATTGGGGTTAAGAGATTTGGTAAGAAGGGTAAATTGGCTCCGAGGTATATTGGACCGTTTGAAATTTTGGAGAGAGTTAGGAAGTTGGCATATAGACTTGCTCTACCACTTTCGATGTCAGGTATTCATGCGGTGTTTCATGTGTCGATGTTAAGGAAATACTTGACAGATGCTTCACATGTCTTGGAATATGAACCCGTAGATTTGACACCCGATCTTTCCTATGTCGAACAACCCGTAAAGATTTTGGATACCAAAGAACAAGTGTTAAGGACGAAGACTATACCCCTTGTGAAAGTGTTGTGGAGGAATCACAATGTCGAGGAAGCTACTTGGGAGACGGAACAAGAGATGCGTGAGAAATACCCCGCTTTGTTCGATGGAATCGGTAAGTAAATTCGCGGACGAATTTATTCTAAGGGGGTGAGAATGTAACACCCGCTTCATTTGCATCATTTATATTGTTCATATCATTCTTACGTCATGCATATATCATCTTGATTTATACCATTAGCATTTCTTGAGTGTGTTGCATTTAAAACATAATATGTTCATGCTACATTCCTTGTATTTCGTATGCTTCGATTGGTTGTTTAATTCTTCTAATCTATTGTCTTGAGATGCGGGTGAGTTCTCGCGTTGTTATCGGTCATTTCGTGAACTTTTCTCGAGTGTTTTGACCTTTCCTTAGGCTTAGAATCACCTTAGGTTGACTTGGGAGTGTTTTAGGAACACTTTGGAAGACTTTAGTGAACTTTGACCTGAGCTGGTCGCTATGCTATTGCATAATGCGAGCTCAAACCAACGCATAGAGTTTCTGGATTCTATGCGGCCGCATAAGGTTCCCGTATAGAAGCTATGCGGCCGTATAGTGCGTCTGCATAGTGCCCAGATTGTTCACCCAAGAAAATTTCATTTTTGTCCAACTTATGAATTTGATTGGCTCTCCATGAGCCACGTCACTAGCCCGGTTGGAGTCTCTCTCCCAGCCACTTAAACACATAGGGAGACCCTTGAATGCTCTCATTTCACTCCCAAACCCACCAAGATCATAGAGAGAGAATAGGGAGAGTTTAGAGTGAGAAAGTGAGATTTCTTGAGTTTGTGAAGGAATCTCGACGATCCGAGCACACCGTTGTGAAGGTCTTGACGAAAGGAAGCTTTCCCACCGAATAGATTTCATTTTCCTTGGTTATTCCGTTAAGAGGTAAGCTACTACCCTCTCTTCTTCTTGATTTATGTCTCTTATGACATCCTAGACTTCTAATGTATGAAGTTACCATGCTAGATTTGTGAATACATTATTCTTGCCATGAGAGCCATTAAGGACTTGTGAAATATGTTGTGGCTTGTTATATGATGTTGGGAACTCGAATTTGGGCGTAAGTGCTAGGTTTAAAGTGCAAGACCACTTTCGTAACTCGACACCACTAGTAACTAAAATGACTTGAACGAAGTCGGTTAGGGTTTGATAATGAATGTGACCACGTGTGTGTTGTGAGCCCTTAAGGATTTGAGATACCCATTGGGTTATTGGTTATACGATATACGTTAAATGATATTGTACCTTTCTTTGGAATTGTTGGTGTTTGAATGGCTATGTGTAGTAGAATCACTTAGCATACATGAACATGTTGTAGTTGTGGTCGTTATACTCCCTACTTTGGAGTATGACATGTTTATTATAAATGTTGGGTAAACATCTACTTGAGCATTTGGTTGATTGGTTATAATGTGTCGAGTAAACATCTACTTGAGCATTCGTTAAGTCCATGGGATATTTGTTGGAGGTGTATTGACACTCGGTTATTGCGTGAGCCGGGGCTACGTAATAGCCGAAGGCCAATACACTGGACCTCGCCCTATCGTTGACCACGGTAGGGGTTATAGTGCTAAGTGTTGTACGTAATAAACGCGACCTTGGTAAGTATACCGTGATTGTTTCTCGGGTCTTGGGGACTGAGTCTTCACGTCGACGTGAATACAGAAAACGGTTCACCATGATTCTTGGTTATTGGTTCTATGATCGGGTACGACATCAATGGTTTTTACATTGGTATTATTGGTTGGTTGGTTGGAAGTTTGTATGTCAGAGGTGTACCTCGACGGTATCCTTTTATATGTGTTTACATATCACTCCTACGTGAGATGCATACTATGTGATATGTGGCTATGAGATGCTTGTTATCTGTGATGCTTCGAGACTTATCTTGTTATGAAAATTATTGTTATGTATGGTTCGTATTAATGTTCACATCTCGTATGCCATATTGTTGCATTAGTAGCTTATTGAGTTTTAAACTCACCCTGTCCATTGTTTATTTGTTTTCCTTAGATCCCGATCCGGCGAGAAACATTCAGTGACCTTGCATCGTCGTCGGTGAGCTTGTCAGACATTCTTTTGGGTAGATGCTGCTTGAGCCTCTATATTTTCTTTTGGTGAGGTCGATGGTGTACATGTTACTTAAACAATGTATAGTTGGGTAGATGTCTTTATATTTGATACTCGTGTATTATTCTTTTGTGGTGCCGACATGGTTGTCAGGCTTTGTACACACTGTTAACTCTTATTCCACGCACTCTGTTATGAATGTGTGTTTATCCCGAGCTCTCTAGCTCGTGGGTTTAATGGCTAGCTAATATGTTTTACTCCGGCTTGTTATTTTGTCGTGGAGTCTTGTTTACCTTTAAAAATCACACTTGCATTATAGGGTTTTTGCACGAAAATGATTTTGAAATATGCATTTTTTGTTCTCGTCTCACGAACCGGACGAGGTTCCACATTGGATCTCGGGTCGGGTCGTGACACTGACAATTGGTATCAGAGCTTAAGTTAGCTATTCGCTAAGATAGGTTCCTCGGTTGGGTTTTAGGTGTAGGATTAAGATTTCTAACGTTGAATGTTTGTGTGTAAGTATCTACAATGGTAGAAACTAGGCACGATACTAGTACAGATAAGGCTGGAACTAGTCGGGCAGAAATGGCGGGAGGTGATACTCCACAGCCTAATGCCCAACTTAATGTGCCACCAGCAGTACAGCCTAACGTTTCTTCTCCAGAAACACCAGTTAACCCTAATGAGGGAGTCATGACTGTGTTCCAACATTTAAAAAATTGCATAAATATAAAAAATAATACAACTAATTAATATAAATTAAATAAAGGTTAGCACCACCCTTTAATATAATTAATTAAATTAAAATAATATAACTTAAATACAATTAATACAACTAATTAATAATATTCAATTAAAATAACATAAATTTAATTAATAACTATTAAAGCGTAAATCAATTATCTCTAATATTATGAATTTCATACAAATAAAAAATTAATGCAACTAAAATAAATATTTATTTAACGTCTCAATTCAAATGAAATTATGTTCAATATGTAGGATAAAAATTTACAAAATAAAAGTAAGGGGGGTAAAGTGAAATTTTTTCCATTCAATTAAACCATTTAACTAAATTAACAAACTTAGAGGGTAAAGTTTAAATTTCCATTCGGTTAAACAACTTGACAAAATTAACAAATTCAAGGGGTAAAGTGCAATTTTTTCAAAATATTACAAATTTAGGGGATAAAAGTGCAACAAATGAAAATTGAAGAACAATGGGACATGCGCATGTCACCCGATTTCGTCCTTTTTTTTGTAAAAATATACATTATAATACAATAATAACAGCAAAAGAATTATATTTAACACAAAATATGTCAAAAACATATCAACAATTATGCCTACTAAAGTAAATAGCTACACAAAAAAATGAAAATTACCTAAAAAAAATGTCTGAAGTGGATCCATCAACAGTCATTTGGATAGTTTTAGAGAGTGAGTATTTTTGATTGGTTGAAGTGATAAAATCTGATTGGTTGCCTTGGTATTTATATAATTTGGGAAGGAACAATTTGATAATTTCAATAATTTGTGAGGGGCTAAATGTAATATTTTAAAAGGGTAAGTGTAAATCTATATTAAGAAGACATTTGCAAAATACTCCCTCCGTCCTTAAATTATTGTCTGGATTGATCCGGCACACGGATTAAAAAAACTCAATTGACTTGATTATTAATATTAAAATAGTATTGAAAAAGTGTGTTGTTTCCTTTAATGTCCATGTGTATGTGGCCCATAATTAAAGTAGGAAGAAAAAGTAAGGGTAAAATAGTAAAAGTGATGTTCTAAAAAAGAAAGTTTCAAACAAGACAATTATTTTAAGACAGAAAAAAAAAAAAGACAATAATTTAGAGACGAAGGGAGTAGTTATTTTGCTAGGAGGTTTGCGTTTAGTCTACATACGTTTATCATCTATGAATTTGTTTATTTAATTAGCCAAATACAAATTCACCCAAGTTTGGTTCCAATCGGCTCATTTGCTATATTTGTAGTTCATTTAAATATCGTAAATCCGCGAATTACGAAATTGGGGTTCGCGCGAATATTATCCCGATTCGCTCTAGAAGAATCGAATGGCTGCTCGGAGCTTACTCTTCTTCAACCGCCGACGCAGAGTCTAACTTGTTCACCGGCTGCTAGTGTTGCTGGGTTTTCTGCTGTACAAACAGTGTTACGCTTACTAGCGGCGGCGGCTGCGGCGGCAACCGCAAACAATCCATTTCGATCGGAATCGGAGGGAGGGCGCGATGGGGAGGATTATAGAGGGTTGTATTTCGGGATATCTACCAAGTAATAGTAATAGCTTTGTAGTTCATTGTCCAGGTTACCCTTCCTCTATCGAACGAGCCGTCGAGGCTCTTGGCGGAACTGATGCCATTCTCAAGGTCTGTAACCCTAGCTCTCAATTTCAATTTTTTTTTTTTTTGTTTGTTTGTTTGCTTCCTTTCTTGTTAATAATTCTCAAATTTCCATATTTGATTTTCATTACTGTTTTGTTTGGTTTGGTGTATTTTTTTGCACCATTTTGTATAATTATACTTGTATCTTGTTTCTCAATCTGTTTATAGTCCTTTCCACAATGCGCCTGGCAGAATCTCATTTTTTTATATATTTATTTTGTGATCAAAGCTATTCTAATAGAACCAGTGGGAATAGTAATTTTATTTGTATTTTTTTTATCCTGTCACGCCGAATATCTAAAATAGTCATTGTATTTTGGTTTTGCTTGCTGGGGACTATGGGACTTCTTGTGGTAGCTAGTTGTACTTGGATAAATCAAAGTGGCACTGTTCTTCTAGGTAGTTGGGTACATAAACGGTATGATAAGTAGTACAATTTGGGCCATTTAGGCCCAAAAATCTGCTTCGAGAACTACCATCAATGATTCTTCTCATAACTATTCTAGCTAAATACGTTCCCTGATTGGCATTTGATGCTGGAGGCCTGTTTAGACCGGAAGCAATACAATGGAGTACAACAAATGGAGATAATATGCTGCTGCCAAGCATCAGCTAGGAATAACCATCATCAGGTCACTTGCTAAATTACATTCAGGCTCCTGTAAAACTTGTGTTACATTCAAAAGACAACTGGTACTGGACAAGTACTGAAGTCAAATGGGCTTAGAAGGGAATCTTGTCTCACAGCAAATTTCTCCTTTAATGCTACCTTCTGGTTGCTTATCTACAGCCATGTCCTTGGAAATTTGATTTTCAATCTTATTTGACATGCATTTCTCTCAACTTACTTCGTAACTGCTGGATTCGTCTTTTCCACATCATGACCACTCAGTTAATTTATTTTATTTTTTTCGTCTGCTGTCATTGCAGTATCTATTTTTACAGTTTTCCCCCTTTTCTGTTTGTTCCTTTTTTTTTTTTTTTTTGGGGGGGGGGGGTTACGACCCTGCCTACTATTTACAAACTGGACAGCATTGACCGAATGCCACTTCTTGCTGGGTGGGCAGATTATAGTATTTTATATTTTATACGATCATATACTTTCTTCTCTTTACATTCCCAGTGACTAAGCCATGAATCCTATGATTGTCAAGGGTATATGAGATCAGGTTTTTTATTTTTCTTTTGATAAATAAAAGATCATATATAACTAAAAAGCGCCAAGGCCGCGCAACCCTGTTCAATCCTTTTTCAAAAAGGGAGATCGAGTTCTTACCTGCTATGTTCGCCAGGACTGGAAATATCTCTTTAATCCGTTAATGTGCTTCCAAATTATCCCTTAATTTATTGACTTGCAACCAATTCGCTGGCACACTTACACATTTATGATGCTCAAATGCAACACAAGCTTGACAGAGCATGCTAGGACTTTGGATGAGAATCTATGTAGAATGTCCTTCAAACTCAAAATCAGCCCTTTACCTGAGATGGATTGTTCGCTCACGTTTTGGGACGCCTCTTTTGATGCATTGCTTCCTAGACTTATTATTATTTTTAAATTCTATGGCTGAACTGCATGGTAGAGATGTCGTCATTGAATTACAAATTGAAGAATATATTGGATACTTATTGAGTAAAATAAGAAAAAAATGTAGCTGAAAAATGTTATCTAACTTACTTTTTGAGGGGTTTGATTAAGATTCAGATTTAGAGTTTTCACGCAAATCCATATTTGAGCAAGAAGCCATACATACTGGTCAAGCTCTATCTCCTGTGTGAACAAGGGCCACAGATATATAGGCTCTAAGATCTTAATGATTGGCTTAAACCTTTGGTAATACCTCTAAATAGGAGTTTATGAAAATCAAAACTTTGCAATTCAACCCCCTTATGCAAACTTATTAAACACCTAGAAAAGTTTACTATATAAAAAGTATTCTATGAGTGTCTATCTCTTTTGACACAGAGAAGAAGGATGTGGGGTTGGGGTGGGGTGGGTGGTTTAATGCAAGACATCTGGTGGAAAAAAGCTTATTTGTTGCCTTCTCTGCTCTTTCATAGCACATTGCCAATCTTATTTTGGACAATCACTATAGGTGAGTTGGTACTGCTGCGCAACTAACATTAGCCTTTTTGACTCAACCAAGGAACTGCGTGGGCCATTATTGCATATTTGCAAATCTTTTAACTTCATTTTCACCAAATTGCTATCTCATAACACATGTGCTTATATATGTCATGGCATTGTCTGCAGGCTCGTAGTTTGCAGTCAAACAAATTAGAGCTCCATTTCCGCCCTGAAGATCCATATTCACATCCTGCCTTTGGGGAGCTTTTACCATGTAACAACTTTCTGTTGAAGATATCTAAACATAATGGTGGGCATGGCCAAATTGGTGATGACTCCAACAGGTTATTTAACAGTTTGTCCACAAACTCTGCTAGTCCAGAGCAAAATATTGCCTGCTCCGTGCTAACGGGAAATGCACATGGTGTAAGTCAACCCGAAACTGGATCTATTGCAGTTTCTGCAAAAGGTGATGCAGAGATATCCGAAGAAGCAAAAGAAAATATCTTTGCAGATATTGTTGCAAGAGTGTCGGAGGCATATCGTTTCAATGGTCAGTGCAGACTTGTAATTTTCCTTGTCTTGGTTTCTGATTACATGTTTTAATTTTTCTTTTTGCTCAAGATCTGAATTATCATCTGTTTGCTGCTCTCCTTCATCTTTCATTTGATCTCTAAAGGAATGGTAGATTATCAGCATGTTCTTGCTGTCCAGGCGGATGTTGCTCGGAGAAAGAATAGAAATTGGGTTGATGTGGAACCGCAATTTGGTCAGACTTTCTGCCTTCATGCTTCATATACCTTTCTTTTGACTGGTTCATGAATATTTGGAACTTATCTTATTTAATCCAAAATAAATAGTGCTTGTGCTACCGTATAGAAAAACGTGGTCTCATAGACGTGGATCAGGAGGATTTGATGATTTTGGTGCCGCCACTTTTCTCGCCTAAGGATTTACCGGAGAGAATAGTGTAAGATACTCCAGCTCATGTGATTTTTTTTCCTGTTGGACATCAATCCCAAATACATGTTCAGATAGGTTCTGGTGTGTATTTGTCCAAGATCTTGGAGACAGGGGTTTTTAGAAGGTTAGAATTGTGCAAGCATGTACATACAGAAATTCAGAACCTAATAGGCATAACATTTGATTTTTATCTAATTGCGTTTTTGTCCATGGAAAATGGACGCTCTTTCTTGGTAACTACTTTAAGGATCTCAAGAGTGAAGTGTAGAAGGAATTAGTCACTGGCTGGATCATCTATTACTGCTATCTGAAGTGATCTAATATCTTCATGTCTGTATGGAGGGTCTAGACTGCACATTTCTCCTCACATACTCATAAAGTGATTATGGCATTTGGTGACTTGGTCAAAGCATGAAGTCTTTGTATGCAAGTCTTGAAAGTTGCCAACAAGGAACAATATAAAAATAAATGCTACTCATCATCACCTGTCATTTATGAACCCCCATCATCACCCTACTTGTTTGGATATACTAAATCATGGATGATACTAGTTAGCCTTCTCCCCAATTTCGATTTCACTGGTCAGGATCCATCTGAACCAGCGATGTCACTTGTACTGTTGGTCTTTCATTTGGTGTCCTTCACCAACTGCTAGACTTGCCGTCAGCAGGCATGCCAGAGCAGTTCGTCACCATCTTTTGTCAATTTGAGACTTCACCGTATGTGTGCTGCTATGTCGATATTGGGGTTGGAGAACCTAGTTAAACAGTTGAGGAAGATTTTTGGTTGGAATTTGATTTCTTTTAAGTAGAAATCCGTGTTTGAACTTGACCCACTCTCCCTGACTGAACTGTATGGTTCCAGAACCCTTGGGGTCCAGTCCTCCCAAAAAAAAAAAAAACCCAAAAAAAAGAAAGAAAAAGAAAGAAGTTTAGAAACAGAAACTCCAGCTTGCTTTCTTATTCCTTCAATCTTCTGCCCATATTACTGCAAGAAAACCTAGCAATCGCTTGGATTTGGTACTAGATATCATCTATCAGATGATGCTGTCTCTTAATTGAATGTAATTTTTTTATGCTTTTCAGCTTGAAACCATCTATGGATGTCAGCTTGAAGAAGAAACAAGAGGGAGCTGTACAACACCGTTGGGAGGTATTGAGGACTTCATCTCTACTAATACGTGATCCAAAGATAGGACGTCGCTCATTCATCGCTTGTTTCCTGTTGTGTTTTTCATTGTTATTTATATTGCCTTTGCTGTGGCCGTCCTTGCCTTAAGGAAGAGGCTAAGTATTGCCAAAAGGATAAAGGCTTTGGCCAAAGTAGAGTACATGTCCTATGAAGAGGGTACAGGTGTACAGCAGTCCTTTAATGCAGTATTTACTTTGATATAAGCTTTTGTTATTTTGGCACGAGCTACATCCTAGAAATATTGCAATAGCAGTGCCACTTATTTTTGTTTTGAGATACATCCCATCATATGGAACACCCATTTGTGCTTTCTATACATTATGTCCCTTGTATTGGCTTTTGATCTCGCCATTGCTTGCAAGATCCTACTGTGCTGTGCATTTGAAAGATAATATTTGTTAATATAATTCTTTCCTGGTGCTTATTCCCCAGAGTTGTCTTGCTTGATGCAGATGGAGATAGAACCAAGTCTTGCAATCGACTTCAACATCAAAGATATCCTAACTTCTTAGCTAGTATCCCTCCGTTCCTAATATCGTCCTGTTTGAGTTTTTTTGATCAAACAAGATGTTTTTCAAATGCAAATTTGATGTATATTTTTTTTATTTTTTCAAAAATCACAAATCACGTAATTTGTAGTATTTTAAAATACTACGAATTATATGTTTTATGATTTTGAAAAATAAAATATAATATACATCAAATTCACATTTGAAAAACATTATGACCAAAAAAAGTCAAACAAGACGATAATTTAGGAACGTAGGGAGTACATTTTTTTATTTATTTGATACTATACCTATATGTTCCTTATCATCTGCTTTTGTCGTACTCGCCTTCTACATTAAATATCATGCTTTTGCAATCATATTGTTCATGGTTGATGTGCTATTTCAAACTTTTGGCTTAAAGGTGACTACATCTTGCATGGTGTCTTGGACTGTTGCACTTAACGTTCATACAGATTCCGAAGAAAGTAAACTGGGAGAAATATATACGTCAAGGCTCGGATCAATACGAGTGGCAGATGGCTGTATGTAAGTTGTTTGATGAGCGACCCATATGGATCAAAGATTCACTTATTGAACGCTTGCAAGACGAAGGTCTACAATTTGGAGGTCACATGCTCAGAAGGTGGCTTCTTTTGATTAGTTTCCCGTCATCTTGTTCTGTATCTCATACTAGTTGAGATGCCGTGGACTGATTTAAGCTAATTTGTGATGTCCGTGCATTTATTTACAGGCTTCTCTTCATAACGGCATATTACTTTTCAAATGGCCCGTTCCTTAGGTTCTGGATCAGAAAAGGTTACGATCCCCGCAAGGATCCGGAATCTCGCATGTGAGATCTCCTGAAAAAGCTGTTAAACTTTATCAGTCTTCCGTTCCTCTTTCTTTCTTTTTTTTTTCCTGTGTAAAAATCATCATTTTTCCTTTCATTTGCCTATATCCTGTGTTGTTTTTATGTATGGTTTGATCATTCTTATGCATTGTGCCTGGTATCTAGAAGTGAGGATCTATAGGAATAATAGGCTAGAATATGTTCTTAGAAGGTTTTTTTTATTTATTTTATTTTTCTAATACTTTAATTCTGTCAATGTGTTTTCCTTTTACTTTAATTCTCAATTATTTTCTGTATCAAAATGAGTGTCACCATTCTCAGGGGCACACAATTGAAACAAGTTCACGATTAGTCTCATCTTTCTCAAAGTACTGTCTCTGGATTCGTTCTATAAAGTGGTGATTGCCATCTAATTTTCAACAAGAACCATGCAAGGAGTATTTATTTCAAGCAAATAGTTTATATACTGGTGTACTAATTGAAGTGTAGGGTGTTGGGAATGTGGGATAAAACCTTTCCACTTCTAGTTAAGTAGACAGTGGACATTTTTTGTGGGATGTATTAGTAGTAGTTTAGTGGAAGAATATTTAGTTGAGAGGTGGTACTCTCCCTTTATTCTGCTTTGCTTTGGTTTAGGTTAATTGCACGAATACAGTGGGAGAAATGTGGAAAACTGATTTTAGGCCTTCTTTAATTTGCAAGACTTGCTATTTTACTGATCTACCATTGCACATTGCACTGACACTTGGACATAATCTTCGGGGTCTTCTGATGTAGCTTGTTATGATACTTGATGTCCTAATTTAATGTGGTTTGGGTTTTTAAATGCACTAATGCTTACTTCTGGAGTTTCGTTTTTATCAGATTCCAGAGGACTGACTTTAGAGTTCCGCCATCTTTACGGAGCTACTGCGATAACCACATAGCATCAGAGTAAGTCCATTCAAAAAAAGCTTTCCTTGTTAAAGAGAAACTGCAATCTTATGCAATGGTTGTTTAACTTCAGGTTAACTAAAACTTAATCAAAGATTTATGGAACTATGACATACCTGGATCCATAGCTAAATCAGTATGTGGAACGCCTATGTAATCTTTAGTGTTCGTAAATTCACGAAACGGGGATTGGTATTATGGCCTTCCTCGACTAAATCTCTGTATTCCTTTTGGGACCTTCGTTTTCTTTCTTGATGGGGAGAATAGAAAACTATGTGCGATTTAGTATATTGGGGACCATAACCAGGGTGCTTTATATAGTGATCGTATTAGGGCTCCCAATAACACCATAATTCAATCCTATTAGGTTTCTACTCATTGTTTCCATATTAAACTCAATAGCCCTAGGACTTTTACCTCGATTAGATCACCTAATTAATGCTCTATAATAATTATAAATGGCTAATATAATTGCGTACCAAATATATGTAGTCCACAATTAATTAGGAAATAAGTGTCTATAGTAAAATGCTATATATAAGTAACCAAGAGATGCATCCTGCTGATTTATTTCATTTGATTATTAAAGCAGATGACTAACTCTTTTTATTCCTTAGATTTTTCTGATTCATGGTTAACCCACCAATGGTGAGTGTGACTAAATATTTTCACTAATTGAGTATCTGATAATTCTTTTGCTATCTGCCACGAATGAATTTCTTGAAATACAACTGATAATATCTCCAGCAAGGCTACAAATTTAAGCATCTCTCTATCTCCACTACTGTAAAGGTATTAGAGCAAATTCAATCACCTGTCCAAGCTCATCTTGCTTTGCCATCTGTTGTAGATCATACCAAAATCTTGCTTATTCAAAACTTGAGAGCCACGCTGCTTCAATCTCCCGCATCGTGTCTCGATTCATTAAAGCATCATTAGTGTTGGTGTGGAGTTATGCGATCAGGTCGTCTGATTTTGCTTTCATTGTCCAACCAAATGATTTAGGACTAGGTAAGAAAATCTAACTCTACGCATGAATACGGGTGGAAGAAGTGCTTCTGGCACATAGCCTCAATACATAAGTCAATATCTGACGTTAACTTACCAATGGCTGATCACAATTGATAAATGTTTCCTATGACGCTAAACCTGATTCTACTTGATAATTAGTAATGGTCAAATAGCCTAATAATTCCACTGGACTTAAAAGCACTAAATTTCAAAACTCCCCCAATCGTACCTAGTTAATCGTTATAATCAATTTCTTATCAAAAAATAAAATAAAATAAAAGGATGGTGCAGTCAATGTATCATGGAATAATACACAGTATTTAGAAGAAATCCATGCACAAGTGAAGCCTTGTTGATCGCACCTTTTGCATCATTCTCCCAGCCTTGTAAGAAAACTTGACTTAGATAAATGGTTTCGTATATGATGCAGAATAATCTGGGCACATCACTATAATCTGCAAATTTTGTTGAATCTTCAGTTTGAACCAACATCGACACGTAAACCACCACTGAGCCCAGATGTGTCAAGATTGGACGATTTGGGAAGAAAACCTAGTTCTCAACCCGTGAGCGAAACCTAGTTTACTTAAAGAACAACCATTTTATATTCTTTTCATTCATCAAAATCAACTCCCCTAATTTATTACACGGAAAGCCTCAGCATCCAATAAAGCTTGGTACCAAAGAAAGGCATCCTACGCTACCGAAATATCCTGGGAACAAAAAATTAATAAAAATTGAAACAATTAACCTACCATCTAAACAATTATTACCAAATTAATATTCCTAATAAAGTATCCAAATATAATAAACTGAATTAAAACACTAAAATAAATTCTCCACTGGAATATTTGAGTTGGACACAGGCTCAGGCTCAGGTTCACCTGCATCATTCTCTACGGCTTCAAAAAATTTCGTCCTCGAATTTGGAGTAAGACATCATTAGTATCTCCCACAGTGGCAGGCCGGCCCAGTGAAATTCGGGGCCCAAGGCCGGTAATGTCAGATGGGGCCCTTCCAGTTTGTGGCATAATTTTTTTTCTATTTCTTTAAATTTAAAAAAACAAACATAAAAGATAATAAACAAAATACTTCATTCCAAAATTATGGACATAACACACTACATATTTACGAAGTACTACTTAAACTTCGCTCTTTTAGCACATTTAGAAGCAAAATCAGTAATCAAAGTAGAATAATCAACTTTTTCAACCTTGTTCTTCTCAATAGATATTATAGCAAGCCCATTCAAGCGTTCTTGAGACATTGTGCTCCAAAGATAGTTTTTTATCAACTTCAACTTCGAAAAACTTCTTTCCCCAGATGCAACTGCAACAGGATTCGATAATTAATTTTCGTGTTTGTAAAACAACCATTATTCCGTTTCAAATAATTCAATACTTGGATAGGTCCTCCTATTTTTGATGGCAAAATATGTTTAACAAGCTACTTCTTCCTTTTTTCATTTCCACAAAGATGCTTTCGTGATGACATTTTATCTATGGTCTACCTATAAAAATCTCAACAAATATATATACACACAACAATAGCTCAAACCAAACAAATCCCCAAACATCACAAGTCACACCCAAGTATTCTTGGTGTCATCCACTATACACTTTGAATAGAGGCCATGGCCTTATTCCCTAGAGAACGATTGTCTACCAGGAGCTGAGTCTTGAGCTTAACAAGTTCAACATGTTTGAGGCAGAGATGTAGACCCCTTAAGGCTCTCTCCCCAGATAGGTGCGTCATGCGCAACAATGGTTGTGATACTCATGAGCACCTTGGGGGAGCATTGAATGCTTCATCTGTTGAGAGCTTTCTTCTGATGGCTTTCTGCGGTTTTCGGAGGGGACAAAGTTGGTTTGTGTTTGTGGTAATGTGGTTGGGGGGCGGGTTGGCACCTTATGGTTTTTCTGTGGGGCTTCCTTCGTTGTTTTTGTTTTTTTAAGGACCGTCTCATTTTTCTTTCTTCTTAGTGGGCTTACGCCTTAGGAGATTTTTGAGGAGCTTCGGTGAACGATCAGAGCAGGGATTGAAATGCACTGTTTCATTAGGGATACTATCTATTTTTTATAATTGTAACTGTTTTGCTCTCCCACATTTTTTTTTCTTTTCAGTTCTTTTTTCTTTTCTTTTATCTTGGTGTACATCTTGTCCTCCCTTTGTAGTTTCCGTTCTCCCTTAATGATCTTTTTTTTCTATGAAAAAATGGAAGTAAACTAAGTCTTTACTAGGAATTTAATTAGAACTTTGGCATAGTGATTAGACCTTGTGAGCATCTAGAAACATCTCTCTGTGTTGACTATTCTTTTCTATCAAAAAATGGAAGTAACTTATATTCCTTTCTTTATCAGTCTTGTTTTCGGCCCGGCTGTTTACTTCATGAGCTATTTGGTTGTCACATTTAGTGCCAAGAATACTTGACACGGCACCTTAGGCCCCTAGTGGAGACTCACATTCTACACCACTTCTTAGGTAAGCTGCTGGTTTGACCTTTAGTGTGTATTCTCTCTTCTTATTAATGCAACTCTTTCTTGAATTGAAAAAAATCATGGGAACAAAGTTGGATTCTACAAATGCAAATAATAGTACCCAGAGCTACGCCATTAAACTCAGCTGTCTGAATTGACTAGGAAACATAACTTACATAACATACAAGGTTGGAGATGTGAAGCATAGACAATGAGAGTACTTGATGATTACTGGAGTCTATTTTGATTGTTTTTTATGACCTTATTACTGGAGCGCGTAATCATATACACTGTTTACAGATACTATTTTCAACTCCAAGCAACTTACTTGTGTAACTTTGGTTTTTCGTAGGGTAAAGCATAAATGGCAGGACTTATGCGCGTTTCGAGTTTTCCCTTATAAATGCCAAACTTCACTACAACTTTTTGAACTTTTGGATGACTATATTCAACAAGAAATTAGAAAATCTTCAACTCAAGAAAATTGCAGCGTAAGTAATTCATATGGCTAACTACCTTTATATATATATATATATATATATATATATTTTTTGATAAGTAAACTACCTTTATATATTTATTCAATAAAGATAAAACTCTGTTCTTTTTGAAGCTTTGAAGTACTTGGTAATGTATCATATCTTCGTATCATATCTTTACCCAAGAGCGTGGGCCATTCTTCTCAGAAATGAGAAATTTCCACTTCCACGCTAATCCTCAAGTTTTATCCTAGTATTCAGGCCCATTATCCTAGCTTGCTTTGACATTGTTGTAATGTTGCTTTTATTAGCTTCCTAATTGGTTACTCTCTTTCTACCCTTGTATGCAGTTGAAGAGTAGAACTGTTATCTTCCATCCTACTTAATTACATAACATGTTGATTGTCATACTTAAAACTTGCATTGTCTTTGTACATGCCTCCATTTTTGTCATGTGAACTTAACATCAGACTGATTTTCTTTTTCTATGTAGTTAGGAATGGGATAGGGTTCGGTTTTGTTAGGTTCATTGTGTTGGGACATCTCTTTGCATCTCCTATCCTCGTTGTATAGATTCTCTTCTCTACATGATGCTCCTATCTCTTCTTAGTACTTTCCTCGTTCGAGAGAATTTTTTTCCTCGAACGTTCATTTTTTCAGGAATCTTAATGATAGAGATGCCCAATAGGTTATAACTTTACTTGATCAACTTCAATATTTTCACTTCAGACCGTCCTAATCGTATGTCTTGGATTCTCGATCCTAGTGTCTCTTTTCAGTTGTCTTTCACTAAGGAGCCGTTTGGTAGTCAAGATTAAGGCCGGATAGGATTAATAAGCCGAATAGTCGAATGTTTGATACGCAATAGGTGGTCGGGACTAATAGCACGAGCTATCTGTCTTTATCCCCTTACTAATAAAACCAAGGGAGAGGGTGGTATTATAAGCGCCCTCACTAAAAAAACACGTGACTAGCATTTTTAATTCCAAAACTACCCCCAATTTATAGGTGAGGATTAATAGCAAGGGTGTTAATAGTACCGGGATTAATAATATTGCTTATCTTTGCCCAACTACTAAACAAGTCCTAAGAGTTTTAACCGGATCCTGTATTCGGTGTGCCTTTCCGTTAGCGGCTTTTATTTGAAAATCCAAGGTCTCCTATAAGTTGAAGACATTTGGCTGTCTCACATGCTCCACATTCAACAGGTTACACACCAACGATTGGCGGCAAAGGCGGAGGTCTAATAAGGCCATTTCATCGGATATTTGTGTGATGTGCTGGACCCATAGCAAGATGCGTGAGCATCTTTTTCTCCATTGCCCTGTTGCTTGGAGAATGTAGTGTTCTTTATTTGATACCCTTGGTGAGGCTTGAGTTTGCCCAACTTGGTGGAGGTTTTCTTCATGATTGAATACAGGGTTCTGGGAGTAGCAAAGATGTTCAGATTTTATGGCAGAGCGTGGTATTTGATTTATGGTGGTGCATCTGGACAGACAGGAACACCCTTATTTTTGAGATTAGGCTCTTGCCTTTTCTCTCCTGCAGGAGAGAGTTCTCTTCTATGCTTCTCTTTGGGCTTCATTTCAGCCTTAGGGGGTTTTAGAGGAGTCCTATTGCAGATCTTTCTAGAGATTGGAGGGCTGGGCTTCACTAGATCCTAGTTTTATTTTCTTAATTTCTTTTTATGCTGCTTCTGTATTTTTCTTTTCTTTCGACTCTCCTGATCGGTGGTTGGCTTGTTTTCTGTTTATGTATTTCTTCCTCTAATCCAATAAATTTTCTTAAATAAAATAAAAATGAAATATTGCAATCTTATGTCTCACTGTGTTTTGAGTTTACTAAAAGAATTTGACCCTCCTTTTCCCTTTGGTTGAAAATTTCGTAACCCATGGCAGTTTCTTGTAGCCATCTTCCACCCACATCCCAAGTAGTCCATGAGCCCTTTTTCAGGCTGCCAGGATGGGACTTGATCTTCATCTTCAAAGTAGGTATGGATGTTTCTTTCTGAGGATCCCTCTGTGGCCAATTCCTTACCCTATATAGATAGAATGATGCAACAATACGGTTCTGATATGAAAAACCAATGCAGAACATTTTGGAAAACAGGGAGTTTTATGTGAATGAAAGAAGGTTTGGGGTGGAAAATGGAGGGGTAAAGTTGAAAGAGACAGAATATACCTAGGCTTAAACTTAGAATCACTCCTCGCATCAGATGAATAAACCAGCTTCCAATTGAGAGCACAAACATTTCATTAAAACCTGTTGTGACTTCATTATATAGCTACTGAAAGGAATTTCCATTTGAGATCAAGTAACTGAGTCCTAAGGAACTCCCTCGGAGTTAAAAAGTACTTCAGGTGAAGTAACCTATTAGATGATTAGTAATTTAGTATGCAGCTGACAACGCATGAAGTTCCTTGGAAGGCGTAATTCCCCTATAGCTCCAAAATTACAAGGAAATCACTAATGTTTGATAAGCTAGATTTATATTCAGAGCCTGCTTCACTGTTGTGCCAAAAACATCTGCAATTTGCATCTTATATGCATTAATGGGCCTTGAAGCATCTCTATTATAGAAGCCTTCCTCCCGCCTTTGGTGCTGATCCAAGGTTGCAAGCCGAGTCATAATCCTTTGTATGAAGAGATGGTTGCCATCCTCGACATGTAGGTGGGCTATATTGTGAGAACCTTTGTCACTAATATTAGATTCTTTGATGATGCAATATTCGTGATTGATGATGAGGAGAGGGAGGGAAAGAGAGAAGAGAGCCAACTTTTTAGTAGTAGATACATGGATATTTCACTAAATAATGTGTAGAATGTGAGTAATTATGGGAGATTACCCACTTATTTTGAGAAATATTTTGCCCTGTTAATAGATTTTGACCCCCTTACGTTATATTATGATTTGAAAATTATTTTATACTCCCTCCGTCCCTTAATTATTGTCTTATTTGAGCCGGCACATGGATTAAGAAAAAACAATTGACTTGATTATTAATATTGATATAATGTGTAATTTCCTTTAATTCCCATGTGTATGTGGTCCATAATTAAAGTAGGGGAAAAAGTAAGGGTAAAATGGTACAAGTGATGTCCTTAAAAAGAAAGTTTTCAAACAAGACAATTATTTTGGGACTGACAAAAAAGGAAAGGAAGACAATAATTTAGGGACGAAGGGAGTAAATATTAATTTGTGATCCCCTTGTTTGGGAGATTGGCCATTGCTCATGATGCCATTCTATTATAGGAAGAAGTGGGAATTAAAGAAGATAACATGCACAATATAGAGACCTTCTTTGTTTATTCATTTATTTATGCAACTTTTTTTGTATAGAAGAAAAGATGTACGAGAGAGCTTTGGGCAGGACCCCCAAATTCACAGTAAAGAACCGCACAGTTCTAAAGAACAGGGATATTAGTTTGAGTTGGATGGATGATGGAATTATTGTATGCTTATTGCTTATACATGGCTACCCATCAATGCGTACAAGTCATCTCCATGGACTTTTGCGTGGGCTGTGGTGTCCTAGCTGTACTCAAGTGCTCTTTGGGATAGTGCATGGGCTTAAGTTTCACGCCAGGCTCGAGTGCTCTGGTCATGACAGAATGATATGAGAGTGGGTCCTGGGCCGAAATGTGAGAGTTACTACGTCATGTGAGAGTTACTACGTCATGTGAGAATCAAGTGCTATTCAGGAGTAAGTGCTACATTGAGTGAGATGTATTTAGAGCCAGCTCTAGGGTCCTACATCACTCGGGGAATTTGATTTTGGTGTCTATTCAGCCTGACACCATGGTTAGGCGTGTAAGTAGGGAGATTCTGATACCCTAATCCCACATTTGATGTATAGGGATATCCACTCAAGATAGGAGAAAGGATGTACGAACCAGAGTACAAGCAGTCCAGTTAAATCCATGAGGACAAAGAATAGTGGAAAAAAACTAGTAGCTGAATAGCAGCTCTCCATTCGCTGAGAATATCTGACATTGACATTTGCAAAAAGCTTTAGAATGGAATACTAAAGGCATGCGAAAAACCACATTATTCCACAACTTATTAAAAGAAATACCTTTCTGATTTAAAGTACTCCGGTCCTCTCCAATGGGGGAAAAAATGTTTGGGGTGGTATATGTGATTGCAAACTTATTGGGTGGATAGTATTGCTTGTATCTTTGGCAAGTGCTAATGACAATACTTTTTATGTACATTATTCAACATGGCTTTGGTATGGTTAATACTTCATCTATGGCCCGCCTGGGGCTCCCGCATAGGCTGGGAGTGGGGTGGGGTGGGGGTGGGGTTCATGTGGGGTTGCCATCAGATGGACTTAGGGTAATTGACATCTCCATTGATGACTACTCTGCACATGAAACCTTTCCTCCTCTTTCAGTCAATTACTCGTTTTTTAATTTGATGTCATTGACTTGGCAGTTGGCAACAGGATGGTTCTCTTCACGTGTGCTTGACAGTTTGAGATTATGTGTTGCTGTGAGGTTCCTGTCAGTATATCCAAAACCTGGTGCTGAATCATTCCTGAAAGCTGCCTCTGTGCGCTTTGAGAAATCTAAAAGGACAAACTTTTTGGCAAAGGAGCAGAGAATTAATCAAGAAGGGCAACAAGAAATCAATACAGGTTCAGATTTACAAGCACAAATCAAGTTTTAGAATTTATTGACAAGTACCTTATCTTCATTTTCATTTTCGTTTTAATTTTAATTTTATTATTATATTATCTAACTGTGCGTGCACATTGAATGTTATCACTCTATCACTACCTGCCAATACTTCATTTTCATTATAGAATCTTTGATCCTAGTTGGTCAAGACTTAAAATTATATGTAATACCCCAATCCCATATCAGATAAACGAGGGCATTGTGTAGACTTGATATGAACTTTGCAGTGCTCCGAAACCAGTCCCGATACCGCAGTCTCGAAATCGCCAAATCAGTGCTTACTAACACAATATCATAGTAACAACCTCTATGGACAAAATAGAGCTAAATCAAAAACCATAAACCATGTCCAAGAGTTATATGTCCCAAAATGTAACCATGACCAAAGGTGCTGAACCTTAAGTACTAACAACTATCCCAAAAATTTCCATACGGTTGCATCAATTCCCTCCAAACATGCTTGGAGCTTATTAGATTGAAACTGAACTTAAATGTGGTCCTCCACAGAGAAGCAAAACTAACAGTCAAAAGAAAAACTTAAAACAAAAATAAGAATTCCCCCAGGCCTGATACCATATCTTAATGAACTTTTTGTGAACCTGGAAGGGAAGGTGGGGTCGGGTTGAACTAACAATGCCCAGTTGGTTTTCTTACATGTACCACTCCGATAAGGAATGATGGGGCTAACAGCAAGGAATGCAACAAATAGCTCCATAACCAATAATTAGGCGCAAAAAACTGAATTAGACAAATGCATAAGTCAATATAAACCTCAGGATGATCCGCAGTTTCGCGAGAAATCTCATCATAAGTATAGCATACGCAAATTAGTGAAGTCCCATAGAGAAGGTAAACAATGCAAAGACTCGAGCAACCTAATCATTTCCAATTGTCTCATACTAGTTGAGAGCGACAAGCTACTCACAGATACCATGGTCTTCTAAGTGGCTTAAGGACCTAGCCGAACAAAAAACCTCGAAAGGTAAACTATTGAATAATGATTCCGGAACAGGCAATCACATCCCCTGGTGGTGAAAATTGCCCAAAAGGGCCTAAAAGTGGCACACTCACCCCACCCAAAGTGACAGGTTGTTCAAGCTCAGCGATCATAGTGAATTTCAACTATATCGCATGTGTATGAACAAATTCATGTTTTACATGAATGGTATAACAAACAATATCAACATGTGAAAGATATTTGGAGAACAGTTTAAGGACCATATCATGCTCGAAATAAAAGCACCCACACAAGCCGAATTCAAGATTACACAAGGACAAAACCAACGAGTGCAAAGTTAGACTTGACACTATGTCAAGCATAGTAGACTTTAAAGAACAAGATATCAACGTTATCCAAATTAACTCATTGGATGAACTATCGAGTGAAAAGGCAAGCCAAAACCTAATTGCGGAGTATTCCCTATCCTCAACCAAGCAAGAAAGCAAAGTGGCTATTCATCCTCTTGAATGCTCGCAACCAAGAAACTACTTTCGCAGAATAGTCCACTTAAATAAAGTTCTAGTGCTCATAAACTGACGATTCTTATCTCTTAAGCTAATTGAATTAGATTTCATTATATGCCTAACTCCATTAAGAAATGTGGGAGTAGGTCCTTCCTTTGTCAACTGGTCCAATAGTGACATACTCATTAAATTTTTTCTATAATTCGCTAAAAGATTTTCCATTGATTCCAAAAAAAGCGATTAAACTAGACCTGTATATCTTTTATTGAAAAAAAATTGGATTAAAAAGATTTTTGGAAGCCTCATAAAAAGGGTCAAACAAAATCGTTTATCTACCGGGAAATATGTGTGAAAAACAGATTCCTTAGCCTTAACTCCTGAAAGTTAAACAAAAACTAGCTTAGGGCTCTAATTAATTGGCAAAGAGAATATAAAGTCCAAAATAAGTATAGATCACGTTAATTAAATAAAAATCAAAGTGGAGAGTTTCATACCAAAACCCAAGGATGGCAGAGTTCCAAAACCTAGTTCTTCTTTGCGTTTACCTCCTAGGTTTTCCTATATTGGCTGCAGGATAAAAAAGAAAAATTATATTATGGTCCCCAAAACCCTAACATTTAAATCAACACTTAACCCCTTGAATATTGAAAAATTAACTTTATCAATTATTGAGTCCTTACAATTTGGTCATTGTTAGAGGTGCCCAAACGGTTCAAACCGCCGGTTCGCCAAACTGTTATTATACAAACCGTAACCGAATCGTATATGGCCGGTTCTGGTTTTCCCCTTTTTTAATTATTTTTTAAAATGTTTTTTTGAATTTTTTTTGTTTTATTAAAAAAAAAAACTATTTTAAAGTGTATGAAAAAGTGTTATATTTTTTAAATTTTTTTTGCAAAAGATATAAATTGTAAAAACTTTAAGAACTTTATTACTTTAGCTATTAAAAGTTATAAATTAGAAGTTGTAAAAACTTTAGTTATGAAAAATTACTAGTATAAAAAATTTCAAGGAGGGGGGACAACCAATTAAAGGAGCCTGAGCTCTATTTTACAATTTGTTCAATAAAAATGGAGGGGAGTGGAGGGTATTTATATGTGAAAAGTTTGAGAAAAAAAAACATTTTTTTAGTGTTTTTGAACCAAAAAATGGTCACAAAGACACAAACGACTAATTACAAAAAAAAAAAACTTAATGCAAAGAGAAAGATGAAGACTAAGCCTCAAAAGTCATGCCCTCTCAAATCCCATCATCGATCATCACTCACATTGTTTAAAAAAATAAGAGTAATGAATGGTGTACTAACTACTTGTCTACTAAAGCCTACTCCAAGAAATTTTCAAATTTAAAAAATTTAAAAATTAGCTGTTTTGGCAGTTCAAACCGCCGGTTTGGAACCGGAATTGAACTGGCGGTTTGGGTCACGATTTTTGATAAATAGAAACCGAAACCGAACCGTGGAACCGGCGGTTCCGGTTCGGGGACGGTTCAAGGCGGTTCGGTTCCGGTCAAACTGCCGGTTCTGAACCGTTTGGTCACCTCTAGTCATTGTACTACATCTTACTCACCTTAAAAGAATTCCATAAGACATCGTCTCTCTTAAACTCAATCGAATCAAACTCGATAACGTTCTTATGGTTATGAATATACTTCCTCAGAATTGAAACAAGGAACATGTTACAAGTTCGGTGATCTAGTAAGTTTATGGGCTACCAAGATACCTTTAGGACCACGTGACCTTCCATCTCAAAACTAAGTCCATTTTCGTGATTATTGGTATAGGATTTTTGTCTACTCTAAGTTGTTTGCAATTTCCCCCTTAAGCAATTGTACCTTTTCAGGTAGCTTGAACCAACTCCTAACCTAAGACTGTCGTCTCTCCAACTTCATTCCAACAAATAGGTGGGCGACACTCACGACCAGATAATGCCTCGTAGGGTGCTATGCCGATACTTTGGAGAAAATTGTTGTTTTAGGGTAAATGTTTGTCCCAAATGCACTGAAAATTCGAAGTACAAGCCATAAGCATGTCTTCTAAGGTTTGGATGAAAGCATTAGTTATTTCAAGTTTTGTGCCCAAAGCCCTCTGCATGCTACTCCATAAATTGGAAGTAAGCCTCAAATCTTTGTCGGACACAATGTCACCTTGCGAGGCGTTGTATAATCAAGTTAGAAGTATCGCTTACTTATTTGGTGGGATGAATTAGGAGAGAGGAAGCTCTTAGGTACAGAGTTTGTTTTAGCTACTTTTAAAAATGCCGGGCTGATTAGGGAAAGACTACAAACAACTCATTACAGACAAAAGCTCTATGCCATAGTTGTTGACGTGAACTTAGGTTTGAGGTCGGAGATTACATGTTCCTTAGGGTGTCTCCAATGAAAGAAAAAAAATGCAAAACAAGACCGCAATATGTTAAGACTGTTTGAGATTCTTAGGAAACTCGGATTGGCAACATATTAACTTGCTTTACCACTAAATTTGTCGCATGCTCATAACGTGTTCCAAATTTTAGATTTGAGGAAGTGTGTTCATGACCCTAATTACATTATTAAGTTTGAGCCGATTCAATATGAGGAAGACCCGTCTTTTAAGGAGATTTTGGATTGAATAGAGCAAGTCGTGCACTCCAAGACAATACCTTTTGTGGTTTTGTGGCGGAACAACGGAATGGAAGTGATAGCTTGAGGAATCCATAGAAGAGAAGAACCCTAGCCTGTTTCGAAACCAAGCTATGGAATTTCAAGGGCGGAATTCTTTTAAGTGGGGAGGATGCAATACCCGACCCAAACTTCAGGAATAAATAATTGCTATTGTAGTTTGTTGTGTTCTAAAGACTAAACATCGCTAGGCGCTTGACCAGTTCCTAGGCGACTCCTAGAATCAAGGCATAATTACCTTGATTTTTGATTTTTTTCCTTAATATAACCTAATTAACAAGCATTAAACTTTCAAATATACTAATAGTAAATATCACTAAATAATCTAAGCTTAATAATAAGATTACAAGATTAAAACAAAAAATTCAATGCCATTCCAAAGTTCAAAACAATATAACAATACTACAATAGACAATACTAAATAGCTTAATACACCATAGGTCAATTAACAAATGTTCTGGTCTCACTCTTAAGTCTCAAACATCACAAATCAAAATACAATACTTAAGTAATAATAAGAACACCATTCAACATCATAAACAAGCACCGCTAGCAAGTACCAATACCAAATGGACCTTCTTGTTCTTCTCCATAAATTTCTACTACACGCTCTTTATCGGTGTCAAATTCAAAGTCATTCAAATTCACTTCCTCCTCATACTCGGAATCAAAATCATCCTCCTTAAGCTCGCTCACTCTAGAAGCATCACCATCAAGTCCATCGCCCATCCCATTTTCATCATCAGATAACCCAGCAGGAATAATCCAATCTCGTGGTTTACTTGCATCACTAGCAAGAAGCACATAAAACATCTTTCTCCCTTCCCCTCTTACGTTTGTTCAACAAACGTGAATTGAATTGAAGATAGACTAGATTGTTTAATTGTGAAACATATAATCTATTCCTCTTCTTAGTATGTATTTGTAAACAAAAAAGAAAAAAGACACATAAATTCATATCAAATTATTAATTAATAAAGTAAAAGACAACTATCAGTGTTTCCAACCCCTTCGAATGCACTTCGATTTCTTTCACATCCAGATGAGTGAGTAGTTAATGACAAGATCCTTATAGCAATTTTTTGCAAGTTAGGTGTTCCATGACCCTAATTTAACCACAAGTTGCTGCATGAAGTTAAAAAAGAATGAAATAAATAATGACTTGCTTGATAATTTTAAAGAAAGAGTCAAAAGTTTCATATGGAGATTTTCTTTTACCGAATCAATCTTGTCGTCATTTACTTCACATCCTTTTGCTGCAATGAGCTTCCTAAAAACTCTTTCGTTGGTCTAATAAATTGGTAACTCAACATTCATAACTTGATTCATCAAATCAAAGTTGTCATGACAAATAACATTAAGATAATCAATAATTCCAATAAGGATTCAATAGATAAGCCATCAACTGTAACGGGACGTTGACTCTACCTTTCATATTTGCATCCATTATCTCCATGATAGGCCCATAGTTTTTGGAATAATTATTTGTAGCATCTTTCTTTGCCTGTAGAAGCTCCCCATATAAAAAGCCCATTGATGGCTTTCTATCTGCATTAGCAATACGAAGAACCTTCACCAAAGGTATTAAACCCGTCAATCAAGATGTCACACAATTCCAAAAACCAGTACACATCACAGTATTATAACTTGTTTGCCGTTTGAGAGTGTTAGAGCATTTGCATTCATCAATCGAAGCTTCTAATTATTGTCTTCAATTGAGCCTTTTTCTCCACCAAGCTCTTATGATGTGCATAGATGAAGAAGCAAATCTAGCGACTCCTGGTTTCACTATGTCTCTTATTTTTGTATAAAACATCATCATAGCTAAGGTCTTACGATGTGCATAGATGAAGATGGTCAAAATTTTGGCTTGATCAATGATTTTCATGAACCGAGGTAGTTTTGCAATGCGCTCTAGAATAAGATTAATGGTGCATGGCACATGGCGTTACTTCTTGAATGACTTTCTTTGTCCAACTTGCTTAATACATTGATCGACAAACTCAAAAAATCATTTCACTTGTGTGTGCTACATATGAAGATTCCTTAGAAGAAAGAAAAACTTTACCTGCTTTAGAATTGGCACACAAGTTCATGATGCTTCGTCTCTTTGTCACTCCAAGCATCAGTCATAAGCATTTCCTCATTCATCTTAATGTGGCTTTACTTTGACTTTGGTTCTCTCAACCGCTTTTTTCAATAAAGGTTCTCTCAGTTCATATTGACTAGTGCATTTGTAAAGAGCTTGAAGCTTTTAAGGTCAAAAGTATTGAAAGATATGCCAGCTTCATATATCCAATCAGCTAAATAATTTTTTCATAGTATTGGATCTCTCTTTCCAAATGGCATCATGTATGTTTTTCTACCACATTGTCTTTGCCACATTCAATGAAGCTTCAGGATTGATGCCTGTATCGAATTTGTCCATTCGACCAAGAGAACAGGATGGCTTCGTACCTAATGACTCTCATAACGTCTTCTTTTTCTTCAAAAGAATCTATTTCCAAACCCCTAACATTCATGGTCTTGATCAAATCTTCTTCATCCTTTTTCGAATTTCTCTTCTTGGCTTTTACATCATTAATAGTATTTCTACACTTAGCTTGATCATCAGCTGAAGCTTTGGTACAAGGAAGAATATTCCCTTGAACGTGTCCTATGTGCTCTTACATTCTATGAACACCTCGAGACATAACTTTCCTACACATAACTTGAATTTTACCCCGTCCAAGTTATATGGATTAGCTAAGGTGCCATATTCCCAACCAACATCATTTGATTTTCGTTTAAGTGGTGTCTTGCTCTCAGATGAAGGTCGGAATTCACATGGAGTACTACCAGCAGCCGAAGCACTTGAAGTTGTCATTTAAGTGGTGTCTTGTTGTTTAGGTACATGAATGTAATATTAACTCAATGACATCTTCAAGCGATTCGGCCACTCGTAGTACTCCATGTGAATTGCGACCTTCATCCGAGGGCGAGACACCACTTAAACGAAAATCAAATGATATTGTGAATATTGCACCCTAGCTAATCCATCTAACTTAGACATGGTAAAATGCAGGTGGTGTGGGAAGGTTATGTCTACGTAGAATGAAAGTGCACATTGGACACGTTTAAGGGAATGTTCTACCTTTGTACCAATGTTTTAGCCGATGATCAAGCTAAGTGTAGAAATGCTATTAATGAGGTAAAGTCAAGAAGATAAACTTGAAAAAGCATGAAGAAGATTTGATCAAGACTGTGAATGTTAGAGGGTTAGACATAGATTCTCTTGAAAAAGAACAAGATGACCTGATAGAGTCATCGGGCACAAAGCCATCCCATCCCGTTTTCTTGGTCCAACGGACAAATTCAGTACAAGCATCAATCTTGATGCTTCATTGAATGTGGCAAAGAAAATGCGGGAGAAAAACATACATGATGCCCTTTGAAACGACATATCTAATACTCAAAAAAATTAGTAGCTGCTTGGATTTATGAAGCTGACATATTTTTCAATGCTTCTGACCTCGAAAGCTTCATGTAAAGCTCTTTACAGAGGCACTTGGTCAATGAGGAAAAAAGGAAGTGAGTGGCAGGTAGTAGTAAAAATTGCAATAAATCAAAGGCAAGGGGTAAAAGAGAGGTGAAGGAGCAGAACCTTAAATTAATTTATGTATCTACGAATCATCTCTTGGAATATGTGGGGTATGAATGACTTAGATAAGAGAAAGATTTTAAAGGCATCATTTAGGAAATGGAAGCCTCGTGTGGTTTGCTTGTAGGAAACTAAAATGGGGTACATTGATAGAGGAGTGATAAACAACATAGGAGGAGGTAATTGGTTTGACCGGGAATTCTTAGTGGCGGCGGGGATTGCTAGAGGCATTCTAGTCATGTGGGATAGAAGGGTGCCAGTGCGGATGTCAATGGTAGTGTCGATAAGAGTTTACTTGGTCTCCTATCTCTTGAAAATGTTCGAGGATGATAAGTTATGGTTGTTCTTGGGAGTGTATGACCATGTGTGGAGGCTAGAAGACAGATTTTGTGGGATGAACTAAAGGGGGTGAGATCTAGGTGGTGTGTTCCGTGGTGTATCGGGGGTGACTTCAATGTGATTCGTTACCCGCGGGGAACGTTCGGGTTCAAGGGTTACTCCTTTGCCATTGTTAGAATTTAATGAGTTTATCAACGAGCTGGAGTTGGTGGACTTGCACCTTTCAGGGGGTGAGTTTACTTGGTTCAGACATGGGGAGAGAAATCAATTCTCTACGATTGACAGGTTCCTTACTTTGGCAGATTCAGTCAGTTGTTTCAGCGATTCTTTTCAGTAAGTATTGTCTCCTGAGAGTTGCATCAAACCATGTCCCTTTGCTCTTCGAGTGTGGTGGAATAAGGAAAGGTAAATCACCCTTCAGATTTGAGAATATGTGGCTTAAGGAGCTGGGTTTTGTGGACTGGGTTAGATCAATGTAGAGCTCATATGTGGTTGTCAGGAATCCATCTTTTATTCTGGCTAGAAAATTGAAGATGCTTAAGGATGATCTCAAGGTGGGGAACAAAGAAATTTTTGGTAGAATTGACATCAAGATTCACAAAGTGATGGAAGAGATGAAAGTGCTGGATGAGAAAGCAGGAGGGTCGGATGGCTTAAATGAGTCGGATAGTGGGCGGCGGGAAGAGCTTAGGAAGGAGGTTGGGCGCCTTTTAATTAGTGAAGAAATTTGTTGGAGGCAAAAATCCCGAGTACAATGGCTTAAGGAGGGCGATAAAAATACAAAAAAATTCCACTCGATAGCAAGTGCCCACAAGAGTATGAACTTCATCAAAAGTCTTTCGGTAGAGGGTAGAGTTATGGAGGATGAGTTAGCTATTAAAGAGGAGATTATGGGTTTTTACAAGAGGTTGTATTCTAATGATGGGACTTGGCATCCGAAACTCGACGGGGTTGTTTTGTGGAGGATAGGGTTTCTTTAGAGACCCCTTTTTCGGAAGAGGAAGTGAGCTCTTCGAGGCATGAGTGGAGATAAAGCTCAGATGGTTTTTCTATTGCCTTCTTCTCTTCTTGTTGGGGGGTTATTAGGGACGAGGTTATAGAGTTGTTCCACTATTTTCATGAGAATTTGTGTTTCGAGAAAAGTCTCGGTGCCTCCTTCATTGCATTAATTCAGAAGAAGATTGGTGCCAAAGATTTGAGAGATTATAGACCCATCGGCTTAATTGGAGGGGTATCTACAAGTTATTAGCCAAAGTTTTAGCTTTACGCTTGAGGAAGGTGATTGGTAAGGTGATCTTGGAGTCGCAAGACGCTTTTGTGGTGGAACGCCAAATTATTGATGCGTCGTTCATCGCAAATGAGGTTGTGGATGACAGAATGAAAAGCGGTGTTCATGGCTTGTTATGTAAGTTGGATATAGAGAAGGCGTATGACGGAGTTCTTGATGTACATGTTGAAGAGAATGGGGTTTGGGGAGAAGTGGAGGAGGTGGATCTTCTTTGCATTTCTACGGTTCGTTTCTTAGTTTTGGTAAACGGGGAGCCGTTGGGGTTTTTTTGCCAACTCTAGAGGTTTGTGCCAAGGAGATCCTTTATCTCCTTTCCTATTTATTCTTATTATGGAGGCTCTGAGGAGATTGATGGATAAGGAGACATGAAGGGAGGTTATGGTGTCCCATCTTTTGTTTGCAGATGATACCCTTGCCTTTTGTGATGCCAAGGCTTCGCATTTGGGTTATCTTCAGCTAGTGCTCTTGTTTTTTCAGATGGCTTCGGGTCTACGGATAAATATTGGGAAGAGTGAGATTATCACGGTAGGCGGGGTGGATAATATTAACGATCTTGCCTTGTTTTTTGGGTGTACTGTTCTATCTCTCCCCTCCTCTTATTTAGGATTGCCTTTGGGTGCTCAATTCAAAAACAAAGTCATGTGGGATCTAGTTTTGGAAGAAACAATTATTATATAAAGCTGGGAGGTTGACGTTGGTTAAAAGTACTTTGTCCAGCTTGTCACTCACTACATGTCTCTTTTCGTGATTCCCTCTTCAGTTCGCTATAGGCTTGAACAGTTGAAAATGGATATTTTGTGGGAAGGCCAGGGAGAGGATCAGAAATATCACTTGGTGATGTGGGCTACGGTGTGCTCTGAGGTGAAAGGGGCTGGTTTAGGCATTAAAAACTTGAGTTTGTTCAGCGTAGCTTTATTGGGAAAATGGCTTTGGAGGTTTTTGGTTGATAAGGTTGGGCTACAGAGGAGAGTTGTGATTTGCAAATATGGGGATGGTAATCATAGGTGGTTTCCAAAGACCATCTCTAGTCCCTATGGTTCGGGGGTTTGAAAAGGGATTCTTAAAGGTTAGGAATCTTTTGCGAGACATTCGATTTGATATAGGGGATGGGTCTACGGTGAGGTTTTTGAAATATATATGGTGTGGTGAGATGGAGCTTTCGAGGGCTTTCCCTACTCTTTTTGGCTTGGCTCGGGAGGAGGATTGTTTTGTTAACTTAGTTTTGCAAGTGCTCGAAGAAATCGAAGACAGGATATCATGGAACCCTACTTTTCGGAGATACTTCAACGATTGGGAAATGAAGATGTGCATGAATTTTTTTGAGAATATTTACCGTCAGCATGTTGATAATACAATTGAGGACAAGGTGAGGTGGGAAGGCTTCAGATCAATCCTTTCTTCGTCAAATCTTACTATTGCAAGCTCTTGAACATTGGAAGCGCACCCTTTCCTTGGCAGCCTGTTTGGAGAACCAAAGCTCCTAGTCGTGTGGCTTTCTTTGTGTGGGAGGCTTGCCATGATGCGATTCTTACGGGAAACAATTTACGCTGACGTCGGAAAATTTATACTAGCTGGTGCTTTATGTGCACAAATAGTGGAGAGAGCACTAACCATCTCCTTCTTCATTGTTCTGTGGCGAAGGTCTTGTGGAATGTGATTTTTAATCAGTTAGGGCTGTCGTGGGTTATGCCTAGTTCGATCAAAGAGTTCTTTTTGAGTTGGTCCTTGTATAAACGCAGAGGAGAAACCACGTTTGGGAGGCTGTGCACTTAGGTGTCTGTTGGACTATGTGGAGGGAGAGGAATAGAAGGGCGTTTGATAGCTTTGAGGGGACTACGGAGCAGCTGAAAACTAGTCTTATTCGCATTCTGTCCTCTTGGTGTTTTGAGTCTGTGGACAGCCCTGGTTCTTCCAATCATTCTTTTGTTGATCTTGTCAATAGTCTTAATCTTACTTAGCCTGGTTGTATACGTCGCGTGTTCATAGGACGCATCACCTGTTTTGACGCTTTTTGGTATATATTATCTTACTTATATAAAAAAAAAGCCACATGAAGATGAATAACGCTTATGATCGATGCTTCGAGTGACAGAAATAGAAGAAGTATCATGAACTTGTGTATCAATTCTAAAGTAGGTACATTTTTTTTTTCTTCTAAGGAATCTTGAGATGTAGCACACAAAAGTAAAATGATTTTGAGTTTGTCAATCAATGTATTGAGCAAGTTGGACAGAGAAAGTCATTTAAGTAGTGACAGATAATGCTTCAAACAATGTGGGGGCGACAAAGTTGTTGCGTATGAAAAGGCCAACTATCTTCTCGACATCATGCACCACGCACACAATTAATCTTATTCTGGAGGGCATTGCAAAACTACTTCAGTTCAAGAAAATCATTGATGAAGCCAAAGCTTTGACTATCTTCATCTATGCACATCATAAGACCTTAGCTACGATGATGTCTTGTACAAAAAAGGAGACATCGTGAAACTAGGAGTCACTAGATTTGCTTCTTCATTCCTTAGTTTGCAGAGCTTGGTGGAGAAAAAGGCTTAATTGAAGATAATGATTAGTAGTTCTGAGTTGGATGAATGCAAATGATCTAAGACCTTCAAAGGATGTCTATTAGTTTTTGGAATGGTTTGATATCTTGCTTGACGGTTTTTGAACCATTGGTGAAGGTGCTTCGTATGTATTGCCAATGCATATAGAAAGCCATCAATGAGCTTTTAATATGGGGAGCTTGTACATGCAAAGGAACATATAAAAAAAAGCTCTACATAATTATTCCAAAAACTATGGGCCTATCTTGGAGATAATGGATGCAAAGGTAGAGTTGGCAACTCAACATTCACAACTTGATCTATTATTCCAAAAGGTAGAGTTGACACCATGTCGCATTTGATGGCTTATCTATTGAATCCTTATTATCATTATAAGGATCCCAATCTCAGATGAAATTACTGATTGTCTAGATGTTATTTGTCATGGCAACTTTGATTTGATGAATCAAGTTATGAATGTTGAGTTGCCAATTTATAAGAACAACAACGGAGTATTTAGGAAGCCCATTGCAGCAAAAGGATGTGAAGTAAATGACGACAAGTTTGATTTAGGTAAAAGAAAATCTCCATATGAAACTTTTGATTCTTCCTTTAAAATTATCAATTAAATCATTAATTATTTCATTCTTTTTTAAATTCATGGAGCAACTTGGTGGTTAAATTTTGATCATGAAACGCCTACTTGCTAGTGATGCAAGTACATCACAAGATTGGATTATTCTTGGGTTATATAACGATGAAGATGAGATGGGCGATGGACTTGATGGTGATGCCTCTAGAGTGAGAGAGCTTGGGGAGGATGATTTTGATTCAGAGGATGGTTTTGATTCCTAGGATGAAGAGGAATTGAATGACTTTGAATTTTGTGTTTGATGAAGAGCGTGTGGTAGAAATTTATGGAGAAGAAGAAGCTCCATTTAGTATTGGTACTTGTTAGTGGTGCTTATTTATGATGTTGAATGTTATTCTTATTATTACTTAAGTATTGTATTGTGATTTGTGACGTTTGAAACTTGAGTATGAGACAATAACATTTGTTAATGATGGTGTATTGATCTATCTAGTGTTGACCATTGCAGTATTGTTGTTTTGAACTTTGGAATGGTATTGAATCGTAGGTTTTAATCTTGTAATTTGATCATTAATTTTAGATTATTTGGTGATATTTACTATTAGTATATTTGAAGGTGTAATGCTCGTTAATTAGGTTATATTAAGGGGGGAAAAAAATCAAGGTTATTATGCCTTAATTAAAGGCCCCACCTAGGCATGGCGCTCGCCTAGCGATTTTTTAAGCACTGGATTTTGGTAAGGAAACCTTCTCCCCTTTGATTCTTCCATGATCCACATTATGTACATAGTGTCTACCTTAGATTCAACTTCTAATAGGTTTGAAACTCATATTCAGACTTTTGGTCTAGTTTTCTGGAGTTAGGTGATGTGATTCTGAGATCCATAAAGGGTGTTTCGCTAGTGGAGGGGCTCAAGTGCCATGTTTGGAAGCCTAGGAGTGAGTTTGGCACAACAAAAAGATCGAAAAAGACGCCAAAATGCGAGTTTCAGCAGGCACAGATTCCAAAACCGGGTGTAGGGAACTACATAGTTATAATTCTCAATGCTCAGTTGCTAAGTGACCATATTCAGTTGTATACGTCTTATCTTACATGCCTTGAAGTCTTACATGCCTTGAATAATACCCCCGTCCCGGATCGGTTACATTTTGTGCGCCTTATAAACAGCCTCCTACTGCCACTAGACACCAACATCATCAATAGACTTTTTGATGTGATTCCCAACGAGACCCACAAGTTATAACGAACTTGGAACCACGCTTTCGGAATAACCTCGCGAAAACGTATGCCGAGGACTTGAATAACAATCAAAAGGAAGATCGCAACCTTTAGTTTCGTAATGAACTAAGAACCTTGATCGATTCGAAACCATTAATTATAGATTAATTAAGAACCACGAATTAGAATATAACACAAACTTAATCCAAAGTTTGCAAAATGCTAACAAAACTATGTTTGTCAAGAAAGAGTTTAAAACTCACACTTTGATTAATCAAAAATCTGTCTTTTACAAAATAGATGCCTATTTGTAGGTTAAAAAAAACACTCCTAATAAACTAAGGACTAAACTTCAGATTTACATTGAACTAGGATACTATCTAAATGAAATAAAACAACTAGAACTCTAAGAACAAGCATTTGGCCGGCCCTAGCCTCTTTGAAGACACGGTTTTGAAGAGTTTAGGCTTTGTAGGACTCTTTAATGTTTGGGCAGATTGGGAGCAATTGGAACACGGTTTTAGGAGTCCTTTTCACCTTGGAAACACGGCTGAAAATCCTTGGGCAGTTTGCACACGTTTTGACAGCTTATTCCTTCTAGAAAACACGTTTTTGGAGACTCCAACACACCTTGGACAGCTTCCACACGTTTTTGGACAGCTTGCACCTTCTAGAATACATGAAAACTCCTTGGAAAAGTCTCCCACGGTTTTGGGCAGCCTTGGGGCTTCTTGGGCTTGAATTATATACCAATTTGGCCCCCCCTATTGTCTTCCATGCTTGGGCTTGATTGGACAGCAAACAAGGCTTGGAACAAGCTTCATTTATTCTTTTAATCCTTAGCTTTGTAATTGGACCATATTTTATCTTCAATGGATCTTTGATGCTTAGTGGTCCTCCATCACTTTTGGGTGGGCGTAGTTGACTCAAGTGATTAGCGGGCCAATGCGTGGACAATTTGTAGCAAATCGGACTTCGGGCTTGGGGTGTCACAAATGGTATCAAAGCATGTTCCGACCAGAAATGTGTTCAACATATCGCCTGACCTTGACGGGGACGTCAAGAATTTAACTCAAGAAGATTATAATACCATCCTACATCAGTTAGGTGTGTGGAATTTGTGTACTTTATATGTGGCCATCTACTGCTAGAGATGTTAAACGGGCTGGCCCTAGCAATTTCGGGCTGGTCTAGCAGTTTCGGGTTGGCCTTAGCGGGTTGTGGCCCTAACGGGCCGCGGGCTAAATGGACCAATTTTTTCGGGCCACTAATATTGCGAACCTAACCATAACCCTATCAGGCTTCAGGCTAAACGGGCCATGACTAAATTTTTTAAATAACTATAAATTAAAATTTTAAATCAACACAATTCAATGAAGAATCATAGAACAAAATCATCTAAGTGATAAATTTTAAAAAATAAATCATAGAAATCAAGTAGTTAACTACTACTAGTAAGTACTAATCATTGTTATTTGAAAAGTATATGCCCTATTACTATAATATGATCACAAGAAATTGAAAACTAATTTAAAAACATTTGTGATAGGAAAGAGTTCAACGAAAATAATTAACTAAAGTTGTAAATATATATTATGTAGGGAAATTTTTTTTTTAAATTTATTATTGTTATGAAGAAAGAATCGATACACTTTATGTACTATGGTTGTGATTAGTTTTAACAAACAAATACACGGTAAGTGAAGAAAAGAGAAAATAAAAGCATCACTTTAAAGATAACTAAATCAATTCTACATTTGTTAAGTCTTAAGAATTTAGAATTTAAAAAGCAAACAAACATATAAATATTGAATGCTTAAGTTTGAAGCTGTGGTGTAGCGGTTAAAACTCCACGTTGTGGCTGTGGAGGTATATAGTTCAAGTGATAGCATGAATATAATAATTTGAATCCTCAAATATGCATAAAAGTGATTCTGTTGTAGTGGTAAAATCATCATATTTTAACAGCAGAGAGCTAGGATTGAATCTTGTCAACAACAATTTTTATTACTCGTAGATTTTCCCCCTGCGGGCCAGCCCACGGCCCTAACGGTCTGGGCCAAAAAGCCTGGATTTTAAACGGTCTAGAAATATACGGCCCTAACCCTGTTTTTTTCCGGTTTAAACGGGCCAACTCTACGGGCCGCGACCCTTTTAAATCAACATCATCCATGTACTTTTGGGTTGACCCAGGTGCTTAGCTGGCTAGTGTGTGGGCCATCCGTAGAAAACCGAGATTTTGAGCTCAATTTATATAATACCCCCATCCCACATCGGTTAAATGTGTGGAATTTGTGTGCCTTATAAGTGGCCATCTACTATCACTTGCCATCAACATCATCTATGGACTTTTGGGTGAGCCTTTTTGGGTGGGCGAGTGGTGGGCCTAGTTGACCCCAGAGCTTAGTGGCCAATGCGTAGGCCTTGCATAGCAAACCTGGCTTTCGGGCTCGGGGCGTTACAATATTATAATATCCCCATTCCACATCGATTAGATGTACGAAGTTTGTGTGTCTTAATAAGTGCCACCTACTACCACTAGGTCCAACATTATCCATGGACTTTTGAGTGAACTTGTAGTTGACATAGTTGACTAGGTGCTTAGCACGCAGTGCGTGAGCCATGTGTAACAAACTAGGCTTTTGGGCTCAGGGCGTTACAATGGTACGAGAGTGGGTCCTGACTGAAAATGTGTTCTGATCCTTTGGGACTTGAAATGGATGTCAAGAATTTAAGTAGGGGAGATTATAATACCCCCACCCGACATTGGTTAGTGACCACTTACTACCACTAGGCACCAACATCATCTATGAACTTTTGGGTGGGCTGTGGTGAGCCTAGTTAACCCAGTAGCTTAGTAGGTCAGTGCGTGTGCCATGCGTAGAAAACTGGGCTTTCGGGCTCGGGAAGTTACGCATTGCTTTTCCCTTTTAATTTATTAGAATTATCTGATTTTTCCCTCAAATACATTTGTTCTTTATAGCTAATTGTTCATATTACTGAGTTCCTAGTTGATGCATAATGTTAATTTTCAGCTTTTAGATATTTTTTCGGATTGAACTTCATCTAAATTCACACTGATAGCTTTGGTTGCTGAGACTATTTTTGGAAGTGTCTATTCAGTCTTCATCTCGTTGATTTGTAATTTAAATTTCATATTGGAGATCAAGTAGTTATTGAAGAGAGAGAAATAAATGACGATGATGATGACGAAGATGAAGATGAAATAGAGGATGAGAATGCGGATGATGAGTTGGATGAGGCACTCGAAATGGTGAACTTTCCGCTGGTTTTTGTTTAAATGACGTGATTTTTTTAAAATTCTTGCCGTGGTACCTATTAAAATTTTACTTCTAATATTTCTTTCATGATGTTGTTTGTAGGCTGGAGAGGAGAGCAATTTCTCTTTGCAACCAGGTTCGTGTATCCTTGAAGCATACTTGGTCCTTATTATATTAGTACCACTCCTCTGATGTAAGATGTGAAATTAAGGCGTTGGATAACTGTCTCATTTTTCTTGAGGTTTTGGTCAAGGTAAATCTAACGTTGTGTATGAGGACAATACCGTGTGGTTTCTTTTTGTTGTCGTGATGAATGAGAGGAGGTCTGCTAATCTCTGGTACTCAGCAACAACAGAGATTTATCCCTTGAATCCGACCTATGATGCATGCAATACCAGTGTCCTATTTTCTCCATGATTTTTTTTTTTGTCAACATCTTTGGAAATAGAGGCACGAAGAGTTACTTAAGCGGACTTTCTCACCTATTGAAAAACCTCAGTTATAAGTGCTGGTAGATCTGTGTAATTGCAGATCCCAGCCTTTTGAGAAGACATTGTGCGAATAGCGCTCATGGATTCGAGTATCCAACCACTGCCATGAGCATGATTCGGAGATTGATATCGATTGACTGGGAGGTACATGAACTGGATTGTGAACCTGTATTCAGAGGGAGATAATAGTTGACTTGTTGGTGATTAAATGGATGCATAATAGGTCATTATTGTTCAAGTGGTACGAACTGAAAAGCTTATAGGCCTCAACTTTGAGGCAACTGAGTGGATATTTGGATCTTGCTTGAGCCCTCTGCCATGGAGAATAATTTTTGATAATCTTGTCTGTCTTATTGATTGTATCTTCAAACGTGCTTCAAGGATTCCTTTCCTTCTTCTCTTGATCAGTTTTGGTTACTTATCTAAGGAAAGAAAATAAAAGCAAAATTAGAACGATTCAGAACAAGCTCATTCTCATAAATACAATTTGTTGCAGTCTATTCTTTTTCTTTTTCTTTTTTGATAAAAAATTGTTGCAGTCTATTCTTATTCATCGAAAGGAAAAGGATGTTTTGAGATTTCCCTTTTGTTCCTCAGATGCATACCAAGAAAACGTTTCAAAGAACTACTTGCAAGAGCTCTTTTGTAGTTTTCCGTTTAGTGAAGCAGTTGGCAATGAAATTCAAGACATTGAGAATAGTGATGAAGAATACCAGATCTTCGAAGAACTTAGCGATGGCAACCACTCTGACGAGGATTACTAGCATTTTCCATCCCTGAGGTGAGATTTTCATTTTATCTTTTCAAATTCATTGCAGCAACCATTCTTGTGTAACATGTATGTCAAACGAACTTATGTTATTTTCTTACAATAGATACCATTGTATGTGCAAGCTGTATTTTGAATCTTTGACACAGATGGTGAATGAATTGCCTACGTAGGAATATAACTCGAGTGAAAATGAGAATGTGAATACTAAATAGAAAAAGGCAACGACCAAACATAAATAGAGCAAAGAATTATTAAAAAGTTACATATGATAAAGAGTACCTAGTCTGCAGAAGTCAGTGAAGTTTCATATGCGACTTGAGAGAGTATATTTGCATAGTAGCTGATGAGACAATAATCGTCCTCTTGGAGGCATCCGACCACGCTCACACAGGGGTCTCCCCGCACCATAGCTGCGGGTTTTTTGCTCTTCCTCACATCCTGAAACTGGCGCTACTAGGTTTCGAACCCTTGACCTCTAGGATATAGTCTTTGGGCAAGGGACATGAGTACCACTTGAGCTACTAGCTCAAGTGGTACTCATGTCCCTTGCCCAAAGACTATATAGCCCAAGTGGTACTCATGTCCCTTGCCCAAAGACTATATCCTAGAGGTCAACGGTTCGAAACAAGCCATTCGATGTGAGAATGTGAGCGTGATGATGCCTCAAGAGGACTATCTCATAGCCTTAATCCTAAATGGTTAGGCATGTCTATTTGTATACAAAGATACATATAAAGTCCATAATGAAGTAACACCCTTAAAACGGAAATTATTTATCGTCAAGCGGAGCATAAAGATCATGCATCCCGACCTTGTTACATGTATAACTTATTTATTCACATTCAGAGATTTAGTAGAAATGTCTGCAAGTTGATCGTTAGTGTTGTGTTAACATTACAACTAGCAATAATGTTCTCACAGAAACGGTATTAAGCTTTGTATGCACACGATTTACTGGAATAGAAGCAATGTGGATGGTTGCCTGATTATCTCTAGCAAATTTGAGTTCATCAAGTAATTGGTGAACCCACACTGGTTCACATATAGATTCATCTATAGTCCTCTCTATTCTAACCCGGCGGCCTCGATACATTTGTTTGCTTACTTTTCCAGTAAAACTAAATTATCCCCAAGAAGCGTATAATGCATGTACAAGATTTCGTTCCAAGGGACATCCTACCCATTCTGCACTAAAGGAGCCCCAAACCCTCATATGCCCTTGGGTACGATGCAACAATCAATGATCTGGGGCTCCCTTAAGATATCAAATGATCCTCACAATCGCTTCTTGTAGACCGATGAAGATGACATAAATTAGCTGACTATACTCACAGAAACAGCGAAAATGCAATGTCTGGTCAGTGACGTCAAGTTGGTTCAACTTCCCAACTAGCTTGTGTTACCTCTCTAGATGAGCAAGTTCTCCATCATCCTCAATTGTAAGTTTTACATTTGGATTCATAGGAGTCTCTACTGGTTCCTCCAAACATCCTTGTCACTCGGCATCTCAAGTACGTACTTCCTTTGAAAAGAAAATACCTCGTTTGGAACAAATGACCTCACTAAATCCCAATCCACGCATGTGGAGATTGTTTCAAAGGATACAAGGACTTCTTGAGTTCGCAAACCATCCCTAGCTCTATACTCCCCTTTAGCAACAAACCTAGAAACCTAGAAGGTTTCTCCATCTAAACCTTTTCCTGCAAATCACCACGGAGAAACACATTCTTCACATCAGCTCGCTTACATCTCGTGGCATACCCTATTTTCAGTTGATATCAATGATAGATGTCACATTAGGGCCTTTCTGGTGTTGAGGGTAAACAAATCATCCCTGTCAAGATTGTCACACGAATTTATCATTCCTTCTTGAGAAGAAGATACAGATTTTTGTTCCCCCCCCCCCCTGAAAATCATCACTGCACCAAGAGATAGGAACAATAAAGGGAATTGGAGAAGGCTTCTTGTAACGCCCCAAACCCAGGCCCAACTATATGGTCCAAGCCCAGCCATACTACTACAAAATCTAACTTAACTCAATAATGTATATCAACATATTAACTTAGTTCAAACCACGACTCATGCTAGAAAGTAAAATCCCACGTCTTACAATCTTTGTAACTCCAACAGATATTAAATAGTCTCGCAGGACTAGTCAAAATTAACAAATCCTTAAAAAAAAACCCTCTACACAGTTTATTATAATGAAAACAAAACACGATCCATTCTAGTCCGTCTTCGAAAATATGACTTCCAACTATAAATCTTAATTCTCTCACCTGTGACCTGGAGAGAAGAAAAATGTGATAGAGTGAGCAAACAATGCTCAGTAAGTTCAAACGCCACCCCTCCGGTTACTAAGGAGGGTGGACGCACAAAGAAGGTCAAATCAGAGTATGAATAAATATGATTGCCAACAGTACATCATTGAAGTTTAGCATTAACCTTTCAAATACTAAACGAATAATTTTCAAAAGTTTTCCAAAGAAGGAATTTCAAGGACGATATTAAATAACCAAGGAAACGGAATATTCCAATCGCCACTGACCGTCCCATACCAGCCAATTACGACAAAATATTCACAAGAAAATATGATCACGTAAATATGTTTGAATAATTCAAAGTTCTATCAATTGGCCCCTAACGGGGTTCTGAATTCTGAGTTCTAAATGGTAAATCCGGAATACCGCACACACATGCCCAGTGGTGCAAATTTTCTAATAAGGTCTGAGAGTCACTTAATTTCTAGTGACAAGTTATTCATACTTAGTGATCATACGGAATTCAAAACGAGAATGGTACCGTACACGGTACAATTTACTGAATTAAAACAAACTTTTCAAATCAAAAGGGATCGCATGTACTATCAAAACTAACACATGAGATTTACGAAAATAAACAATTTCGAACGTACGAAGAAACGCATACGACGGAGTCAAAACAAACACCGACACAAGGTTGGGCATGGTGACAAAAACGGTATTACAAAGAATATACGAGAAACCTATCATCAAGGTGTATTACAAAATAACCTAAATAGAGACGAAATTCCTTATCTCTTAATAGCACAGCAAAAATTAACTTGTACGTAAAACGGAACCGCTACTCGTGCTTGCCAAAATCTAAAAGTCAAAGCATAACTTAATTATATAAGTATATACTCTCTACCAGTATCCAAACAATAACCAAGTGATACTATTATACTTATTAAACTATACTGTTCATAACATTAATAATATACTAAAATGTTTATTTATAAGGTCTCTGATTATACTCTACAAAGCTATTTACTAACTTTTCCATCTATGTAAAGAAAAGGAGACAAAATATATTCTCACAAACATACTGACATAAAAAAATAAGTCTACAAACCCACTTCCATTTTCTCTCTCCCACTTCATCAGTGCCACCCTTCTCCTCACCACCTTTACATATTTTTTTCTTTTTCTTCTTAATTGTAAATCTTTTCCATAGGGCCCGCCATCAAGGCAAGATTTCTTCTTCTTTATTCCCTATTCCATATCCCTGTTTAACCTTAAGTCAACAACACACACACACACACACACACTCACAACCAATCCTCACGTACTGTTTCTTACTCCCTTTCTTAATTTTTTTTTCTTTCTTCTTACCCCCCACGTTCTCTCCCTCTCTCTCTCCTTCTTCTTCTTCTCTCTCCCCAGCCCACACACATACCAGACAACCAACGGAAATACCCCATGAACACTATATTAAAACTTCCTTCATACAGTAATAGGCTTCGTCCAAAAAAATTTCCTCTTTTTTTTTTATTTATAACAAAACTAACAGGAACATCTAATTCAAAGGAGGACGTAATCAGCTTACCTCGATTGGATTTCTTTGCGGTGTGATGCGCCAAAACTCTCCCAGCCATCCCTCTACCTTTCTTGCGCTGCAGCTTCTTTTCTCCCTCAATTTTTCTTTCTCGCAGTACGTAATTGTGACTAATCCAACTCTCCTAATCTCAAAAGAGCTCAACCACTGAGTGTCCTTATCCCTAACGAAACAAACTTGCCGTTCAAACTGTTACGCTCCCAACTCCTCGCGGCGCACGTCTCAAATCAATATATATACATATATATATATATACATATATATATATACATATATATATATATATATATATACTTGCCCCAGTCTTGCCACAGTTAAAACATGCACCTTTCCCCCAATAGCACGATTCTGTCTGATGCTTTTCCCCACAAGTTTTGCAATTAGTATTAACTCCAAGATTCTGACCTCGACCCTGATTCTAGTTCCAGCCTTGATTATAATTTCGGCTTTGGTTTTGGTTTCGGCCCTGATTCTGATGTTGCCCCTAGTTCTGATTTTGACTTTGATTCTGATTTCGGCCCCACTGAGTTGTCCCTTTTGGATGATTATCCTCTGTGTTTTTCCTCTTTTTATCACTGTTGGTCCCACCTTGACCACTAGACTGTCCCCGATAACGCCCCCCTTGATCATTTGCACCTCTTTTCCTTTCCTCCTTTCTATTCCAATAGTCTGTCAAATCCTCCTCAATTATCCTAGCTCGATCCAACACTTCAGCATACGTTGGCAATTTCAAAGGTTTCAGCCCGTAACTGATTCTATCATTAAACCTCATCTCGAACTTTCAGGCTTTCTGCTCATCATTATCAAAGAAATTTGGGGCAAACTTTGACAGTTCTGTAAATTTGGCATCATACTCATTCACTATCATCGTTCCTTGTTTCAGGTCAAGAAAGTCTGCCACCCTTTTCTCACGAACACTGAGAGGAAAGAACTTCTTATTAAAGGCATCCAAAAATATCTCCCAAGTTATCACCTGAATGCCTCTTGATTCTATCGCCCTCTTCTCTGCCTTCCTCCACTGGCTCGCCTCGCCCTGAAGTACAAAAGTGGCAAGGTTAACCTTCAGCTCACTGGAGCATGTCATAGACCCAAAAATCTTTTCAATGTTGTCCACCAATCTTCTGGCTTCTCTGTGCTTGGTGCACCCGTGAACTTACCAAGATTCCACTTCTGAAAACTTTCTAGCGGATCTTTAGTCACCACTTGTGGCTGAGCAATAGGTTGGGGTTGAGGTTGAGGTCCAGTTTGTGTCTGAGCAGCGAGTTCCTCGGTAACTTGACCCAAGGCCGCAACAGTTTGTGTCAAAGTTTGCAAGAGCGCAACCAATGCAGGGTCCGCTTGCGGAGGGACATTAACATTGGCGTTCACGTTTGCGTTGGTGTTGATGTTAGGTTGGGGACCATTCTGGTTTACTGCAACCCCCGAAGTAGAGTCCTCAGCCACATCATTAAGCCTACCTCCTCTCCTTCCTCGACCGCGCCCGCGGCCACAAACACCAGCACGACTACCTCTGGCCATTATGTTCTGAGACAAATTCAAGAAACATTACATCACGATATAAGGGACGAAGTCCATATCTAAGTTCACAAAGAATGATGCATATTGACCGACCCAAGCAGAGCTCATTCACAAGTTCCAAAACCTTAGTAATTAAATCGTGAGTGTTTAGATCAAATCAAATTCTAAGAACTCATATACGAAACAAAATTTCATAGATCAATCAAAACGAAGACTTTATTACTAATCGACAATTCAATTTTTCAAAATTGCAAAACCATTCCATTACAAAGGAATAAATACTAGTTTAAACTTTCAAAATTGCAAACCCAGCTCAAGGCAATGAAAAAGGCCTTGGCACAGCCAGAGGAAGCGAGGGAAATTCTAGCAGAAGTAGTATCGACAACACCGGGCCAAGAGTTGGGAGCAGTGTTAAATCCTGTACTCTTAGAAGATTAGGCTAGAGAGAAAATTTTAGCAGATTAGTTTGTAGTGAGCTCAAGGCAATGAAAAAGGCCTTGGCAGAGGAAGCGAGGGAAATTCTAGCAGAAGTAGTATCGAAAACACCGGGCCAAGAGTTGGGAGCAGTGTTAAATCCTGTACTCTTAGAAGATTAGGCTAGAGAGAAAATTTTAGCAGATTAGTTTGTAGTGGGGGAAAACCCTAGAAAGTTTAAACTAGTATTTATTCCTTTGTAATGGAATGGTTTTGCAATTTTGAAAAATTGAATTGCCGGTTAGTAATAAAGTCTTCGTTTTGATTGATCTATGAAATTTTGTTTTGTATATGAGTTCTTAGAATTTGATTTGATCTAAACACTCACGATTTAATTACTAAGGTTTTGGAACTTGTGAATGAGCTCTGCTTGGGTCGGTCAATATGCATCATTCTTTGTGAACTTAGATATGGACTTCGTCTCTTATATCGTGATGTAATGTTTCTTGAATTTGTCTCAGAACATAATGGCCAAAGGTAGTCGTGCTGGTGTTCGTGGCCGCGGGCGCGGTCGAGGAAGGAGAGGAGGTAGGCTTAATGATGTGGCCGAGGACTCTACTTCGGGGGTTGCAGTAAACCAGAATGGTCCCCAACCTAACATCAACAACAACGCAAACGTGAACGCCAATGTTAATGTCCCTCCGCAAGCGGACCCTGAATTGGTTGCGCTCTTGCAAACTTTGACACAAACTGTTGCGGCCTTGGGTCAAGTTACTCAAGGACTCGCTGCTCAGACGCAAACTGGACCTCAACCCCAACCTATGGCTCAGCCACAAGTGGTGACTAAAGATCCGCTAGAGAGTTTTCAGAAGCAGAATCCTGGTAAGTTCACGGGTGCACCAGGCACAGAGAAGCTGGAAGATTGGCTGGACAACATTGAAAAGATTTTTGGGACTATGACATGCTCCAGTGAGCTGAAGGTTAACCTTGCCACTTTTGTACTTCAGGGCGAGGTGAGCCAGTGGTGGAAGGCAGAGAAGAGGGCGATAGAATCAAGAGGCATTCAGGTGATAACTTGGGAGATATTTTTGGATGCCTTTAATAAGAAGTTCTTTCCTCCCAGTGTTCGTGAGAAAATGGTGGCAGACTTTCTTGACCTGAAACAAGGAACGATGACAATGAATGAGTATGATGCCAAATTTACAGAACTGTCAAAGTTTGCCCCAAATTTCTTTGATAATGATGAGCAGAAAGCCCAAAAGTTCGAGAGGGGGTTTAATGATAGAATCAGTTACAGGCTGAAACCTTTGAAATTGCCAACGTATGCTGAAGTGTTGGATCGAGCTAGGATAATTGAGGAGGATTTGACAGACTATCGGAATAGAAAGGAGGAAAGGAAAAGAGGTGCAGATGATCAAGGGGGGCGTTATCGGGGACAGTCTAGTGGTCAAGGTCAGAATCTTGGAGTTAATACTAATTGCAAAACTTGTGGGGGAAAGCATCATATAGAATCGTGCTATTGGGGGAAAGGTGCATGTTTTAACTGTGGCAAGACTGGGCATCGGGTTAAGGATTGTCCGGACCCACTCAAGAAGACTTTCACTAATAAGGCTGGTGGTGTAGATAAGGAAAAACCTAGAGAGCAGGGAAGGGTCTATGCTATGACTGCAAGAGATGCCCAAGCTACTAATGATGTTGTGGCAGGTACGGTTCAACTATTCCCTCGTAATGTATATGCTTTGATCGATCCAGGTGCAACACATTCTTTTGTATCTGAAACACTAGCACGTCGTTTGAAATTGTCACCTCAGAACTTAGACACTGAATTAGTGATTGATACGCCGACCAAGGAGTCTATCCCAGTGACCTCGATATTTAGGCTCCGTTTGTTTTAAGGAAAATAACTTCCGGAAAATGATTTCTGGAAAATGGTTTCCAGAAAATGAAAATGTTCTATTTTCAGGCGTTTGGTAAATCTTTTGAAAATATGTCGGAAAACATTTTTCGGTGTTTGGCAAACTCATGCAATTTTTACGGAAAACATATGTGCAAAGGTGATATTAGGAGAAAATTGAAATGAACAAGTTTTGGAAAATGACTTACGGAAAATGAATCCGTAAGTCATTTTCCGGAAAAGAAAGCTTCATTTTCCGTTGACTTGGAAAATATCTTACATTGACTACATTTTCCAAATCTTACCAAACACCGGAAAATAAGGAAAACGTTTTCCGAAAATCATTTTCTGTGAAACAAACGGAGCCTTAGATCTTGTTGTTTAAGTTTGGAAGGTAGGGATATGCCGATAGACTTGATTCCGTTAGACATTCAGGATTTTGATGTGATTTTGGGTATGGATTGGCTGGCTGCCTTCCATGCTAAGGTTGACTATTTTCGAAAGGAAGTAGTCTTTGGTGGTTAAGGTAAATCAGAATTTCGGTTTAAGGGGTCTAAGCCGGTGGCTCTATCATAGTTCATTTCATCTTTAAGAGCTCGGCGATTGCTGAAGAAGGGTTGTTGTGGTTATTTGGCATACATTAATGATACTCAGAAGGAGGAGGTTAACATAGAGTCACTTCCTGTAGTGAAGGAGTTCATCGATGTTTTTCCCGAGGATTTGCCGGGACTTCCACCTGAAAGAGAGGTAGATTTTTCCATTGATTTAGCACCAGGGACAGCACCAATTTCGAAAGCACCATATAGGATGGCTCCGGCAGAACTTAAAGAGTTGAAAGAGCAGTTGCAGGAACTATTAGAGAAACAATTGATTAGGCCTAGCGTGTCACCTTAGGGCGCTCTTGTGTTATTTGTGAAGAAAAAGGATGGAACGATGAGGTTGTGTATCGACTATCGTGAATTAAATCGGGTTACGGTGCAGAATAAGTACCCATTGCCCAGGATCGATGATTTGTTTGACCAGTTGCAAGGCGATTGTTATTTCTCTAAAATTGACCTTCGCTTGGGGTACCATCAACTGAGGGTCAAGAAGGAGGACATCCCTAAGACTGCTTTTAGAACCCGATATGGTCATTATGAATTTCTAGTGATGCCGTTTGGTTTGACGAATGCTCCAGCTGCCTTCATGGACTTAATGAATAGAGTCTTTCGAAAATTTTTAGATCAGTGCGTAATTGTCTTTATTGATGACATATTGATCTACTCCAAAACTCGTGAGGAACACGAACAACATTTGAGGGCAGTGCTTCAGATTTTGAGGGAGGAGAAGTTGTATGCCAAGTTTAAGAAATGTGAGTTCTGGTTGGAGGAGGTAGCCTTCTTGGGACATGTGGTATCTAAGGATGGAATTTTGGTAGATCCAGCTAAGGTTGAGGCGGTAGTAAATTGGGAGAGACCAACCACCGTCACTGAGCTTCGAAGCTTCTTGGGATTAGCAGGGTATTATCACCATTTTGTTGAGGGATTCTCAAAGATAGCAGTGCCCCTAACTCGGTTGACTCAGAAAGACGTGAAGTTTGTTTGGACAGAAGAATGTGAGGATAGCTTTCAAGAATTAAAAAAGAGATTGGTGTCAGCCCCAATTCTTACTTTACCAACTGAAACAGGAGGATTTGTAGTTTATAATGACGCCTCACAGAAAGGCTTGGGTTGTGTATTGATGCAGAATGGTAAGGTGATCGCTTACGCTTCGCGACAGTTGAAGAATTTCGAGAGGAATTACCCGACTCACGATTTGGAGTTAGCGGCTGTGGTATTTGCCTTGAAAATTTAGAGACACTACTTGTATGGAGAAACGTGCGAAATATACACCGATCACAAGAGCCTGAAATACATCTTCACACAGAAGGAATTAAATATAAGGCAGAGGAGATTGGTAGAAGCTGTTAAAGGACTATGGCGCACAATTTTGTATCATCCTGGTAAGGCCAATGTGGTGGCTGATGCATTAAAGCCAAAAAAGGAGGGGGAAGTTGGCCATGATGTTAACTAAGGAGAAGAAGATTTTAGATGATAGATGATCTCGAATCTTTGGGTTTAGAGGTTAGAATAACAGGTGGTAGAGGTTATTTGACACACATGAGTTTTCAACCGTCCCTATTAGAAAGAGTTAAAGCAGCTCAGAATGATGATCCGAAGTTAATCAAGATTTGTGAAAAGTTGAAGGATGGGGGACAAACTGATTTTCGAGTTGGTGATGATGGAATTTTGCGATTTGGGACTAGAATTTGCATTCCTACTAATCCGAAGTTAAAAAGGGAGGTATTAGAAGAAGCCTATAGCTCGAGGTTCTCGGTACATCCAGGAAGTACGAAGATGTATAGGGATATGCGGGATACCTTTTGGTGGGAGAATATGAAACGAGAGATTACAGAGTTTGTTTCCAAATATCTTGTCTGTTAACAGGTTAAGTGCGAACATCAGAAACCAGGCGGTTTGCTTCAATCGATGTCTATTCCCGAGTGGAAGTTGAAGCATATTACCATGGACTTCGTAGTTGGGCTGCCTAGAACACTTAAGAAAAGTGATGCAATTTGGGTGATTGTGGATCGGCTGACTAAATCTGCACATTTTTTGGCTTTTCGAATCAATGACTCCTTGGAAAAGTTAGCGAAGATGTATGTGGATGAGATTGTTAGACTCAATGGGGTACCGATTTCAATAGTGTCGGATCGCGATACTAGGTTCACATCAAAGTTTTGGGGTAGTTTGCAGAAAGCTTTGGGTACAAACTTGATTATGAGTACAACTTTCCATCCGCAAACTGACGGCCAATCAGAACGGACCATTCAGACATTGGAGGACATGCTTCGTTCCTGTACATTGGATTTTCAGGGTAATTGGGATGAGCACTTGCCATTAGTAGAGTTCACCTACAATATTAGCTACCACACGAGCATTGGTATGGCCCCGTATGAAGCATTATACGGGAGGAGGTGTCGCTCGTCAACTTGTTCGGATGAAGTGGGAGAACGAAAGTTGTTGGGACCGGAGTTGGTTCAGATCACTGCAGAAAAGGTACAACAGATTAAGAAGAGACTCTTGATGGCCCAAAGTAGACAGAAATCATATGCCGACAATCGTCGTTGCGAACTCGGTTTTGATGTAGGGGACAACGTATTTCTCAAGATTTCGCCTATACGTGGAGTTATGAGGTTTGGTGTTATGGGAAAACTTAGCCCTCGATTCGTTGGACCGTTTGAGATTCTTGAAAAGGTGGGAGAGGTCGCATATCGACTTGCCTTGCCGCCTGTCCTTTCGGGGGTTCATAATGTGTTTCATGTATCGATGTTGAGAAAATATGTCCCTGACCCGAGCCATGTTATGGAGTATAGATTGCTATGCCTAAGAGAAGATCTTAGCTATTCAGAGCAGCCTATTAGAATTGTGGATCGCAAAGATCAGGTTCTTAGAAGACGAACCATTCCATACGTTAAGGTGCAGTGGAGCAATCATACTGAAAGGGAAGCTACTTGGGAACTCGAGGAAGAGATGTGAGAGAAACATCCCGAACTCTTCGTATGACTTAGTACCTTAAGTTTAGAGGACTAAACTTCTTTTTATGGGGTGAGAGTGTAATACCCCACTATTTTTCTATTATTTAAAATAAGTTGTGACAATAATAATTCTAAGGACAAATTATTTTTGGGTTAATCTTGTTAATACTATCTTTGGGCTTGGCCCATTAATTGGAACATTTGAATTCAGATTTCTTTTTAGCCAAATTGTAGTTGGACTAATTGGTATTTCTTTGATATTAATTCTTGTTGGGCTTAGCCCACAACTTAGAATATCAGTTCATAATATATATATATATATATATATATATGATTTGAGACGTCTTGCGAGGAGTTGGGGCGTAACAGTTTGAACGACAAGTTTGTTTCGTTAGGGATAAGGACACTCGGTGGTTGAGCTCTTTTGAGATTAGGAGAGTTGGATTAGTCACAATTACGTACTGCGAGAAAGAAAAATTGAGGGAGAAAAGAAGGCTGCGGCGCAAGAAAGGAAGAGGACGGCGGAGAGTTTTGGGTGCATCACACCGCAAAGAAATCCAATCGAGGTAAGCGATTACGTCTTCCTTTGAATTAGATGTTCTGTTAGTTTTGTTATAAAAAAAAAGGAAATTTTTTGGACGAAGCACATTCTTTGTATGAAGGAAATTTTAATATAGTGTTCATGGGGTATTTCCGTTGGTTGTGCAGTATGTGTGTGGGTGGGAGAGAGAGAAGAAGAAGAAGGAGAGAGGAAAGAACGTGGGGGTAAGAAGAAAGAAAAAGAAATTAAGAAAGGGAGTAAGAAACGATGCGTGAGGATTGGTTGTGAGAGTGTGTGTGTTGTTGACTTAAGGTTAAACAGGGGATATGGAAAAGGGAATAAAGAAGAAGAAATCTTGCCTTGATGGCGGGCCCTATGGAAAAGATTTACAATTAAGAAGAAAAAGAAAAAATATGTAAAGGTGGTGAGGAGAAGGGTGGCGATGAAGTGGGAGAGAGAAAAAGGAAGTGGGTTTGTAGACTTATTTTTTATGTCGGCATGTTTGTGAGAATATATTTTGTCTCCTTTTCTTTACATAGATGGAAAAGTTAGTAAATAGCTTTGTAGAGTATAATCGAGATCTTATAAATAAACACTTTAGTATATTATTAATGTTATGAACAGTATAGTTTAATAAGTATAATAGTATCACTTGGTTTATTGTTTGGATCTTGGTAGAGAGTATATACTTATATAATTAAGTTATGCTTTGACTTTTAGATTTTGGCAAGCATGAGTAGCGGTTCCGTTTACGTACAAGTTAATTTTTGCCGTGCTATTAAGAGGTAAGGGATTTTGCCTATATTTAGGTTATTTTGTAATACACCTTGATGATAGGTTTCTCGTATATTCTTTGTAATACCGTTTTTGTCACCATGCCCGACCTTGTGTCGCTATTTGTTTGACTCCTTCGTATGTGTTTCTTCGTACGTTCGAAATTGTTTATTTTTGTAAATCTCATGTGTTAGTTTTGATAATACATGCGATCCCTTTCGATTTGAAAAGTTTATTTTGATTCAGTAAATTGTACCATATACGGTACAATTCTCGTTTTGAATTTCGTATGATCACCAAGTATGAATAACTTGTCACTAGAAATTAAGTGACTCTCGACCTTATTAGAAAATTTGCACCCAGGCATGTGTGTGCGGTAATCCGGATTTACCATTTAGAACTCGGAATTGAACCCGTTAGGGCCAATTGTTAGAACTTTGAATTATTCGAACATATTTACGCAATCATATTTTCCTGTGAATATTGTTGTAATTAGTATAGATTTGCTTGAATCCATAATCTAAGTCTAAGTCAAGGTGACTAATGGGCCTGCGTGTCTAGTAGAGTGGCAACTTGTACTTAGACATAGCTTGAATAGCCTAGGGTTGCTTTTGTAATTAGCCTTGAAGAAGATAGCCTGTAAGGATATCGGCCGTCCTCTGCACAACAGCGAAAGTATGCATCAGCAGACTTCCTCAGTTTATAGGACAAGCTTGTCTCAGCCAAGCTTCATCAGCCAAGTTGAAGACCCTAAGAATGTTCGATAGAGAACTGCCGAAGACAAGTCCTGATTTGAAGCTTTCATTGACTTCGATACAACGTTAACCTGCAAAACACATTCAATGAAGCTTTCCATTCTAGGCATACACTCAGAAAAGGACATTCTGTCTGCAAACGCAGTCTACCTATTTTGGCAAAGTGTCGACAGGCGATATTTGCAGGACCGCCTATCAGAGATCAACAACACCATTAGAGCATTAAATGCTCTTAAATTCAAATTGTGCAAGTGATGAAGATCTCCAACGGCTCCAAGACTTCCCCTGCATATAAAAGGAGACTTCATTGCAGCATTTAACATTCTTCAACAACTACAACTCTGAATCTTCATCTTCTTCAAGTGCATTAAAGCTTAAACGTCCTATCTGTAAATCCTTCTTTGAAGAGCTTCACACTAAGACGATCAGTCCATTAAAGCTCTTCATTGATTGCAACACCTAGCATTCATAGCTCACGAGAATTCATATCCTATAGATATTAATTCTTCCACAAACTCTTAGTCAACAAAATTTTTGTACACAATCCATTAGAGATTTAGTTTGTAAAGCTTCTAGTGGAAAACTTAGTACACGATTTTCAAATCCAAAGTTGACCACTTTGGTTGTGGACGTAGCACTTATTTATAAGTGTGAACCATATTAAATACCTTGTCTACTTGTGTGTGATTGTGAATTGCTATTGTTGTTTAATTTCCAGATTTCAACAGTTTTGAGAACTGCTGATCTTGTCCTGTGAAGATCAGCCATTCTCAACTTGTCCTATACTTCACTATTATTTCTCCTGTAAAAAATTTCTAACTTAAGTGAAGTAGCTTTTTGAATCAATTTCAAAAATTGGACATAGGCTATTCAACCCCCCCTTCTAGCCTATATTGAGCACCCTGAGACCTAACAAATATTTTGTCGTAATTGGCTGGTATGGGACGGTCAGTGGCGATTGGAATATTTTGTTTCCTTGGTTATTTAATATCGTCTTTGAAATTCCTTCTTTGGAAAACTTTTGAAAATTATTCGTTTTGTATTTGAAAGGTTAATGCTAAACTTCAATGATGTACTGTTGGCAATCATATTTATTCATGAAAAGTGAAATCCATTGCTAACAAGGACAGAGTTAAACAAAGACACTTTGGGCATGGGATGATAACACTTTGTACTCATTTTATTTTTATTCAAGGGGATTTCCCAATGGGCAACTCAGGAACGACTGCCAAAGCCGCTGCTGATGAAGATCAGACCAGAAGAAAAAAGTCTTGATCGTAGACCAGGTAGAAAAAGAAGCTGCGGAAGACTTGAAGTCCGACACGTAGAGGCTTTCTTTTTGAAGGGGAAGAGGACAGAGAAGGAAAGCAATGAAGCCCACCGACTACTAGGAGAGCAGCCAAGAAAGATGCATTGAATGGCCCATATGGTCAAGCTTTCCTCGATATCGACTGTTATTGTGAACAAAGCAGACACATCCAGAAGTTTAGGCTTAAGAGAATGTAATGTTATTTATGGAACGTAAAGAAAATAGAAGCCCGAAACTCGAGACATTTGAGAGCATTCAGTTGATGAGAAGGCTTTGCTAACTACAATATATCCCCTAAAAGTTTCTGAAACATTCATAATGAACATTAAGGCATGGATAACTTCAAGAAGGTGATGGTTCTTTCTCTTTGGGACACCATTTTAAGGGCCACTCAAAGAAGGTTTGAATGATGCCAATCTCGCCAAGATAGGCACACAATTCTCCATTTATACTCGACCCACTATCACTTTAAAGATTTGGGTCAATTACGGGCGGTCCTTTTTAAAAGTTTGTAATCGCTCCAGTCACTCATCTTTTTAAAAAAAAAGGCATTTTGGGCGAAAAGACAATTATGCCATTAATGAAAGAAAAACACGCGCGCTTCAGTAACCCAAGGCATCGCGATGCACCAATTGTTGCATCGCGATAGTGTTTTTTGGTAGAAAAATTGTGCACAAATATAGTACTAAGTTAGGATAATAATATGAAATTGATTTTAAACAAATTCGAAGATTAAAACAGAGATTTAAGTGGCCAAAACAGCTCAAGAACAAAGAAAAACGGGATGAACTCAAAAAATTTGAATTTGATAAAATTCGTGTTTTATGCATGATAATTGATACCCAAACATGAGAAAAGACTATATTAACAACATGGAATGATTTATACATCAATTTAAATCTCAAATCTAAAGCAACGATGTTGTTGAAGGTATTTTAGGAAGAAAATTTTTAAAATGCCTTTTAGCGGTTAAAAAAAAAAAAGGGTGTACTGGAGAGAAAAAAAAGTTTGGGAAAGTGGACCGGCCAGCAATTTATCCTAAAGATTTTTGATAGAAGTATTACATTGATTTTAGACCATTTCACAAACAGCTAACGCGGCCCCCTATTAAACGCGGCCCCTCTCTCGTTAAAATTACTAACGTGCCCTTTTTGTCTTTTTTTTTTTTTTAAGTAAACTAATAATTTACAGTTGCCCCCCTAAAATTTAAAGATTTACAATTTTTTTTACGGTTTGTTTTTAAATCAAATAGTTATTTAAGCATAGTGCAATTGTATTTGATAATAAAGTGTAGCATTTAATATATGCAGTGAATTATAAGTAACATTGATTAAATCAATTAATTATTTAAGCATAATGCAATTGTTAATAATAAAGTGTAACATTTTAATGAAGACTAAAAAATTGAACTTAATAAATAGATTGTTATATAACACTTAATATATATAAAGAATTTAACATATAAAGTATTTGATATATATTTAATAAATAGCATAAAAATTAAAGATTAAGATAATAATATATTATTTTCCGCAAAATGTAATTGGTTTAAAAAGTGTAACATTTTCATATTTAAAACTACAAATAATCATTCAATTCAACGAAACTAACAAACTCAGGGGTGAAATGAACAATTTTAAAACTGATAACTACAGGGGTTCAAAGTGCAAAAAAAAAAAACCTTGCTACATGCGGTTGTACTGACCGCATGTACTCTTTACATTCGGCCAAACCAACCTCATGTACAAGAGTACATGCGGCTGGTACAACCGGATGTTACAAAAATTTTTTTTTTTTTTTAAAAGAGAAAATCATTCTATTTAACGAAACTAACAAACTCAGGGGGTGAAATGAACAATTTTAAAATAGACAACTACAAGGGTTCAAAGTGCAAAAATAAAAAGAAAAAAAAAATCTGTGCTACATGTGGTTGTACTGACCGCATGTACTGTTGTACATTTGGCCAAACCAACCTCATGTACAACAGTACATGCGGCTGGTACAACCGGATGTTGCACAAAAAATTTTTTTCTCCTCAATATATTGTACATTTTAACACAATAATAATAAAAAATATATATTTAAAACAAAATAGGCATAAAACATACATATTCAAAGCAAATAACTAAATAAAAATTTAATTTAATAAAAAGTATTTGAAAAACATACATTTAATGTAAAAGTATTATTATTTTTAATATTAATTGTACATTATAACACAGTAATAACAACATAAAATTAATGTTTTAATCAAAATTTTACATTTTAACACAATAATAACGAAAAAATATATATTTAAAACAAAATAGGCATAAAACATACATATTCAAAGCAAATAACTAAATAAAAAATTTAATTTAATAAAAAGTATTTGAAAAACATACATTTAATGTAAAAGTATTATTATTTTTAATATTAATTGTACATTATAACACGATAATAACAACAAAAAATTAATTTTTTTATCAAATTTTTACATTATAACACAATAATAATAGCATAAAATTTATATTTTAAACAAAAATAGGCCCAAAACATATATATTCAAAGCAAATAACTAAATAACAAACTTAATTTAATACAAAGTATATGAAAAACATACTTTTAATGCAAAATTAATATTATTTTTAATCTAAGTTGTACATTAAAAATTATGAGAAACACGTAAAGTTTTTAAATCTAGGGGCGGCTGTAATTTTAGGTTAATTTATTTTTTAAAAAAAGTCCATTTAGGTTAGTTTTTAAAAAACAAAGCGTAAAAAATTTTGTTAATCTTTAAATTTTAGGGGGCAGCTAAATTATTAGTTTACTTAAAAAAAAATAAAGACAAAAGGGCACGTTAGTAATTTTAACGGGAGAGGGGTGCGTTTAGCGCAATAGGAAGTGCGTTTAGCGCCACTCCACACTTTCACAAAATTCCCCTCATTCATTTTTACGAGGTACACTAAATGACACGGGAAGTTGGGAATAACAATCAATGAATCCAACGAACAATGGACTAAGCTCGGGATAACTCTCTACCGGGCGGTCCTGAACTTTTAGGGGCTCATGGCAAAAAGAAAAAATGGACCCTTGTAAAAATATAAAATAAGAATTTTACACAAATAATTTTTCACTTTTCATCGTTCAAAATATTGAAAAATGCAACACCGATCTACAAACATACAAGAAAAAATAAGTATCTTGCAACGATTTACACTATATATATATATATATATATATATATATATACTTTGTTTGCATCATTTGGTAAATTTGTTGTATATTAAGAATATGAAAAATGTTTAGAAATCCTATGTTTAGGAGATTTTTGATAAATATATTTACCGGACCCAAAATAAAACGAAGGGTGAATAATCCCATTGAGGTCAAACTCAAAATCTAGTTATTTAAAGCGACACTTTATTCATTCGGTCACAAGGTCAATTATGAAAACTATAATACATTATATATATAAATAAACATGGTTTAATAAATTAAAAGGAAGGTTAGATAATTTTGCTAGGTATTGAACCTAAAATCTCTAATTCTAGATTCCACCCCTTATCCATTAGATTATAAAGTCAATTGCAAAAACTATGTTATATTATCTACTATATATATAAATTTGGAACCCCTCAAATTTGGGGGCTCATGTCGATCGCCCTTCTGGACATAGCCCAGGGCCGGCCCTGCTCTCTACTAGACTAAAGGTAGGATAACTAAACTTGGATACCATTGACGTATATCTATAGAGATGTTGAGAGTGTAGTGGCTGTGGGTGAATTAGAGTTCGTACCAATGATAAGCTCTTCTCATCTCTGTATACTAAACCTATGGATTATATTGCAATATCTGAAAGTCAAAACATACAATAGCCGTAAATGGCTATTGTATGGGACGACAAAAATAAGGTGCGGGATACAGGCATGTATAATTCGTAAATTTTTTACAAATATATGTTAAAAAACCGGCACAAAAGGAAGAAGGGAAACATGAAAATTACATATACGGTAAAAAAACGTGTATAATAGGACCATAGTCAATTGTACGCAAAAATACAGGTATATATATTTACATATATACATATATTTATGTATTAATTTTACTAGTAATTTGTTAATGTTGTCAAACATCATAGTTATGGGTACTCTATTTTACCAAAAAAAAAAAAATAATAAAGAAAAAGAGAAAAGGAAGATATCAAACAGTTGGATAAAAGACAAGTGATTCTCAAAAAGAAAAAAGTAAAAGACAAAAGATGGGAAACGCTCTCCTACTTTTAAAGCTCACCCAGTCGAAAGGAGATTCAAGTATTTTTGTTGGGGAGAGAAAGAGAAGAAGGAGATTCAAGTATTTTTGTTGGAGAGAGAGAGAGGGGTGATCTCCTTCCACAACATAGGTGAGCTTTAAAAGTAGGAGAGCATTTTTCACTTTTTGTATCATTTTTCACTTTTTGATTGAAAAGCTTACCTAAAGTTGCAGGTGTCACTTGTTTGAGTCAGCTCGTTTGAACAATAACTTGTATTTTTTGAACAAATGTATGTTATACATTTTTGCAAACGAAAAATAAAATACAGTTATCATGCACTAATTGTTTATCCAAGACTTCTTGGCCATTGGATCACAAATGGTGCAAAAAAACATGCTAGCTAGGTGTCATTCTCAATTTAATATATTAATTAATGTTTGAGCATAGTCTGTCCTTCAACTTTAGTGACATGTTTTATGTTTGTTTCACGTAAGATACATTTAACCCCAAAAAAACCTCGTCTAATTCTGTTTCATTCACCAGAATATGGCATACTCAAGTATTTTTCATAAAAAACGTTCGTACGTGTATAACATGCATATTATACGCGTTTTAACTAACTATGCTCAGTTAAATGGGCCAAGTTGAGACAGGTTGTTGAGTTCCAGTTGAATATAAACGTTCTTTGATCGAGTCAGGATGGTAATCATCGAGTCAAGTCCATTTCGAGATATATATATATATATATATATTATTCTTACCTTCCTTCTTTCCCATCAGTCCAATTGGCTGGCAATATGACTTCAGTCTAAGTATATCCTTCTCTGCAGTCCAACGCCATAAAAAGCCTCTCTCTCTCTCTCTCTCTCTCTCTCTCTCTCTCGATTCTACAGAATACGAATGAGATCAGAAAGGCCATCATTGCAGCAAACAATGCGATAGCTTCACTTCTTCTTAAGTGTGAGTCACACTATCGAGAAAGGAAGCCGGAGATTTGGCCTTGGCTTTGAATGCAGAATGAATCCTAGCTTTGATTGAATGTGGAATTCATGTGTGTGTGTGTGTGTGTGTATATATATATATATATATATATATATATGTATATATATATATACACGCGCACACACATATATCACACGATGGTTCCCAACGTTGGATAAAGTAGGGTTGTGTTAGGTAGCCTCCCAGCATAGAACTTGCAGTACTATGAACATAAATCCAAAAAGTATTGACGTGAATGCTAGGAAGTCACCTTTATGTGATTAGTTGCACCTGCTTAAGGGTGTTTGCAGATTGGCAAGAGGCATCACTCCTTCAACTTGGTATGGTGAAAATTCAGCAAGGTTGTTCTCCGCACCTGCCTTGGGGACCGCTAAAGGCACCATATCGTCGTTTGAATGTGGTGAATAGAAAGCATGAGCGAGGTAAGAAACTATGGCAGATAACTAGTCTTAGATTAGCAATTTGGCGCATATCTATGAACGGGAAATGTATGGTGTTGGTAGATACAATGATTAGAAGAAAGATTAATATAGCGTGTTTGCAAGAAAAAATGGGTAGGGGAGAAATCTAGAGAAAAACAAAGGTTATAAATTTTACTAAAGCGGAAAAGTTAGACATAGAAATTAGGTTGGCGTAGTAGTAGATAAGATTCAGAAAGAAGAATATATATATATATATATATATATATATATAGATAAGTAAGATATATTATAAATAGAGAGCGACAAAATAGGTGTTACATTCTTTGTGCACATGTATACTCAAAAGAATTAAAAAAGTACTAAAGGTGTCCACGAACTCTACAAAAAGACCCATCAACATCCATACTCCAAAAAAACAGCAACTGAAGAATAGAATTCTTCAAGAACAGACATAGGCCTTTCCTCATTGTCAAAAACTCTACGATTCCTCTCCCTCTAAATGGCCCAGCACACACCCAAGGGAATAGCTTCCCAAATAAAGTCCCTTCTTCTGTGTTTGAACGAAGACCAACATCGAAAAAGATCCTTGATTGTACCAGGCATTACCCAAGACAGATTAAAAAGCCTGAAAAACATGTTCCATAGCTCACTCGCCACCGACAACGGAGCAAGAGATGATTAACACTCTCCCCATCCCTTTTACACATGGAATACTAGTTCGCATAGATTGTACGCCACCTCCATAAATTGTCCCCTGTAAGAATAACTTCGTTGACCACCTCCCACACAAAAAAAGCAGCTCTAATTGGAGCCTTGGTTTTCCAAATTGCTTTCCAAGGAAAGTGACCTCTCTCAAGGTTCCCCATACTACAAAAATAAGATCTGACCGAAATTTTTTTGCTCTTAGAACACCCCCAAATAACCCTATCTTCGCAATTTATGTCAATATGCTAATAATACAGCAAATCGGATAGATGAACAAAAGCCTCCACTTCTCAGTCCTGAAAATTCCTTCTAAAAATAGGATTCCAGATAACCCTCATTCTCAAAAGAAAGGAAAGAACTTACCTTGACATTCTTATCAATAGCAATGTTGAAGAGAGGGGTAAGCTCTCCACAACTCCAAATCCCCACACCACTTGTCTTTCCCGAAACTAATAGTCGCCACACTGCCAATTTTGAAAGAGATATTACGCGCAAACATGTCCCACCCTTTCCTTATCCCTTTCCACACCCGCACCCCATAAGTCATAGAGATCTCATTCGGGCACCAAAAGTGATTGCCATCCCCATACTTGCTAACCACAACTCTCCGCCAATGTTGTAACAGTATTAGAAAAAGAAGATAAGAGATTTGTATGATCATTTTCTTTTATATCCCAAAGAGATTCATTTATATTTGACGTTACGGCAACTTTAGATCATGCATGGTCTTTGTATAAACCATTGATATGAAAATATACGATGAAGCTTTCATGTATGTTATGGGAATAGCTACATATTGGCTCTTGTAAAGGGAATCTGCAGAGGACCGTTCAAGAAGCTTGATTTCAGAAACATATAATCACTAAACATATAATTTTAGGAACATGAATTTAAGTACTAACCTTGATCCATGCTTTGCTTAAAGTTGAATACTTTGATGTAGGAATTTTCTTCCTCCTTGCCTTTACTTTAATCTCTTCTTGATGGTGAGAAGAAAACCCTAACCCTAAGCCTTTTTCTCTTTTCTCTCTCTCTACAACTTTTCTTAGAGACGTGAAAAGAAACCTTAAAGTGTTTTAGGGTTTGGAACTATAAGTCTTTTTATAGGCAGAGAAAGAGGGAATCCTTTTCCTTATATAATTCCCAAAAGCTTTAATAATATTTTATTCCCACTAAACCATCAAAGTGGGCCCTTAATATTAAAGCCCAATTAGATATTAAGTCATGTGGGACACTTTTATTTGAAATAATCCAACATTCTCCCACTTGGCCCATATGACGACTTGAGAATTTAATAACAACTTTAAGTGCGCAATGTTATTATATCCTCCATAATGTCAATTTGGACTTTTCTCTAATTAAGTTAAAGTTGACTGGATCATGGCGGTCACACATCATTCAATCGACATGATCCCTTCCATGTATCACAAGATCAATCTAACTTAAACTTTAACCATAATGAGGTGAACCATAAGCCTCAACCATACAGTCTTCCTAAGAAGACTAAACCATAATACATTAAAACAATACAATGTAAATAAGCAGAAAACATATCCATAAATGATATCAAAGTGTCATAAGATAATGAGCAAATAACTGTTATGCATACGTATACACATACAAACTATCATGCTAACAAGGACTTATCCATGATACCCATCCTTTCGACATGTCCACGAAATGTCTTAGGTGGCAACCCTTTGTTAACGGATCCGCTACCATAAGATCGGTCTTGATCAATCGACACTCTATGTTTGCACTTCTTCTTTGACCGACAGTACTTCAATTCCATATGCTTAGCACCCTTAGAATACTTGTCGTTCTTTGAGAAGAAGCTGCTGCGGAATTGTCACAATAAATTCTCGGCGGCTTGGCTATCTTGTCAACAATTCCAAGCCACGAAATAAAGTTCCGCAACCACAATCCATGAACAGTGGCCTCAAAGCATGCCACAAATTCAGCCTCCATAGTAGAAGCGGCAATGATGCTTTCCACTTCTCCATGATATCGCTCCTCCGGCTAGAAGAAACAAATAACCGAATGTTGACTTTCTCGAGTCAACACACATAATCTGAATCGAATATCCTATAACTTCGAGGTGATTAGACCTCCTATACATGAGCATGTGTTCCTTGGTGCCTTGTAAATACCGAAGGACTTTCTTTGCGGCTTTCCGTGATCAATACCGGGATTACTTTGATACCGGCCTAGCATTCCAACGGCAAAGGCGATATCGGGCCGAGTACAAGTTTGTGCATACATTAAGCTCCCAACCACGATGCATAGGGAATCAAATTCATTTCCTTTCGTTCCAAATCATTCTTTGGACATTGCATTTGACTGAACTTGTCCCCTTTACGTATTGGAACAATTCTGTGAACACTTTTCCATTTTGAATCTCTCTAAGACCTTATTGATGTAAGCTTTACGAGACAGTCCCAACATTCCATGTGACCTATCACGGAATATTTCTATTCCTATCACATAAGATGCCTCACCTAAATCTTTCATTTCAAAGTTCTTAGAGAGAAAATCTTTTACATTACGTAACATCCCAACATCATTAGCGGCAAGTAAAATATCATCAACATACAAGACCAATATTACGAACTTGCTCCCACCGACCTTCATATAGATACACCGATCAACGGTGTTTTACGTGAAACCATAAGAAGTAATGGTATCATTAAACTTAATATACCATTGGCGGGAGGCTTGTTTTAGTCCATATATTGACTTCTTCAATTTACACACTAAACTTTCCTTATACGTGGTCACGAACCCTTCGGGTTGATCCATATAAACCTCCTCTTCCAACTCACCATTTAGAAAAGCGGTTTTAACATCCATTTGGTGAAGCTCCAAATCATAATGAGCCACCAAAGCCATAACAATTCTTAAAGAGTCCTTCTTAGATACCGGGAGAAGGTCTCTTTATAGTCAATGCCATCCTTTTGTGTATAACCCTTTGCAACGAGTCTAGCCTTATACCTTTCAATGTTTCCATTCGAGTCACGTTTAGTCTTAAAGACCCATTTACAACCGACTCTTTTGGAACCTTTAGGCAACTCTACTAAGTCCCAAACTCGATTGTCATACATTGATTTTATTTCTTCTTTCATAGCATCTAACCACTTTTGAATTGTTACCATTCACCGCTTGACTAAATGAGGTTGGATCATCATCAATGCTTAAGTCACATTCATGCTCAAGATTATAAACCACATAGTCATCGAAATAGCAGGTCTTTTACGCTTTAGACCGTCTCAATGCTATTTCCTCTTGTGGCTCAATAATCTCTTGCTCAAGATAACGGTTCATCTATTATATTTTCATTCGGTGGGGTTTCAACATTAACTTGTTGTTACGGTATGTTGCGAGGCGTGATACAACAATAGGAACAACAACTTCGAAGGAATATCGGGTACAGAGCATTTCAACCCGAATTTCCTTAATGTCAACTTTTCTTGGTTCCCACTCCCACCGACTAAGCCATTCTCAATGAACCGAGCATTGCACGACTCAACGATTCTCGTACTATGGTTAGGACGGTAAAATCTATACCCCTTTGACTTTTCGGGATAGCCAATGAAATAACCCATTGTCCTAGCATCAAGTTTCTTTTCTTGTGGATTATACAACCTTACCTCCGCTGGGCAACCCCAAACATGAAGATGTCTCAAACTCGGTTTCCTGCCTGTCCACAATTCATAAGGTGTCTTAGGAATTGCCTTACTAGGAACCCGATTGAGAAGGTATTCAGCGGTCTTTAATGCATGCATCCACAAAGATAAGGGTAAAGAACAATTACTTAACATACTTCTAACCATATCCATTAATGTACGATTTCGTCTCTCAGCCACACCATTCTGCTGAGGTGTACCTGGCATTGTATACTGTGCACAAATGCCACGACTTTCGAGGAATTTTGCAAATGGACCTGGACATTGTCCCTTCTCAGTGAACCTTCCATAATATTCACCACCTCTATCGATCTCACTATTTTTACTTTTTATTTAACGCCTTTCCACCTCATTTATGAACACCTCAAGGACATTCACGGCATGAGACTTTTCATGCGGTAAATAAATATAACCATAGCGTGAGTAATCATCAATAAAAGTGATAAAATCGTTCACCACCCCAACTAGGGTTATCAAAGGACCACAAATATCGGTGTGTATCAATTCAAGAAGTTGAGTGCTTCTTGTGGCGGACTTTTAATGTGGTTTTGGTTTGCTTTCCCTTAATGCAATCCACACATATAACCCGATCACTAAAATCCAATTGAGGAAGGATCTCACTTTTCACCAACCTCATTAACCTTTCTTTGGAAATATGACCCAATCTTTGATGCCACAAGAAAGCGAAATTTTCATCGATGCACTACGTTTCATGCCTACACTATAATCAACATGATACGGGATTCGGAAAATTCATTATTAAGATTAAAACGGTAAAGAGAATCACACAAAGTACCGAACCATAATAGTACTTGTTTTTAAATAATGAAAAACACCGTTTCCAAACTTAAAATTAAAACCTAAAACATCCGACTTCCTCTTGAAACAAGATTTCTAGCACAATCGGGAACATAGAGACACCCTTCAAGATCTACATGACAGGTGTCCAAGATCAATCTATACGTCCCAATTCCTTCTATCCGTGCTTTCATCCTGTTTCCCATAAACAAGTATTGCTCGGTTCGTTTATGGGCGGATCGTAAGGAATCCTGTATAACATGAGACACATGAGTAGTTGCACGAGAATCTAACCACCGGGTATTATTAGGTACTTCTATAAGGTTTGATTCAAAACATACATAAATATTATGCATACCTTTCTTTTCGAACCATTCCTTCCTTTTAGGGCAATCTTTCTTTACGTGCCCTTCCTTATTGCGAAGTAACATTTAACCTTTTTCGGATTCGACCCTCATTAACCTTCATTGGGGCCTTGTCTTTTTCTTGTTCTTCATACCTGGTTTGGCCTTCTTGTTGTTATTTCCATCATAGACGTGAGGTTGATGGAGTGATCCCTTATTTTCTTTAATCTCCCTTCTTGCACTAACATGGCCTTAAGTTCATTTGAGTTCCATTTATCCTTAATGGTGTTGTAGTTCACGGCCGACCAAATTCAGCGGAAGGGAGTTCATGATAAAGCTGTACAAGGAATGAGTCACTCACATCCATCCCCAAGGTCTTCGTTTTCTTGCTAAGTTGGACATTTACATTACGTGATCATGAATTGACTTAGACCAATCAAACTTCTTTGTAGTTAGCTCACCCATAAGGCTACCCACTGGATTTATCGGCTAAGTCGTGAGAATATTCTTTAATTTTCAGCAAGAACTCCCTAGCATCATCTGTCTTCGGCATCGAAGGCTTGATATTTTCTGTCATGGTCATCCTCATAAGGTTCAAGCTCAGCCTGTTAGACCGCTCCCAAGCCATATAGATTGACTTGTCATCTTCCGAGCTAGTCTCAGTAATGGCTGCGGGCTTTTCATCTGTTATTATGGCTAGGTCCAAGTCCATAACACCCAGAGTAAACTGGATCTGTTCGAACCAATCAGCATAGTTCAGCCCGTTGAACTTGACAACCGAATTTCCTGATGCGAAGAGATTCATAGAAACTGCAAACATTCATACATGCTTATCTTTTAGTGCTTTGAGTTAACTTTAATAGATTCAGATATATTTATGTAAAACTTTAAGAATGTATTTAAGTTCACCTTTGGGCAATCCCTAAATACATAAATATTATTGATGCCAATAGA